>JALGBA010001773.1:0-234675 GCA_023970755.1 Azemiops feae | reverse complement strand
TAGAGCAGGATATTTAAAAGTTAATACAATTCTTTAATAGACTCTATGGGAAGCCAAGGCATTCCTCTCGGATAACCATGGTAAATTTGGCATCATAGAAGATGGTTCTCACTTAATAACTACAATTGGGACTGACAACCTTGTCACAAAGTGACACAATTGTTAAACAAGACATAACCATAAAGGACTCACGACCTCACTTCTGCCACAATGATTAAGCAAATCATTCACAGTCATTAACTGAGACATCCCATGAACATGGCTTATGGCTTCCTGCCTGCTTCTCCATGGACTCCGCTGGTCAGAAGCCAGCTGTGAAGAGTGCAAACAACATTCACAAACCTCAGAGGTGCTGCAAGTGTGCAATAACCAGTTGTAAAATTACTTTTTAAACACCATCCTAACTTTGAAAGGTCTCTAAACAAGACGTTTGTTAAATGAGGACTACCTGTTTGTTAATGCAAATTTATTATGCAGTTTGACCTTATTAATACCTGAAATTTGACAATCTGTAGTTTGATGCTGTTCAAATGCAGCATCTAGAGTTGCTTTATTCTGATATTTGCATACTCATTTCAGGAATGTGAATTGCCATCTTTGAGTATCAGAAGATGGGATAATTCTTTTCATTCATTATTGCTAACTTTTTTTATTCCCAACCTAGATTTCCCCAGGCCAGATCTTTTCATTATATTTGCTATAATTCTCATTCTCCTATAATTTATCCTCCAGTATGTTTTCCCCACAAGCTCATCTATTTTGTTATCAGTGTTTTTGGGTTGGTGAAAAAGTGAGATAACAATGTTAATAAACAGTGTTAAGCCAAAAAATCTGAGCTTAACCAATGGATATTGTTTTCATTTGTTGTTCTTCATTCTTCAGGAATGATGGCTTTTCACCATCCCGGTCCAGTAGTGCAAACTGTTCAAGAATAAAAAAAGTTGCAACTCATTTGTCATTCTAAATGAAACAGTTCCTTTGTTCTGAGTGGTTCAGAACATCTGGTTCTGAGCTTTCTGTGCTGTAATTCTTTTTTGAATTTGGTAGCCATTCTTTATGTGGCTATTACTTGTATTTCCCATCTTCATGTCAATACACTGCTTCTCTTCCAGGTTTTGCAATGATAAAACTAAATAGATGCTACCTCACCAGAAAAAAAACACCAAAATGAGGCAAATAAGTCAAGTGTGGCAGGAACTCTACTCTATATTTTTATTACTGTTGAATTAGATATCACAATTTTTAAATTGGGTTATTTTCAATAATTCTAACCAAGAGCCTAGGAATCATGGAACAACAACAATAACAATTTGAACTTTATATATGGTGCACATTTAGAGGTAATAACTTAACTGTACTATAACTACATCTAAAATGTGGCTACTGCTGTGCAAATGCTATTGGAATGTAACACAGAGATGTCTTGTGTTCTTTTGAAAAATTCTTTAACCAGGTTTGATTAGGTCGCCCTTCAAATAAAGAGTGCATCCTCAATAAAATAAAATGCATGCCCATCTAGTCATATGGAACCAGGAAACTAACAGGTAACAGAGTAAGACATCATAGAGTTGTGAGAGGAGGAGTAAATCTAGGCTAGAGAGAAGACATCACATTCCTGATTTTATAGGGATGGGACATGGCAGCAATAATCACTATATCTCCCTGTTCTCCTTGCTCATGACTCTTTCTTTTGCACAGGGAATGTGTGGAATGCAAGAAGTTTGAGAGAGGAATCCTGATAGAACAAGACACCTGCAACCGCAATTGCCGGGATGATATTGAGTTGGTTCAGGAACTTGGTATGTAAGAGTTATGGTGGGTTTTTTTTTGCAAGAACTGTTGTTGTTGTTTTTTCTAAACTCCTCTTCCTCCTCCTCCCTTTTCTGACTTAGAAACTTTCCAGATGATTCATTTGCTAAGTTAAAGGAATGCACTCTTATCACTGAGAGCATTTAGATCTCCAATGACAAAGCCAAGTGACTAATCTGTGAATATTGCCTGCTTGAGATACAGGTAGTCCTCAACTTACAGTCATTTGATTAGTGACTGTTCAAAGTTACAATGATGCTGAAAAAAGTGAGCTATGACCAGTCTTTGGGCTTACAACTGACCCAGTGTTCCCATGACAACATGATCACAAGTTAGGTGCTTGGCAAGTGGCATGTATTTATGGGGGTTGCAGTGTCCCAAGATCACATGATTGCTATTTTTGACCTTCCCAACTAGCTTCCAACAAGCAAAGTCAATGGAGGGAGGGGAGCCAGATTTGCTTAACAACCAAATTATTTGTTTAATCACCATGGCAAGAAAAGAGTTGTAAAATCAGGCATGGTCACATGGTCACATGAGGACTCACTTAAAAACTACATCACTTAACAATGGAAGTTTTATCCCAATTGTGGTTGTATGTTGAGGACTATCTGTAGTGTTGAACACAGATTCAGTACCATCTACCCAAACAATAAACCATGCATGTGCCAGGCTTCTGTTTTATCTGGACTGGAAGCAGTTAATCTCAGAGAATTTATCATTATAGAAAGTTAAGGTTTTAACACAAGAATTCAAGCAAGAACTCTATTTTAAATGAGACACCTATAAATAGACAAACTATCTCAGCAGAGCTCAGTCTGTTTCCCTTTGCTTTTTTACATAATAAAGGAAGAGGTTTGTCTTTTTTCATGAAGGAGGGGCATTTTTCATATGTAGCTTGTTTTTGGCAACTACTGTTTCTTTTATTAATATTAGAAAACTCTCACCAGCATGTCTTTCTTCCTTGTTCATAATTAAGGAAAAATAGAACAGTAATGTCACATCAGTTCCCCATAGAGATATTAAATTGCATCAGAAATAAGCATTTTTTTTTAATGGTCTTATAGTCTTTTATCTTTGGATTTCATAGCTAGTTTAAGAGTCATTATTCCATCAATTCCCACCTCCAGAACTTATTCAGAAGGATCATAATACATAGTACCAGAGATCACTGAAAACTGAGCAGACTCAACAGGAGTTATTATTTTAAAAAAAAGAATCAAAAGATTTATAAAGCTGCCTTTCTCATAATTTGTGACCTCTGGGTGACATACAAAAGATACTTCTTTTTTAAAAAAAGAATAAATACAATGATAGCCTATCCCAAACCAACAAAATCAAAAACGTAAGCCCCTGATTGAGGCCCACAATAAAAATATGCACACATGTAACAGAACAGGTTCATCTACCATCCTGGCCCAAATGCACAGGAGAGCCAGGTCTTTACAGATCTACCGAAGGCCAAAAGACACATTACTATTAGAACCCTGGCTGAAGCTCATTCAAAAAAGGTCAGATGCCACAACAGGGAAGGCATGCCTCCTAGGTCAGAGAGGGAACCAGAGCGTGCCAACCCTTATGAGATGGCCAAAGTTGACTGGGAGAAATGGCTCCCCAATTTATTTATTTATTTGATTGATTAATAGGCTGCCTGACTCTCAGAGCAACTTTATCTGAATGATGCCTGGAATAGACCTCATGGCTTTGCAGGTGCTTCCTACTCCCTCCCTCCCTCCCTAGCAATGAGTTGGTCACCCTCCAGTAATATGTGGAAACAATAAGGGTGAAGAAATACTCAGTTTCACTGTTTCCATTGCCCTGAAGCTATCAATAAAGGCTTTTCTCCATGCTTAGTTGAATTCACTCTCAGTGAGCATAGGAGGGGGGGGGGTGTACTTTCAGACTTGCAAGATTCTGTTAATATAGCTTTACAATAAAATATAATTAGCTCATCTGACTGTGTGTTTCCTGTCTGGTCTGCCCCTCAAAGGTGCCAATGGCTGATGCCATACCCAAAACTAGGTGGGCACATTTCAGAGAAGAAGACCCCGGCTCCCCATGTCCAACAAACAAATCTTCGTAGAACATACCAAGTTGGCTCCCTTCTGTGATTAAGTTGTGAATGGGCTAGGGTTTATTGCAGGCTGACTTGGCATTAAAAAGCAGCAGCAGCAGAAACCACAACCACTTGAAATCCAATGACTGGATACCAGGGCAATGCATAGAAGGCTGGAACACGGAACTGGCACCCATCCAAATACATTTGTCGTTATCTTCCAACAAAAGGTTATTCATTAAGACAACTCCAGCAACTTCCATGCTAGAATCCAGCCTGAAACCAACTGGTAATGGATCCAGATAAATGGTCTAGTCTACAAGAAAATGCCTGAGAAATTTACTAAAAATAAAACAGTACACATTAGCCGATAAAGATTAAAATAAAGGGAGGCTGTTTCAAGAAGTAAATTTACAGGCATTTTAACTGCCTGTTGGAAGCAGTCAATCAGTCCCCTTCAGCTACATGTAATTAGTCAAGAAAGGTTTTAAAAGTCAGGAATTAGGCCACAGTGCTGTAGCAACCAAGAATAAAATAAATAACCTCACAAAGGGTGAAATGTTTATGTTCTGGACATATTCTTGGATTAAATAAATAATGATGTTACATTTTGTTTGTGGCAGATATGCATGATTTTTTTTCTTCAGATATGTCACTGCCCACTTATTGAAGGTTTCTTAATAATGCCTTACTCTATCTACCCAGAGTAAGGCCAGAATTATTGAGAAAACGTTATTAGAAAATATTACTGTATAAGAAGGAAAGGATGTTGGTGAAGCATTCACAATTATTGTTGCTGGAAAGTAGACTACATAATGAATATAATTTCCTGAGAATTTTGATCTACTCTTAACTTCTTTCATTTTTAGTCTGCATTTTGGAAAACCAGAAAGCTATCCTAGCTTTGCAGAACACAAGAAGAAATTCAGGCTGATCCTATTAAGTCAGCTTCATATTTTGTAGCAAAACTGGAGCTTTGATGTTAGTACCAATCATGTCAACTGTTCCAATAGCACACAGGAATACATTGGATTTAATTGGCCTATGGGTGAAGCATCCTAATGGGCCCATCGCCTTGGGAGAAGTGAATGATGGCTGAAGATCTGCAACTTGAGAAGGGGTTTAAAAAATTCTTCTGTATTTTCACACTTCTTTTGAGAATAGCAGATACAAAATGTGATGTGCCACATGGATCAATGATAATGGACACATGTCTGACAAAATAGTCTTTACATAGTTGGTGAGATTTGTCAGAGTCACCCTGTTTTTTAACACCCCTAATGACATCTCTAAATGCTAACAATTTCTTGAATAGTGTCAGGGAACTAAATGTTCTTTCCTTTGTCCTCTTGTGCAGGAGACAAGGGGAAAGATGCTGTGAACTGTACATACAAGGATGAGAATGACTGTGTAGTGTACTTCCAATATTACGAGGACTCCAGTGGCAAATCTATCCTCTATGTTATTGAGGAACCAGGTGAGGGTCAAGGGCCACTAAAATAAGTCTTCATTTTGGATGAGCAGCTGATACTTTGCAGGATGAGAAATGCTAGGAATTCCATATTAATTTGGAATGTATGAGAGATTATCATAATTATAGTGACCAGGTGAGGTTCTTAAATTCATGTTTAGAGGTACTTTATTTGAGAACAGTATATGGTTATGGAAAAACCCAGATTCTGAGACACGGGATGAAATATTTTGGTTTTCAATGTTGAAAGTACCTTCAAGACTAATTATGGATATAACTATACAAGCTCAATATGAATACAAAAACTGAAAGTGGTTTATATTATAATAAGATAAGAGCTAGCTCCTTCCTTTTTCCAGCCCCAATTTTCACCAGACCCATCCCCATTTTCACTGGAGGAGGGACTTTAGAGATTTTTAGAGATGAAAAAGAAAACCACTCATCTTTATTATGGGCAGTTATTTCTTTATATAATGAGTTTTCTCCCGCCTTTTTCCTTGCTATCTCATTAGAAATCAGTAAACTCACAATTATCCATTCAGATTATTTTTTTGGCAATAATCATGTGAGAGCAATATAGGAATGGTTCATGAATTAATACATGCGGAACAAAATGATTAGGAAGAGACAGATCCAATCATTCTTAACTGTAGCCAATCAATTCAGAAAGAGATCATTGCTAGAATTTTTTGGAAGAGATATTTCCCCTTAACCTAGGACATCAAGGTAAGTTAATGGCAATGAGGCAATCTCATTCCCCAACCTGAACTCATATTGGAAAAAATCTGAATTATTGGATGTTTTAAACAAAATTTACCTAAGCAGTACGTCTGATTTAAATAATTCATAAAGATGGCAGGATTCTGTATTTCTTATTGCAACATTTTTTAGTTCACTATATTAGTGAATATAGTTCTGACTAAAGAGCAGTGATTCAATCTGGCAACTTTCAGTTCAGAATTAAAAATATCATCTGTCATACATGGATTTAAGCAGACTGCTGGATTTGTCTGCTTTGATATTTGACTTAAGTGACTAAATGTGGGTCCTGTCTCTACTTGCTGAGAGATGAGCAAATAGGACCACAGACACTGACTCTGCCATAAACCCCAATAAGACAATATTTCTTTCTGCGTGCTTGCGAGCATGAAGGGGACACTAGAAACCTTCAAAGAGCGTGTTCTAAACCCAAAGAGGGTGATAAAGCTCTCATTAGTTGCCAGAAGCCTGCAATAAATGATATACCCTCACCACAGGGTATTAACTTGGCCGATGAGTCAGACTGCACTTAAAAGGTTGACAACAATGGAGTCTCGGGCAGATTTTGAAGGAGCTTAGCCAGATCTCCTTGGACAGCAATTTGAATCCAGCTAGTCCCTCATGGAGAACCATAAAAGCTGCCACGCTTCCTATCACAGCCTAGGGCCTTTAATCCCTCTCTTCCCCTTAAGCGAATATTAAAAAGAATGATGTAATTAGGAGAGTAGGAGATATTTCAGAAACTAGGAAAAAAATTCTGGAAATGAAATGATGGAAGAAATTGATTTGTTTGACAGGATGCAAACTGTTGGAACCTGCAACCTTCCTGGGTCATTGAAAGTATATGATTTTCCCAACTCCGCTTTAAATTTTCACAGGAAGTATGTGCTGCTGTCATCTTGGACATATTTTTTTTCTATTGTTGTATTGACTTTGCTGTCAGAAAGAGTTTGCTAATATCAAAATTGGAAGTTTTCTCCAGCTATGTTTTGAGGATCAGATGAAAGATATGCTTTCTTTTGTCAAACTATAATGGTCCGCTTAGACTGAAGAGCAGATGGCTCTAGAATAACGTTTTGTAAAAAAAAAAAAATGTTAAAACTAATGTACTTAAATTGTACATCTTATAGTGGCTACCTCCTGAATAATTGTGCAGCTATTATTCCTATTAGCCGCCACTTAGCATGAAGGAAGGTCTGACATGTAAGCTGAACACAAAGAATTTTTATAAATGATTCATTCTTGCTACGAAACATCCATCTTTCCACCATAACAATTATGTGTCAGGTATTCATGGCACAAATTAGAGAACAAGCGCTCCAAAAAGATGCTTGCAAAATAACTCTTCTGGTTGTTTCTGACTAGTTATATGCTCCTAAATCCAACAGTAATGTTTGATTGCTGCTCCTTAGTAGAGATTTCCTTTGGCACAGCAGCTTGATCAAATGCATGGATGAATGTCTTTAGGTGAACTAAAGTTAAGATTTTAATGGTCAGAGCGGTAATTTATAGCTTTGCAGTTCTGTTTTATGATGTTTTCTACAGATTGTCCCAAGGGACCTGATGTCTTGGTAGTTCTCCTTTCGGTAACTGGAGCCATCTTACTTATTGGCTTGGCTGCTTTGCTCATCTGGAAACTGCTTATTACCATCCACGACCGACGAGAATTTGCCAAATTTGAAGAAGAGCGAGCCAGGGCTAGATGGGACACGGTAAGAAATATTATAGTGGTGTGAGGGGACAGAAAGAGCAAATATTTTGCTTCATCCTAAGAGGAGGGGAGGTTGCAATGACTTATTGTTTTATTTCCCTGACATAGCAGCCTATTGTTGACTCTGAATCATCCATACTACAATATATATCAGTTTTATAATGTGTGTTGTTGAGAGTGTGTTGTTAGCATTCTCCCAATAGTATGTTGTTAATTAAAAATACTGATGCCTGAATGTCATTGCATCAGTATTTTCCTGCCCTCTCCTTTGCTTTATTGGTTAATGGTTGTGCAGAAGTGATTATGAAAACACACACACACGCACACACTATGGAGAAATGTCTTTTTCTACATCTTCCTAGGAGATATACAATTTCACCATAGACCTGTATGCCTATTGCAATTTCTTAAATAATCCTGGAGTTATGTCTTTTGAGAGCACCAGGAATCCCCTCACCTGCTAAAGAATCCTACTTTGAGTTATGAGGATGCCTTGACAACTGTTAAATCAGTTGCCAAGTATACATGCATCCCCATGTATCTATTAAGTAACAGGTACAATTCTTCTTCTTGATATTTTTACACTCTGTTTTGTCTTTTAGGCCAACAATCCTCTGTACAAAGGAGCTACTTCCACCTTTACCAACATTACATACCGTGGGAATTCATGAGATTACAGTCTTCCAAGGTCTTCTCCATTCATGTTTACAGAACTGTCTCTGTTATGGGTGTGAGAGATTTAAAAAAAAAAAAAAAAAACAGCCATTGCTCAAGAGCCTTCACTGTTCTGCTGTCACAAGAAAATATCTGCAGTGTGATTCTTCCAAGACTCTCTTTTTTACCTCAGCTCGCTCAGAGCTATGGCCTGGACGCATATACTGAAGAAGAAAGTAGGACTTGCTCTTCAGTATGAACAGCACTGTATAAATCCAGGGTTAAAAGAAGATTCTATCTGAACAAAATCAGGGGTCATAATTATTGAGCTTTATAATCTAACTCAGATGTGAACTAGTGAAATTTGGGGTAGAGGAGCTTTGAAAGATTCATGTTATCTAAGCCTATTGCAAGCTGAACCCAAAGTCCCTCACCCAGGCAGAGTTTCAGGTGGTTACTGGTGCTGCTGGTGCTGCTGCTACTGCCCCTTTCCTTTAACTTTCCAAACATACAAGGCACTGGTTGGGTTGGTCAAGGGAGCAGTGTGCTGAAGGTCTTTCATTACATTTTGCGCACTGCTGTCTATGGATAGTGCAAGGAAGCAAGGGAGATACTTTCTTCAAAAATCCTTGCTCCTAATAAAGATAGCTTAGGCTTAGGGGAAGGGAGTACAGGAAAGGGAGTTCATTATGAGGCTTAGGAACCTGTCCAGTTCTATTTTACTGTCATTGCAATTGCGAACTTGAACTTCCAAATGAATTCAGAAATAAAGCATGTTCTATTGGAGGCTTAAAGAAAAATACATTTTGAAATCCAACATTTTACATATTACATCAGAGTTCTAATATTTTTAGACTATTCTTTTTATTATATTTATCCCAAGATTATGATATAATAAATTCCTTGCTTTTAATTTTTAGAAGGAAAGTGTTCCTAGTGTGTATAGATGATTTGCTTTCTCTAGTGAAAAAAAGCACTCAGCATTAATCTCTTTTGTATGCTGACTTCACATATTTCTAGGCCTCTAGCTCAGATTATATTCCTCCTAGATAATATTTCACATAACATTAGTATCTTGGTAGGTTCACACATGATAACAAGTTTCAGTGTAGAATTTTTGTTATTGGCTTAGCATCATGTACAAATCCATTCACTGTATTGATATTGTACATAAACTGGCCACTGTAATTTAATCTTTTCTATAGAAACAGCACTGGATAGGGAGTTGCACTAGATCAGGGGTAGGCAACCTTGGCTCTTTTATGACTCGTGGACTTCAACTCCCAGAATTCCTGAGCCAGCATGGCTGGCTCAGGAATTCTGGGATTTGAAGTCCACGAGTCATAAAAGAGCCAAGGTTGCCTACCCCTGCACTAGATGATGCCCAAAGGGCCTTTCACACCTTATAGCCTATGCTTCTGGTCAACAAACTGTAATTTTAAAATCCTTACTGCAACATGTGGACTTCAGCACCTGAGTGCATGAGTATATAAGTACTTGATCTTCTTGGGGGAGGTTGAGGAAGAAAATGTAGGTCAGTCATAGAACATATGCTTGACATACCAGAAGTCCCATGTTTAATCCCCAGCATGTCAGTCTAGAAATCTGTTGTCCAGCAAGAGTGAGCCCTTTGAACATTGCTGCCCTACAAGTACAGTGCAAGGTAGCTACATAAATTCATATCGTTCACCATGTAAACCCAAAAATCTCCTCATCAGTAAATGACATATTAGGTAGGATTTGCCACTTGCTTAACAATGCTTCACCCAAAGCTTTGGGACAGGTTCTTCTCAGGTCCTGCTTTTCACTCAGGGAATCAATGCTCACCTAGGTGAGTGTCCTAGATGACCAGAAAACTCTCCCTCAAGTTTTCTAAGCAGGGGAGACCTGCTGAAACAACCTGATTAAATTCTTGAGATCTTTTGTATCATAGAGTCTCTAATGTAGGTAAAGCATGGAAGATGTTTGGCAGCATGAAGTATTGTCATATCTGACTTTCAACGGCTCTTTCCATCTTGTGGCTTTTTCCTTCTAGAGACTCATGGCCATATCTAAACTCGGGAGCAGAATAATATAAATGTGCCTTTCCTTTCTCTTTTGTTTTCTGCAACTGCGTTAGCACCTTCACCGCTCTAACGCTTCCTATCCATAGATCTCTCTGCTGAAGAGTAGCACCTTTCTATTAGAAATTGCTGCTTCCGTAATTAAGAAAATGAGATTTCATACTCCCATTAATAAGTGTTGAAAACAAATTTGTTACTAGAAATACTAGAAAGATTTTTGTAAAAAGATTTTTTCTTAAGATTTTCTCTGGAATGGTGATTTGCACTGAACCAACTTTGAGGTATTCCTTTTATTATTTTCCCCAGTCATTCTTCTAGTTCCCTTATCCCAAAATCAATGTATTCTCCTTTCCAAAGTTGTTGAATCCTAACTATGTTGGTTCAAAAAAAAAAAGGAAAGAGGCCAAGAAGTGAGGCTACTCTTTCCTGAACTGAGATCATAATGAAGGGCAGAATTATTTTGAGTAGTGTTGGTTAAAAGTAAGGCCAATGTGGCCATTTGTATAAGTAAAAGAGTGCCTATGGCACATATAAATAAAGACTCTCACTAACGTATTTGACTTGTTTAATTAATCTTTCTCAATTTTATTTTTATTGTATTTGCTTTTACTTCATTGTAGTATTTGCTTTTACTTTATTGTAAAATGACAGAAGTTCTATTTTAGTTCAGTTAAAATATAAAAACTATATAAATCATGGAGGGAAATGATTTAAATAATACAAACACTAACACAGAGAATAGCACAGCACATTCAATATGAAATCATCATTAATAGCAGCAGTCAATTACTTCTAAGGTTCCTAGTGCTGCCATCACCAAAAAGACCCCCCCTTGTTTTTTTGGTAACCATTCAAGAGGAGATTGAATGATTGCCTCTGCTGAACATTTCAGAGTCAAAGTAGGATAATACCTGAGGAGATGTTCCTTTGAGTGACCTGTCCCCAAGTCATTTGTGTGTCATAGATTGTACCCATATTTTAAATTAGGCCTGAAACTGGTCTGGTAGCCTTTTGGCCGAATACTCTTGGATTGGTGAAACCCAATGGTCTATCTGTCTATTGTGAACTATCTAAATTTTCCAAATCATTTTCCAAAGGAACTATTTCTCTAATTCATTACAGTAATCCAGATGGGAGGTTATCAGTAAAGGAACATATGGCTGACCTTGGGGATGGAGTGAGAACCATGGGGGTGGTGCAATAGGGAGTCAGCTGTTAAGGAGGGACTGAAGGAAGCGTGAGAAACAAACGGTCTAAATATACCTAGCTTTTGTTTACTATAAAAATGTGACAGAGAAAAAAATTGAACAGGCTTTCAAGATTCTCTCATAATCTGCAACAACAAGGCAGTATTTCTGGAATTCCTGTGATCTGGTCTACTTTGAAGTGCAGACATCAATCTTGAAAAAACTTTTTCATTTTCTTTATATTCCATCTTGTGCTAACAACAACAAAAATCAGGATGGGATTAGTTTGTCTTGCAGGCTTCCTTCTACCTCTGGACTCGTTCAAGCATACTTAACATCTTACACCTTCCCCCATTCCCTCTCCACCCCCTCAGATTTTTCCCAAGATGAGTTCTAAATTTCTTTACCAGAGCATGAATAATGGTTATAAGATACCTTTGTCAAGGTAAGGTCAGCTTAAGCATTCAACAAGGCGTCTTAATTTTCTGGTGCTAATTTTGTGTTAGCATCCTGTATATACCCCCTTCCAGAACAGAATGGACACTACTGAGTTGGACTGATGAGCCACACATAGGCAATATCTCTGCCTTGTCTGGATTGAGCCTCAATTAAGCCTTCTTCCCCTCTATTATCCCTCTAGAACAGGGGTCTCCAAACTTGGCAACTTTAAGACTTGTGGACCTCAATTCCCAGAGTTGCTCAGGCAGTGTGGCTGGCTGTGGAATTCGGGGAATTGAGGTCCACAAGTCTTAAAGTTGCCAAGTTTGGAGACCTTTGTTCTAGAACATTGACTGCTTTGCCTGTATTAGAGGAAAATGAGAAATAAAGCCTGAATCCATATATGTCACATATCAATGTTTTTTGTACAAATAATGATCCCCCCCCCTTCTTATAATACTAGAACTTGGGCTTATTTAGTAGAAACATTCAGCATTTTTTTTATACTGGAAAATGTATTTATGGCATATATTTACAAAATTTGTTACATGAAATAGTGAGACCCCCTAGCTGAAATTAGAAAGTAATCCCGTATTATTGTTTACATGGAAGAGTCAGCCAGCTACAGAAAGAGAGGGCAATCCTTTGCATGTTACAGCTGTCTAGGAGAAGGAATTTTATGAAATACATTTTATTTTTTCCTTCTATCCTTGATATGATGCCCTGCTCAAATCATTTGTTTCAGCACAATGATTAAAGATGGCAGGAATATATCGTCAATTTTTTTGTATGTATTTCTTTGTCTTCTCTATGACTTCCCTGTACTGTAATATAAACTTAGAAGGAAATCTGAATTGATAGCTATCAAAGGAAATAAATGCCCCACTTCCACAGAACACACAACCCATGTTCTCCATGGCAGTCATAAAGTGAGTAAAGATCAGCATGAAACTTAGCTCATTTCTTACATGTGCCCCTTTTTTTCATTAGCATTTCAGATGCCTTCTTTTAGCAAGCACCATTAGCTTGAGAGGCCCTTAGCTGAAGCCAGATAGATTTTTAAACATCTAGTGCTGGGTGGACAGTGACATCTAGAGGCCCTTTTTAGGACTACATCAGAAATATAGGTAGCTACCACAGCACATGGGAAACGTCAAAGCTAGAGCAGTGTTTTCAACACCATAGTTGTAGGGTACCAGCAATGACCTATGTCTATAAAATGGAAAACCTAAGAATAATTGGAAGTGCAGCAATCTGCGTAACATGAAAATGCAATGTCAAGGTGAGTGCTAAAGAACTTATTTAAAGATCAAATTCAGGATATAAAAGGTACATTGCATGATCAATATTAAACAAAAATATAAGTGGGTGGGTCATACTGTACACATGCGTGGCAATAAATGGGCTCCAAATATAACATTATGGTTGTTCTATAAGTTTGGATGCCCAGATCCTTGCCTTTGAGTTGGAGATGAAAAAGGGGAAACCCAGGCCTCAGTTGGATCATTATAGAAAAGAACCACGTAGTTTTATTTTGGGCACTTAAACAAATATTGTAATTAAAGAACTGATGCACATAGAGCATCCCACTATATACTGGTATGCAGAGTTTTTCCAACCTACTGACCTCATGTAAGTTGGAACCTATATCCTTCCTAGATTTGTTAGTTGAGAACGATGGGTGTCGAAGTCTTAGCATATATGTAAGTCCTAAATTAGAGAAAGCTAAGCTACTGTTTTCTGCTGCATAATTGCACTACAGATGGGGAAGGGGAGTTTGTAGGAGGAGATTCAAATCACAGTTTGTTTTCTGGCCCAAGTCTCTTAAATGCTATGTTGCAGTTATTCGTACATCCATGTGACACATATATCACTCTGTTTATCCTTTACTGAACTTTAGTCACAGTTATAATAATTGTAATTGCCAGAAATCTATCCAGGCAAAAGTTCCACTAGGTTGCAACCTTCAAAGTCATCCAGTGTGACATTCTTTGTTAATTAAATGCTAGGAGTTGTTCTGCCACTGCTATTACAAAGATCCTGAAAGATGTTGAGAATGAGAACAATTAATTAAATTACAATTTGATTGCTAGCTGTTTTGTTTTCATTGGTCCCAAGCTTTTTCATTTATTTTAAGGTCCCCTAATGTCTTTGGTTGGAACAGGCACGTGTGTTAATGTGTGGGATCGGGTAACAATGCTGGCCTTGTCAGACAGCAGAGGAGGCCCTATTTGGTCCCTCTGTACTGCTTTGTTTCCCAGGATGATAATCGGCATCTTGGCAGAAACCTGCACCTTTGGAGTGGGGGTGGGAAGTTGTTTTCTACAGTGTAATCTTTGTTTGGAATCACCAGCTGCTCTGTGACATCATCAGGCTGGAACTTCTCATACAACAATTGCAATCCAGGCAGAGGAGGAAGACCCTGGCAAAGGGAAGAGATGGTTCTTCAATTCACCTGAGAATCATCTCCCCCTCTCCTAACATCTGAAGCCCTCCCCTTAGCAGATCTAAAACCTCAGCTGTTTCTTTGGCTCAGCTGAAAAAATGGAAGTCCTGAACTATTGTCCTTCTCTATGTTTGTGATTCTAGCTGCGCCTTCTCCCAGCCTGGCTATTTCATCCCAGGTCCTCTGGCATTGCCAACTGTACTGCTGGTCCCTACAGCGTCATAAGTGAGTCATACAGGGAAGGGGTTAGAAAAAGAGCAAGGCACTGTTTGGCATCTTTTCATGTTCTTTTTCCTCAACTGGGAGGGCATGGCTCTGTATGATCGGTTGTTAGCATTATTTCTTTTCCTCTTCCAGCAAGGATCTTTATGCAATCTTCTTGACATTTGCACCTGTGCTCTTATGGAAAGAGTGAATCTCACTTGCAATTCCTGAGAAATGGAGCACGAACTTGGAAGGTAATCTAAATTTTGCCCAGATGATTAAGAAGTTTCTCAAAAGCACAGACTCTTAATTGGGTTTACCAATTGAAATCCAAGATTCAAGTCACTTTATAGCTGATCTGAATAAATAAATACAGAGGGGTTGTACTCTACATTGCTTGCCACTGTCCCTATCATTTTTTTCATTGCCTGAAAGTTGCTGACTATCCATAAGTTATTCTTCATGGGAACAGTTGCTAGGAAGATGTTGCAAGGAAGATGTCCATCCTTCCTTGTATTTAGAGATTGGAGATGAAGCATGTTCTTCTGCCTATATGTAGAGTACCCTAGTGGAAAGTTATATGAAAGAAACAATGTGATGCTTTTTATAGGCCTGTTGCCTCCAATTTCTGGAGGCAAACTATTCCATTGATTAATTGTTCTCACTGTCAGGAAGTTTCTCCATAATTCTTTGTTGGATCTCTTTTTGATAATCTTTCATCTATTACTTCTTGTCCTGCCCTCAGGTGATTTGGAGAGTAGGTCAACTCTCTCTTCTCTGTGACAGCCCCCAAATATGGGAAACTGCTATCATGTCACCCCTAATCCTTCTCTTTGGTAGGTTAGACATACCTAGTTCCTGCAACCGTTTATCATGCACTTTAGCCTCCAGTCCTCTAAATCATCTTTGTTGCTCTTCTCTGCACTATTTCTAGAGTCCCAACATATTTTAGCATTGTGGTCACCAGAACTGAACACAGTACTCCAAGTGTGGTCTTTCCAGTGCAGTATAAAGCGGTACTAACATTTCACATGATCTTGATACTATTCCCTCTATTGAGTAAGGGTATTTAAGTGGTTGTCCACTAAGACATCTAGATTCCTTTCACAGTTACTGCTAGTGAGCCATATTTGACATCTATATATTTTACATCTACATATTTACATATCTATTTGGATAGATAGATAGATAGATAGATAGATAGATAGATAGATAGATAGATAGATAGATAGATAGATAGATAGATAGATAGATAGATAGATAGATAGATAGATGATAGATAGATAGATAGATAGATAGATAGATAGATAGATAGATAGATAGATAGATAGATAGATAGATAGATAGATAGATAGATAGATAGATAGATAGATAGATAGATAGATAGATAGATATTGAAATATCTACATATTTGAATCTACAATTAATTCTGCCTTCTCAGTTCAAGATTCATATTCTGGAATAAACAAAAGATTTGTGGAAAAAGTTCAAATTGTACTTTTTTAAAACCCAGGTTTTTAATTTTAGTTTATCTGTCTTCGTATTTAACATTTTAAATCACAACGGTATTGTTTTCTTGCTTTATTGTTATTTAGGTTTTGTTTTAATTACTTCCTTTTTTAATTGTATTTTTGTAAGCCACCTTGAGTTATTAAAGCTGTTGAGCTGTTACTCTAAGAAATGATTAAATAATCTAATAATTTAAAGGATAATTGAAGCATCCTGTGCATTTCTAAACCATGTTTTTATCAATTCATTTATTTGTACCTATTTATTTATTTGCATTTCCTATAAGAAAAACAAGGATGCCTCTATTGTTATCTATTTGTTGTGTTTTCTTCTATATTGTGCTGTGCTTACTTTCTCATAGAGAATCCAAAAATGAGATTGTGCAGGCTGAAAACATCACGCCTAAGGGCCCAGATGAACAACCTGATAACAACACAGTCGAAGTCTTAAATGAGCAGGCTGAAGAGATCATCCGTCTCCAAGGCCCAAATGAACAAACTGAGGGAAATGAAAACCAAGGCCTAGATGAGCCGCTTAGCGATAGCACAACTCAAAAGCTAACAGAGCAAGAGGAAAAGAACCAGCCCCAAGAGCTAAGTGAACTGAGTGAAGGAAGCCAACTTCAAGACCTGAGCGAGCAGGGTGAGGAAAACCAACTTCAAGACCTGAGCGAGCAGGGTGAGGAAAATCAATTTCAAGACCTGACCGAGCAGGGTGAGGAAAACCAACTTCAAGACCTGAGCGAGCAGGGTGAAGAGAGCCAAAGTCAGCAGGGTGAAGAGAAACAACTTGAGGAATTGAGTGAAACAGCTGAAGAGAACCAACTTCAAGAACTGAGTGAGCCAGATGAAGAGGGCAAGCCCCCAGATATAAGTGAACTAGATGAAAGTAGCAAAGTACAAGATTTAACTGAGCAAGTCAAGGACAATGAGCCCCAAGATTTCACATATTTCACTGTGGAACCAATAAGGATACAAGAACAGACAATCCCTTATGATCAGCCAGCCCCACCCTCTTTTACTGATTACCTAGCTATTTCTGTTACTGGAAGGCAGGATGAACAGGGTAGATCAGCTACCCCAGAATCCATATTAGATATGTAAGTAATCCTCTGGCATTGCAAAATTAAGATTTTAACCTTAATATCTGGTTGCTAAGAAGAAAGAATGGCATTTGTGGATGTATATAATCCAGAGGTCCCCAACGCCCGGTCCATGGACCGGTACCAGGCCGCGGCATGCCAGCAACCAGTCCGCACAAACAAGCAAAGCCCTGTCCATGGGATGCAGGCTGCACACAAACCCACACACTCTCCGGTCCATGGAAAAACTTTTCTCCATGGAACCGGTCCCTGGTGCCCAAAGGTTGGGGATCTCTGATATAAGCAATCCTGGAGGGAAAATCTAACTGATCACTACTGTAATGAAAGAGATTTTATAAGTGTAACAGAAGGAGGATTAATTAAGAAAGTACTTGATAGGAATAAGCAAAGCCTGAGCTGACCATACCCTATAAGAAAGAGAATCAGAAAGTAAAAACTCTGTGCATGGGTGCTTGAGAACAAAAACAAAAGGAAGTAGCCTGAAATTAGCAATGTCATAGACAGGCAGAGGGACAAGCAAAAAGCAAAAATAAAGAATTATTTATTCATGGACCTTGGCAGTCAATAGGATAGTCAGTGCAATACTAAAATGTCTTCCCCCTTGCCACTCTGGTCCATGATCTTTTGAAAAGTGTTTACCTACTTCTATTTTCAGTTTTTTCCCCATGATGGATGGATAGATGGGTGGCGAGGGAGGGAGGGAAAGATAGAGATAGGTAATATGATTTATATCCTACCTCTTCTCTAGAAAAGTGTTTCTCAGTCTCAGAAACTTTCAGGACTTCAACTCCCAGAATTTTCCAGCCAACCGTGCTCTAGAAGCTCTGTGGAATACAGCAGATTGGCTGAGAGAAAGTTGCTGAATGAATTTCTACAGCTGAGGGAGAACTTGTACTCAAGTTTTCAGTGCAACCTCCCATTTTAATTTATTCATCCAAAATTTTCTTAACCTTGTTTCAAAATATTTCATTAAGTATTCACCTTCATGTTTTCTGGTAATGATATAGTAAAGATTGACTTTTTTTTAAGAACATATTTAACTTGGTTCCTGAATTAACTCATTTATCTAATGTACTGAAGCAATTCAGCAAAAGTCTGGTATTGTATTCACATGAGACACTAAACCACCAAAAGAAAACCACCTGACTAAGCTTAACACTAGCCAGGTTTAGCACATAGAAATGCAGGGAGTGGGTTTGGAACTGTCCCAGTGAAGCATGTTTTAAGGCATAAGATTGAAGTCCATCCATAAGTTTAACCAACATAGCCAACGTGGAAGGAATCTGAGAGAGACAATTTAACAAAATTTGTAGAACTGCATGCTGCCCACTTCTGGCTTAAGGAAATTTATTGAAGTAAATGTTTGTTTTTCTCCTCCCTTCAGGAGTCAGGTAGAATGTTGCTCTTTGATTTTTATTTTTTTTAAAGGCTCAGTCCTAAAATACAACTGAATTTGAAAGCTTGCAGTATATGGATAGATGGATGCATATACCATATTTAAACTCTTTCTCAGATAATTAGCCTGGGTGGAGTGAAGAATTCATCTTCAGCATTGGATGGTATTAAATAATTACATCACTTGCAATGTTTTGAAAAGAATAGCAAAACAACTTGAGAAAGAACATTTTAAAGTATAAGATACTTGTTTAATATAGTGTATTTAGATTTGTCTTTATATATTTTGTAAATATATTATTTCCCCCTCTGAAAAATGATTTGTTCCTCTCTTACACTAGTACTCGACTTGAAAGAAAAGACAGCAAAATCCAAGATATAAAGAAAACTGAGAGAAGTAAGATTTTCTCAGAAATAACTAAGGAGAGGGAGCCTTATCAACCTGCCACTGAAACTTCACCACTAAAACCCACAAAGAAATCTGCTAATATTAAAAGTGAAAGCTGTACTCCTATTCCCAGAAGTTACTATCACCATACCAAGTAAGCAAGCAAACAAATGAGATTTGAGTTAAGATGGCTTCCCAGTGAAGCCCAGAAATCAGAAGGAATCCAGTAGCAAATTTTCAAACTAACCAATTTTATTAAAAGGTATGTGCTTTCAAGAGCGGCAACTCATTTCATTAGATGCAATGGAGAGGTTTGGTAGAGGATTTCAATTGGGATAAGGAAGGAAGGGAAGGTACTTATGCAGAGGCAGATTACATGTGAGACAGCATACAAGCATCTTGTCAATTAAGATAATAATGTTTGTGAAGGGTTTGTTGAAGATGCTGGCTCTTTGTTAAGCATCCTCAGTATGTAGTTTCTTGTTCATTATGAAAATTGGCTTCAGGTTGGATAGTTTATTCATTGATTTGATTTATATGGCTGCTCATTTCACAATAGCAACTCTGGATAGCTTACATTTAAAAACAGTACAAAACATAATATAAAACACAGACATAGAGAGTACGGGAGATGGCCTTGACAAATACATGTCAAGGAATCAATATCTAGCAAAAGGAGCTATTCCTTTTTTTAAATCCAGAACAGTGAGATAACATTTAGAAACAGCTGAGACAGATGCCTCTCTTACTTATACTCCCTGTTAGACTTGCAGGTTTCTGCTATTACAGTCAATCTCAATAGTAGTTTGAGCCTTTGTCTTAAGTTGTGTTCATGGTCTGGTCTTCCTTGGGATGCTGGCATCAGCAGCAGATGCAGCAGCTGAGAACGAAACCAGTTAAAACAAAAAGCACATCACAGATTCTTGAACTAACTCTCTGATCACCATGCAAGGTGAGCACACACCCCTTTCAAAGGCCAGCAGGATAGGGACCCATCTAATCTCATAGGAAACAGTGTTCTACAGGGCAAGGACAAAGGCTTACTTCCTGGGTTCTGCAAGATAACCTCCTTTATTGACAGGATCCACAGCATATTCTCCTTCTAAAATTATGCCAGCCTTCAGGGTAGACCAGACTAGAAGGAAGCCTAGAACTATATTTTATTGAGATAGGCTATAATAATAAAAACTTGCAAGCCTAATTATGCTTTACTTTCCTTCTCTCTTATATCCCAGTAATCAGGAAGAGACCTGTCTGAGTGTCTTCCAAATGCAACCTTACTCTATTTCCTAGGATTTATGAAATGTTTCAGTCCTTTTTGTTACATAACATTTCTTGCCTATTTCCCTCAAGGTCTTCTCCCTGGTTCTCCACAATCTAACAGAATGGCTAAGGACAATCAGGAAGGGCCAGTTCTGCTATTAAGCTGGTCCTATGCCATAAAGCACCTTATGGGTAACAAATAGTACTTTGAGGTGCACCCAGACGTTCCTGGAAGCCAATGCAGTTTGTGGAACTGCAACAAGTTGTTAACATTCATAACTGCCGGCATCATTGCATTCTTCATCAGCTGTAGCTTCTGGATTCTCTTCAAGGGCAGCCCATATAGAGCCCAATGCAGTAATTCACTTGAGAGGTGATTAAAACATGGCTGACCATGAGCAGAGCTTCCCAGTGTAGGAAAAAAGCAACAGGCACACAAGATGAAGTGCAAAAGTTTTCCTGGTCATGTCACCAACTCTTCAAAGAGGAGTCACAAGTCCAGGAGGACTCCAAAATTGTTTACCTATCCAGAAAAGATGGATTTAGGAGTCCCTAAAAATCTAAAGCCTTTCCAGTCTTGCTGAGGTTAAGGTGAAGCTTCTTCTTTTCTATTCAGACCCTTGTAGACATTGAGACAAGACCTATAATGCTTCACATGATGTATGATGATCTCATCCAGTGGCTTCATATAAATGTTAGAAATGGGGACAGCCCTGGAGCCCCCCTCAAAGCAGAGTTTTGGACTCAGTATCTCCCCCATCATCAACACCTAGTGGCAGTGGGGAGATTCAGGTTCAAATCCACTCTCAAGTATGGAAACTCAGTTGGCTAGCTACACTATTTCAATCCATCATATCTCATGGAGCCATTGCTGTGGTAATAAAATGACAGAACCTGCTTTGTAAGACACTTGGAATTCTTGAAGAAAAGGTGGAATATACTTTAAGTACAGTATAACAGACTAATTAATAAGCAAGCAAGCTTTTGTCTCTGAACTCTCTTAATCAAGTGTATGAAGAGCTACTTTACCGCAACTGAATATAACAACCTATCCAATGATGGTGCTGGGTGGGAATCATAGGAACTGTAATCTCAAATTTGGAAAACATTGAGTTTGGGATACACAAAATAGAATTTATATTCACTTGAGGGACATAATAGTAATGTGAGCCATCAGCTATCACTTGTATTAATAGGACTTTTGGCTTCAAATTATAAAGCCTCTTTCCCATCTCTGAATATGCAACATTCTGATTGAGGTCACAACATGGGCCGGTACCGTGGGATTCTTGTTAGCATTTGGTACAAAAGACCACACTCTCCACTTCTCTGTCTGCCCTTGTCATAAAACTAGAGTTAGGTTACTAGATGAATTCCACAATGTGATGTATTTGAAACTGAAGATTCCTGTTGACAAAGTGGCATAGAAATGAAAACCAAACATGAGTTACCTTTTTATAGACAGGAACTTAAAAAAATCCTCAGAATATGATGGCGATGTTTTTTGAGTTTGGGGAAGTGCTATACAAAATAGCTTCGTTAAACTTACATGAGGTCCTCTTTTAGGATGTATTGTAACAAAATAAGAGTATCACTGAAAATTAACATCTTTTGGTATCATAATCTTAGGATAACTTGTGTCTTGTACACAGCAGGTTGCTCATCTCAATATGTATATATAAACATCTAAGGATGGTGACCTCCATATATGAAAGGTGCTGGGCAAAATGCCTTCTAGAACGTTTACCTCTCAAAAAATGAATTTCTCCCCTGCCAACTGGTCCTGACCAACCCTGACTCTCCTACGTTGAAATCTTCAAATAAAGCTTTATGACTATTTTGGTTTAGCTCCTGCAAATTCCCTTAAAGATTTCAGGGTCACACTTCAGCATCTTTTTCGCCTCCTGACATGTAGCTCTGCTTTTATGTCCACTTAGAGTCTCTGTTTCTTAACTTAACGTGGGGAAAAGAAGGAACTGGGAATGGAGGATTGCCCATTTACTACAAGCCTGCTGGAGATTAAATTGTGGCTAGGTCCAGTTGCCCAGCATTCATAATTAGGACTGCCTCAACAATGTATTCTGAGTCTTGGAAGCTCCCCAGTCTGAAATATCTATTCATTTTCTCAGCTGCCTATTTACTTACTTTATTGGAGTTATTCTTGAAAGAGTTCAATTTATTGTACAAAAAAAGTGGACAGAGGTCATGATCTCATGGATTGCCTTCTTTATTTCCTATAGGCCAGTGGTTCCCAGAATTACCCTGCCTCAAACATCTGATAAAGCAATTCAGGTGAGAATCATGATCTTTGCAATAAGATTAAAGGTAAAGATTTCCCCAGTCCAGTCATGTCCAACTCTAGAGGGCAGTGCTCATCTCTGTTTCTTAGCTGAAGGAGCCAGCATTGTCCAAAGACATTTCCATGGTTATGTGGCCAGCATGATTATACACCAAGGTGCATGGAACGCTGTTACCTTCCCACCAAAATGGTACTTATTTCACATTTGCATATTTTCAAACCAGGCAGGAACTGGGGTAAGAACAGGAGCTCACCCTGTTGCACAACGCTTGAATCAGCTGACAAGCTCAGTATCTTTAACCACTGCACATAGGTCCATACGTCATCAATACATAGCATATGCTTTGAGGACAGTTGTTCTATAGTAATGAATGGCATCGCAATGTCCTCACAATTAAAGAAATCAAACCAGAGGGATCAATGTAGTCAATAAAGAAAAAATAATAATTCTGAAATATCACTGAATGTTCACTGAACACCAACTGCAATTACCAACACTGAATTTTAGGGCAACTTTAGGTAAAAGTAAAAAGAACCATGAATAAATTAAATGCTGTTTTCGTTTAATCCTTATCTGGATGTGCTTGCAGAAACATTCAGGTTTACATAAACACTGAGAATTTTGAAAGAGTCATCCTAAACTTAGTCTCATATGACCTTCTCACAGACGCCTCCAGAAAGCATCCAGTTTTTTTGCTTGTATTCCCTGTAAGCAATATTGGAAGCATTTTGCATAAATGATTTGGATATCTGGATGTGTTTAAGCATAAACAGGTACAGGAACAAGTTTATTCAGATGTACAAACAAGCCTTATTTTCTCACATGTTACTATGAAAGGGTTTATAGGAAAACATCTGTTTAGTAGTCATACTTCTGTGACATTGGCCAATTTCAAACCTTTACTTTATGACTCAGATAATAATTTAAGATCCTGTGGTACATAAGCATAACAATGGCTATTAAATATTAGATATTTTATTCTTTTCTAGGTCTATGGATGCTACAAAATGTAAAAGACTATTTGGAATGTGCTGGAGCATACATATAGCCCCTCTTTAAAGTAGCCACTTTCCCCCCCAGTTTTTTATGAAAACCTGTAAAAAGCACAGGTGCTTTACTAAGTAGTTTTAAAGATGCAGCTACTTTAATGAATTGATTCATTAAAATATATTAAATTATTTCCAAAAATATTACTTTTTAATAATATTTTTTCTGACTTTCAGGGGGCAGAAATGTTTTTATTTGGGGAAAAGTAAATGGATGTAGACTGAGTAACATTGCTAGTTTCATGCCACTGTGAAATCTGCTGGGAATATTTCTAAATTTATTTCTAGTAGAATTCATAGTGGAATCCCTTTAGATGAACAAGTTTGTTGATCTAGGGCGGTGTTTTTTCACACTTGGCAAATTTAAGATGCCCGGACCAACTCAGGATTACTGGCTGTGTAATTCTGGGAGCTGATAGTCCAAAAATCTTAAAAGTTGCCAAATTTGATAAACAATGATTTGGAGAATACCCCGGTTGAAGTTTACCCTCAGTCATGAATGCTCACTGGGTGACTTTGGGGCAGAATTCTCTCTCAGCCCACCTGACTTTGCAGAATTGCTCTGAGAAAATGGGCAAGGGGGGGTAGATGGGTTGCTATATATGAGCTCCTGAAGGATAATAAATTTAAGAAATAAATAATGCAATATTGACTTTACCCTCAAAACACATAATAGTCATGGGAAAGACTGAGAGATTGAAACCAAGTAGCAGAACTCTTCCCATGTTAAACAATGGGATGTATTTTGGTATTATTTTTCCACTTTGGAACTGACATTTATTTTGAATTGGACAGTGTAATAAGATGCTCATGCGACGCCTGACACCACTTAGGAGGCCGCCCCCTCCAAAAGTCACCACCCCCAAAACAAGCCCACAAACCAAAGATAAAGACACCCAGGTAAGCACTCTCTTATCCATGTGTGCAAAGTGGTTCTCTTCCTAAAACGACTCCTTGGATAAATTATCTTTAAAGGACTTTCCACCCACTGGTTTTCTAACTCCAATAAGTACTTTTTTTATTGCAAGTGAACCAAAACTTAAAACTGATTCTGCAGTCCTGAAAAAGTTTTCCCCGTAAGGTTTCCATGAATGTTTCCATCACAGAAGTTCTTTGTCTCCAGTTCTTTGCCCCTGCCTGCTTTCTTTTGAGTCTTTCTTTTGACCTCCTGTTACAAGGAGGAGAAAAATAACACAGAAGAGTGAGGTCCAGCCTTCCGTTATTTAATAGGGCCAAAAGATTGGCTAGTGTGCTGATACAGCCTTGGAAAAGATGCAGGAACATTCCCAGCCTAAAGAACTATTTTCTATCATAGCCCCTCTCATGGGCAAATGCTTTTGCAGAAGTGGTTCATGGGCTTTCTAATAATGGCCCCTAATTTAATGTTTCAGTTTAATTAATACATCTCCATTGGCAGTTTGACTGTGGTTGCTTAATATGGTTGAGGTTACTCTTAAATTCCTTCTATCTCGTTTGCCTTTTTTTCCTCTCCATAAGTTTCAGCAGATATTTTGACAACGTTTTATAGCTAAGCTAACTCATTGAATCAAGACAGATTGCCCTAACCATGGTTTGTTAAGTAGTGATGAATGGCTTAGTAGTTCCTACATGTCTTGGTAAACAGTGGTTTATGGTTCAACATTAAAACCATTAAAACCATTATTATTTGTTGAAAACATCATAGATGAAGCAAACCATGGCTTGCATGGAATGGGAATCCAGCCAATTATGTTTGTGCATGCATCAAGCTTTTGAAGATTTATTTCCAATCGTTGGATGCCATGCTTTAACTGGAATTTAACTTTTATTGGCCAGGTGCCAATAAAAGTTTTCCTTTATACTGCTATACTATGTGTGTTGACAGTGTATAAAGAAACGTGCATTATCACAATCTCACTGTCCTCACTATCAGATTACTACTTCCTTTGAAACATTGTCGAAGAGACCACTAACTTCAGTAGAAAAGAAGAAAAAAGAGAATAAGAATAAGACAGTTCCCAAGGTCACTTCAAAGAAAGCTTCTCCTAGCAAAACCCGCCCGTCCCCTTCACGCAGAAAGAGCGTCAGCTCTTCTGGCAGGTAAAAATCCTTTTTCAGCTTGTAATGGGCCAACTGAGCCATTCTTTCCTCCTTCCCCTGTGCCTGATCCTTTTTCTGCTCCAGATTTTCCTTGGCAGAAGGAGAAACCTTTGAACATTTGAACATGGAGAGTAAATGTAACATGTGTGGGGGAGGGAGGGTTGTCTGCTTTTTAAATTTCTATCAGTGGAAAAAATCTTCCCTCAAAGATATTTTGCAATTTCATTAACGTATCTGATGTACATCTTTTTTTCTTTTCATTTTAAAACATTCTGGTTGGCAATTTCCTTCCCTTCTTTAATGTTTTCTCCATAATTAATTTTGCACAATATTTTGCAAGATTAGTGGTGCAAACAGGAAAGAGGAGGAACTCAAGTCAGTGTCCTGCCCCCTTGAAATTGTTCCTATGCCATTTCTGTAATTCTTAACAGGTTTTTTTTTTATCTGCATAGTTAAAATGGCCTGTAGGATTACTCGTTCTCTACTTACTCAGACATCTTTAAGCATGCAACAAAATCTCCTGTAATCATATTTCACATATTTCATGCATTGGTTGGAGTTTCACATCAAGCTATGCCATGATTTGATTAACCAACAAATGCTGGGGAGAAAAACAGTCCAAAATGGTTGGATTCATAGAACACGCTAAGCCAAAAGACAGACTAACATTTGACTTACTACCAACTTTAAAGCCGGCCTTTAATAGTTGTGGCACAGTAATTGTTCTGGGCCTGTTGTTCCATGTTCTACATAAAAGTACTTGAATGATGAACTGTGCATGGCAGCTCAATAATAATTTTTATTCTCTCTACAGCCATGTCTCACGATCCATGCCAACGAAAAAGAGCAAGTGAGTGGCCTCCTGCTTATGCTCCATTCTACCTCATTTTATTTTCTTCCTCTGTGATGTTCTTTCTGTTCTCCCTGTTTTGGCTTTCTCAGTTTTGGGGCTCTGTGATCTCTCATTTCCATTCCTGGAATTTGCGTGTTAATGTATTGTGCAGGCATGTGTCAATAGCTCTCAAAACTATAAAGGTGTGGATGGGCAGGAAAGAAATAATAAGATATATCTAGTGGGTAAGGAAAGAAAGAAAACGTCATGGTGTTTGCATGTGATGCTAATAAGGATGGTTTGCAAAGATGAAGCAGTACTGAGGTGTAGTAAATGAATATAGCTATGTTTCTTATGTCGTGCACTCATTATTTTTATGTGGATGATTATTTCTTCTTTCCAGCACTCTGAGCAACATTTCTTATTCCAAAACGTGACAGGTACCTATATATATATATATATGAGCATAGTGGAGGGACATGAAAGCTGAGGCATTGAGCATATAAATTAAGAGGAGGAGGTGGCAAGGGGCAAGTGTTAAGGCATTGTAATGCAAACTCTATCCCTTATCTATTTGTATGCAACGGTGCAATGCAAGTAAAAAGGGCAGAGTTTGGATTGTGGTTTAATGCCCTACATTTATTACTTTGGGTCTTTATGGTTAGGAACAGACAATAATGGTTCAAAAACTGATATACTGCAGAAAATCACCTCCACATATCAAGGAAGTCAAGTCCAGAAGACCCTATTCATGGCCCCAATTCTACAGAACTGTCTTCATCCACAAGTCAGACTTGCCCTACTGTTGACTGCTTTCCAGAAGCTTTTAAAGACCAAACTCATCCAGAGAGCCTTTGGTATCTTGCTTTGTGCTCTGGTTATTATGGAAATAATTTGTTATTTATTGTTATTTATTTATTACATTTCAGTGCTATTGTGTACTTTTTAATTTATTTAATTCACTTATTCAGTATTCAGTCGCAGTGGGTATTTCTTTATACATTGTAAGATGTCAGGAATTTTTGTGAAAAATGGCAGTACATTAGATGAAGGAAAAGAGAGAGAGAGAAAAAGCTAGCAGTGGATGGATTTCTTAATACCAAGTATGAGAACAATTAAAGCTGTTAGAGACGAGGAAATTGATACAATCCCAGGTTCATCTACGACTACAGATACATTTAATATCTCTTCATTCAGCAACCATTCAAATTTACAGCAGCACTGAATGACTGGTACTTACACCAGGTCACCTGCATGGCCATTGCAGCATCCGCAGAGTCATGAGATCAAACTTCAAGGGCTTGGCAGCCTGCAGAGTACTTCACGTACTCCCACCTGCCTATCTCCCCCCCCCCATTTCTGCCCTTTTGACCATCTTGCACAGCAGCACTCCTTGGCAGCTGTGACAGCACCGGTGCTGAGGCAGAGGCCTGGGATCTTCAGCAGTCTCAGCCAGCCACCTCCACCCCCAGGCTTCTACTTCAGCTCCAGCACTATCGCCACTGTGCACGTTCTGGTCAAAAGGGTTAGGGAGGGGGGGAAGATAGGCAGGGGGAGAGAAATAAAGGGGAGGCTGATGAGGCAGTCCCTTATCTTATCAAAGTTCATGGCTGAAAGGGACGAGCTGAGAATGACATGAATCAGGGTGGGTCCTCACATAATGACTACTAAGATTCAGTTAATGACAGCAGTAGAGATTGTGGAGATTGCTGCTGCTAAAAATGTGGTCACATGATGTTGCGCTTTATGATTGCATAAGTTAAGGACAGGAATTCCACCCCTAATTACCATCATAATTTAGAGACTACCTGTAGTGACTTGCTTCTAGATGTGAAAGATTTTAAATTCGATTTAGGAGATACCAGCCTTGAGATCAAAGATAAGCAGAGGTTATAATGATAATCAGATTTCTATCCATGTTTTGGCAGGAAGCCTAATGTTATCTACAATGTCCACATAACTGTGTACGACAGGGGGAGAGACATTAATACCCAGTTTATCAAGGACACACCCTGGGAAGGTAATTTATGTGATTTGGCCTTGTCTCAGTGAAAGAAGTCTTGTGTTGGTGAAAAGCTCCCTTGCATACAATTATTTCCCTTTTTGATTTGTTGCTTTGTTTGTTTATCACCTAAAATAATATAAGATATGTATAGTACTTTAATTCATTATTTGAAACACAAATCCTAACCAGTCCATTTTATTAAATATTTTTAAAAAGATACCTTAATATTGAATGATTCATATTAAACTGCCATTAATGCTAGTACAGGTAGTCCTTGACTTACAACCATTCATTTAATAACTGTTCAAAGTTACAACGGCACTCAAAAAAGTGACCTAAGATTGTATTTCACTGTTTTCACTGTTGCAGCATCCCTGTGGTCAAATGATCAAAATTCATACACTTGGCTACTGGGGTGTATTTATGATGATTGCAGTGTCCCAAGGTCATGCGATCCCCTTTTATGACCTTCTGACAAGCAAATCTGTGAAGCCAGATTCACTTCACAACCGTTACTAACTTAATAATTGCAGTGATTTACTTAACAACCGTGCCAAGAAAAGTCATCAAATGCGGCAAAACTCACTTAACAACTGTCTTGCCTAGCAAGGGAAACTGGTCATAAGTCATAAGTCAAGCACTACCTGTAGTGGATATTCATCTATGGTTTTAAATTGAACATTGCTTCATTTGTGAAGAGGTTCGTGATAATAAATGACACCCCCCAATAGTATTTCTTCATTCAAGCACTGCTATACTGAAACCCTGCACACACTCCTTTGTAAAAATGCCTCACAATTGAATAAATTAAATCGTACACAGTAATAACACAAACTGCAGTTAAAAATATGAACCATTTTAGAGCAAGAGTGTTTCAGTTGTCCAGTCAACACTATAGACTACAGGCTTAGCAGAGATACTGTAATTTTGACAGAATTCTAGAAACAATTTTTGTGATCCAAGAGAAAAGTGAGATGGAGATGCCTAGAATTTGGGCATATTGTACAGAATGCTTTACCGTTACATCAATTCACTGATTTGGTCTCCAGTTAAGATAACTGTGCTTAGTGCTAATTTTAAATCCTAGTTTTAATAGTCATATAACATAATCTTCTCTCCTTGCCCCATTTTTGAAAGTATTTTAAAAATAATTTTATTAAATTTCAAAAAATAAAAAAGTTAACATACAAAATTACAACTAAAAAGGAAAGGTGAGGCAAGGGAACAGCAGGGAAAATTTTAAAAGTGGCATTAAAAAAAAGTAAACACCCAAATAGTCGATCAATGTGCTTTGAATCCACACACTTTTGAGGCACTCTTTAACTTCATTCTTGTTACACTGTTTTATTTGGTTTCCAGAACAACTTTCTTCTGCCCAATTTCCATTCCATTCCATTGTATTCTGTTCCATTACTTCTGTTAGTAGACAAGTCTATCTTTGATATATTTTCATAAACATATTTGTTTTTCCTGCACTGATTCTACTTTGAGAACCTGTCATCACTCTTGTCTTTATCACTAATTCTCTCATAGTCCAATGAAGTCTTCATAGAAAACTGAACTAGAAGTTTCTTTTCTTCTGAAAAATACTTGCCATCTGGAGAGTTTGGAGTGGAACAATCTCTGCCACCACAGCATTACAAATTATTCTTTTGCCCTCAAAAAAATATGCCCTCAAGATTATAAAAATGCACATCTCCTGCTCTACTGTAGGGTTGCGCTATTACTGAGCAAGGGAATTTTACAAGACCCAGAACAGATCACTGTCCATTCTTCATGTAGCTTTGCCTTCAATTCTATCCAGTTTCAGCCAGTTGTGGATATAATTAATGAATAGTATTTTACTTTTCAGATTGTATTGTGTGTTCAGGGCTCTCTAGAATCTGCGCTGTTTTCAATGTCTTGAAGTGTGGCAGAGTTCCTGTCAGCAAACTCCTATTTGTCCTTCACACTCTCAAGATCTTAGTGACCAGAGATGAGATGTATTGTGCTCTTCAGTTAATGAATGTGGATGGTATGTGATAACCCTGATCCACAGGCTTTTGTTTTGTTAGCAGTCATTTAACTCACAGTGCATGCTATCTGGGGAAAGCTGATATCCTCATGAAATTAGATTATGTGGAAATCAATGAATGCATTAATTTCAGTTTGTCTGACTCAGCCCTGTGCAATGGGGGTCATGCAAATGGCAGCCAGATTTCCTGCATATTTAGATCACTGAATGAACCTGCTGTAGAATTTTTAGAGGTGTTACCTGGTACCTTGAACTGCTTTTGCATTTATACAACATGCTCAACTTGATGCCCGAATTAGTTTATTACAGTATTTAGATTTGCAGATTGAATAATAATCTGCAAATCAAACAGTGTGAGTACACTGAATATTTTGAACCAATACAAGGTTACCATTAATCCAATTCAGCATCTTGTGCTAAATTGTCAAATACACCTTTACCTGATATGGCTAATTATATTGTGCAAACGCACCCATTGACTGGGATTACAGAATCCACTGAGTCGGAACCAAATATATCACATTTTGATTGTGCATAATATATGAAGTTCAGCCATTATAATTTTTGTATACTTTGTACATGTACACATATACTCTGTGATATGCTCCTTTCCAATTGAGAAGCCATGCTGATTGAAAATTTCCAAGTCATCCATTCTACGTTCTATATTTGGCCAGTGGCTCCTGAAGAGTGCAGGTGTGTGTGTGCATTCAGACTGATAAAAGCATACTTGCAATATTGCAACAGAAGCCACACTCCATTTCTATATTATCATGAAGTTCTATGCATGCCCATCCCTATAATGATCCTACAGAGGCCCCAATCTAGTCTTCCCTTTATGCTGTTATGCTTACCTTTTACTTCTTCCTAGTCCATCAACTATTTTTGCCAGAAAGAGTGTTGTCTATAAATATTGGGCAAGGTGCTGGAGATGCTGGAAATCCTGGCTCAAGTTTGAAGGGTCACATATTGTACACCTGTTATAACACCGAATGTTACTCTGTCTGTCAACTTGCTTATCTGCACGTATTTATGTCACTCTCACTTGTAACCTTCCTTCTCTCTTACAGTACTTGGGACTCTGAATTTTTCAGATTTTCTGGAAGTGGTGAATAAGACCTCACCATTTGCCCAAGCAGAAGGTATGAGAAGAAAAACTGAGGCAATATCAAGGGAAATGTTTGCACCAGTGTATGTTTGCCATACCATTATATGGCATAATTCTCTTTCTTTCTCTCTCTTTATACTTCCATCAACAATTTCTACCCTCATTTTTCATCACCTGAAAAATATCTGCTGCTTTTCATTTTTTAATATAAACAAACATCACTCTTGTGATAATGTGCATATTTGTTTGTTTTGTTTGATGTTTTTACCTGAATGAGAATAAAAACTTCTTTGTCCCTCAGTAGGAGCAAAGAGGAAATTCTGATTGACTACTTTATTTTGTTCGGTGTGTCACATGAATTACATTATGATGTTGGGTTGCTTTCATAGCTAATGTCATTTGTGATGGAATAATCACCCAACTCTCTTGATATTAGACATAGCTAAACTGAAAAATAAGGATGTTTGAGCACATCTTAAATTATTCTATATATATTTGAAAATCTATTCTATAGATTTCTGACATTCAATTGAGAGAAGGAAGCCTGCCTATGAAAGTCCTACTTTTCATGTTTCATCTCTTGACTTATGAGGAATTAATTGAAAGCAGAGCAAGCTTTTCCTCTCATTTTCCTTCTCTGCCTTTTGCCATGCCTTATACTTGTATCTGTCTAGTCAAATCACAGTAGCAGCTTTATGGGATTTTTTTGTTTTGTTTACCCCAGCTCATATTTTACACTCCAGTGTCCATTGCAACAGTTGGCTGAAGTCGGTTGGCTTGCCCTCGATGTCATCTTCACCCTTAGCTACAGCAACTAATAATTACTATAGAAGCTGGGGTGTTTTTTCTCTCCCTTTCTCTGCCTCAGAAGTTGATGGAACACAGACTCCTGGAGTTATCCCATCCTTTACTTTTCAGTTGAAGTCCATCATGCCCTCTACCGCACTGCTGAACAAAAAGCTGAACTCTTGGGATGCATTTCAAATCTGTATTCCTTTGGGATCTGTTCATGCTGGAAAGGCACTTTAGGATAGATAGAAGGTATTGGCTATGGGCTGAAGTTGGAATCTGCAGAGCTCATTGTCTCACACATATTACATACACAAACATATGAAGTGTCTTTCAATTTTTCTTCACTAGTTGTCAGCTTGATCATGGCAGTATCAACAATATTTATTGCATCCCCTTTCTTCCCCCTACTGCCTCATGAAAGTTAGGCACATACTTGCTAAACCTTTTGTGTTGCTGTGAACAAGGTGAATTAGATGTAGAGTAGGTATGAGGGACCAATGGCTTTTAAAGGGTTGAAAGTGTATGATTTCAGTGCCTACATCTTTGTGCACGGAAGCATCAGTTTTTGCTGCCTTTTTCTTCTGTGTTTCTTCTAGGATTCCAGAATACCCTCTGGGCTTTCAGGAAAATAAAGAAAGATATGGTTTGTATTGATGATCTGAGGTTAATCCTGGAAAACCTTGAAGTCAGCCTGACCTGTGAAGCTATACATGATGCACTAAAATGCACTCGTATTAATAGTGAGTATCTTCATTTGACATTCTCCCCTCCTCTCCCCAGATGATCCTGCCTAAAAGGAATCTCATATCAAAATAGTATCTCAGTGCAGACCATCCAGTGTTAATCTGAATAAACAGCTTCTACTGTTATGCTGGTCTCAGTTAGTTTAGGTTTGTAAAAACTTGAAGTAGGATTTTGAATCATGCTCAGAAATCTGTTAGAGGTATTAGCAAATGCTAGAGATGATAACATTCCTTCTTCTCTTTGTGCAGAAAATAGGCTTTTGAACTTTAAGGAATTTATTCTGGCTGTAAGGGAACTACAGAAGCATCCTGCAGAAGAAGGTGAGATATCTGATGATTCTTAGTAAATCAGTGGAATCAGTTTTGGTGCTCAGTTCCATCTTGTTCTTGCAAGTGAATTAATGTATTATATAGACCTTTGTAACTTCCATTCTAAACCTAACACTTTGATGTTTACAGAGAAATTTTCTCTTTTAGAATGTCATAAGTTCTTTGTTAAGCTGTACACAATTAGACACATCTCTAATACTTGTGTCAAGATTGCAGCTTTATGATATGCTGATTCGGGGGGGGAGGAAGGCTCATATAAGAGAGAAAGAAGGCATCATTGGTGCCTGCTATTTTTGCTAAGCTGCCTGCTTTTCTATATACCTTAACTAGTCGAAAAATAAGAAATGATCCTTTGGTAATATCCTGCTAGCCCTAAGAAAGATCAGATTTCTTTTTTTTTTTGTTTCGGGGTTTCTACTTGGTCTCAAGGTTTTAACCTTTCCTTGTTCAGGTTTTATCTCTCCCTTTCCACCTAGAAATCCTAAGTACTGGGTTTCTTGATACCCCTGATGGCACTTCTTTAGATTGATGGTTAAATCAGCTTTTCTTAGGCTGTCAATTAGTTACTTCTAAGTGTTGGAGGTGTTCTTCCCAAGTTTTGCCTTGGAAATTATCTCGATATGCTGCACACTATTTCCCTTTAGCAACTAGGATCTTTTTTCATAAAACGCTGGAAGATAGCTGATGCCCAATGTAATCCAAAACCACTCTTTGAATTGGAAGAGGCTCTGTGGAGTAGCAAATACTATTTTCCCCTTTGAATGGGATTCCAGTGGAATGGCTAAGTCCAAGGATGATAAATACTTGGCTCCATCTAAGCCACCCAAGAAATCATTAACCCAGGGCACTGGATATTCACCAAATTTTGTCACCCAGTTTATTTGCTGGACATCTACGCAAAATCATGTCTCCATTTGATTTTGGCATTAATTTGATCAAAGAACACCAGTCACAGATAGCTGCATAATGTTTGGAGCATCTTGTTTATTTCATTTTGTAATACTTTAAGACATTCTGGAATTCTGAAGGATGCAGTTGAATAGGTTGAATTCCTATTTCTATCCAATGTTCCACCAGGTTCATTAAGTCTGGTTGCATAGTAAATGTATTTTTAAGTCACATACTATGTAGGGAGCCTGCCTATAGCCTGTAGTTTGCTCTCGCACTACTAGGCAATAACACTAATACTTTGTTTCCTACATTTAATTTCTTTGATTGTAAACTCTTATCATATTGCTTCTTTTGTTCTTCCTTGCTGTTTTTAAATGTTTATTTATTTGTTCATTTATTTAAATTGTATGCTGTCCATCCTGCCAAGAGGTGAAAACAAGATAAAACATTGAACTAATAAAATAATGAATAGAATAGAATAGAATAGAATAGAATAGAATAGAATAGAATAGAATAGAATAGAATAGAATAGAATAGAATAGAATAGAATAGAATAGAATAGAATAGAATAGAATAGAATAGAATAGAATAGAAAAACAGAGTTGGAAGGGACCTTGGAGGTCTTCTAGTAGTCCAACCCCCTGCTCAGGCAGGAAACCCAATACCATTTCAGACAAATGGTTGTCCAGTCTCTTCTTAAAAACTTCCAGTGTTGGAGCACCCACAACTTCCGGAGGCAGGCTGTTCCGCTGGTTAATTGTTCTAACCGTCAGGAAATTTCTTCTCAGTTCTGGGTTGCTTCTCTCCTTGATTAGTTTCCATCCATTGCTTCTTGTCCTGCCCTCAGGTGCTTTGGAAAATAGCACCTGAGCTTTGGAGAATACCCAATTCCAGCAACTGTTCTTTATATGTTTTAGCTTCCAGTCCCCTGATCATCTTTGTTGCTCTTCTCTGCACTCTTTCTAGAGTCTCAACATCTTTTTTACATCATGGTGGCCAAAACTGGATGCAGTATTCCAAGTGTGGCCTTACCAAAGCCTAGAACTGTGTTGGCTTTTTTTGGCAGCTGCAGCACACTGCGGACTCATATTTAAGTGATTGTCCACTAGGACTGCAAGATCCCCTCACATTTATTACTATTGAGTCAGGTACCACCTATACTGTACCTGTGCATTTGGTTTTTCTTGCCTAAATGTAGAACCTGTCAATATTAACATTGACTAAAAATAATCAAAGATGGAAAGCGAAGGGGCAAGATGTATACATGGTCTAAGTGGAGTATTATATCAGTCCATTAGCCACATCCAATATGACATGCCTCCATGGGAGACCAGGCCAATATTCCTGGGCAATATGTTCTAGTATCTTTAACTTGGTTCCTAGATTAATATATATATTATATTAAATTCTTAAGACCTTCTAAATTTTCACACCAGCCTTAATAATAACCTCCTTTGAGGTTGCCTCCCATACTTAGAGAGGCTAAATCCAGTGGATGTTTGTGGGATTTCCCTATATGCAAACAATAGAAATGGCAGCCAACCCCATGTTGGATTTAAAAAAGAAGAAGGCTTCCAATTGTTTGGGATCTTGCCCCACATATTTCTGAAGGATCTGATACATCCTTTCAGTTAGATCATCTGCTGCAGATAATAAGGGTTGGTATGCATCCCTTTTGTAGTTGAATCCATGTAAAGATATTTAACTGGAGCTGACTGAAAATTAGATCCTTGATCTGTGAGAATTTCCTTGGGTATGTCTACCCTACTAAGGTTTTCGACATTTTGATGCTTTTGCTGTTCTTTTAGCTGGCACATTCCTTAATGAAAAAGCTTCTGGAGAGCGAATTGCACAGTCACATACAATTAGGATATATCCACTGTCTTTACTGGACTGGGGGAAGAGCCTACAAAAATCAGGAGTATTTTAGAAAAGGGGGTGGGAATAAAAGGCATTCTCTACAATGGAACTTTATTTTGTTCCCTTTTGGTTGATAAACAGGACAGGATTTACAGTAATGGGCCATATCTGGTCTTAGCAAGTTCACTCTCTTAGCAGCAGTTGATGTTGATGTATGGTTTATGGCCTTCCTTAAGATCCTTTGCAATCCTGGCCAATCCTTTTTAAAACCCTACCTTTGAAAAATATATTGCATTCTCTTTATAATACAGTGTTTCACTCAAGCCTTTGGTGAGGGTGATTGATTTCCCTTTTCTTCTTTTCCCTAATTCCATCCAGGTTTCTATTTTCACCATTTTGTTCCGGGGGGGGGGGGGGGCTTGTTGTTTTAATTTAATTTTAAATGTTTTTAACAATTTGTAAATTGGCCAGACTCATTGGGAACTGGGCAGCATATCAATTTAATAAATTATTATTGTGGTTTATCACACAGCCAGCTAGACTTGATCTGGCATTTTTCAGGTCTTTCATAAGGACATAGGATAGGCAAATGTTGCTTGATGGTGCAAAATGTACTGTCGCAGGATGTTAAACTGTTCCAAGTGAAACTGCCTTTTGCAATGGGCTGATGGTGATTTTGTCAATACTAATGGTGTGGAGGTGTTGCTCCAGGTGTTGTGGGATAACATGCAAAGTGCTTACTACTATTGATACTATCTTTGCTTTATTTTGCCACCTTTGCTTTACCTCTCTTTGCAGGTCTTTGTATTTTGTGATTTTCTTCCTCTCCTATTCTGCTGTCTTCAGATACTGCAATGTCCACTCTCCAGCCTTTTTTTCTTTTCTTTTCTTTTTCTTATTGACATTTATTAAGTCTGGGGTAGCAGTACTTGTCTCTTTGAATTCTAAGGTCCCAGATCACTTTAGCTTCTTTATTTTCTACTACTTTGTCTATTTTATAGTCCAACCAGTTCTTGCTTGCAGGCATATGGTACTTTTTGCAGATATTCCAATGCACCATTGTTGCTACTTTGTAACAGTTGTTTGTAGTCAGTTGGTGCTACCGTTTCTTCAACTTCTTTGCAGAAGCAGCATTTACTGTCCATTGCTGCCTTCTCAACTTTGGGTTTTTATGCATTTGTTCTCAGAGCCTGGTCTTCTGCAGCCAGAATTAGCCCCTCAAGGGAAGCGACCTTATTTTGTTGTTTTTGTGCTATTCTAGATGCTCAGTTATTCCTTATTTCAATTCTTCTGTTTTAGTTAGAGGGATTATCAGTCAGCCAGATGTTTACACTGGATTTGACATTTTTACGCACTTACCGAATCCTTCCAAGGACTTGGGATAGGCAGATTTTATTGTTTGACTGTATTAAAGGTAGCATCACAGCTGTAAGCTGTCCCGAGTAAAGCTGCATTTGGAATTGACTGATGGTGGTTTTGACAGTGCTGATGATGTTCAAGTGGTGCTCCGATTCTTTTGGGATTGTACCTAAGGCACCTATTACTTTGGGAACTACTTTTGTTTTCTTTTGCCACAGTTGATTATTATTATTATTATGCCAATTGGCTTATGTTGAATCATATATTATCTCTTGAAAGTCTCTACTTCTCCTGACAGTATTTCCGAGTGAATACGCGCTCTTGGAACGGAAGCCTTTTCAGGATGTGACTGGGCTTGTCGGTGCTGATTCTAGATGGAGAAGAAAGTATCAAAGCTATTTTGATAGTGAAACATCTGAATCCACAACCCCATACTTCTCAGGACTGTCATCTTCACCTACATATAGTGATTTTGCCGAACTCCACAGAAACGTATCCTGTCCTTTTGACCAGAGTATCTTGAAAAATGAACAGGCAGATAAAGATCATAAAATCACAGTAGTGAAAATTTTGCAATCCGATATTGCTGACCAAAAAGTGCCTGGCACTGCATCTTCTGTAGACCATGAAGAAAGCAACACTAAAGAGTCTGACAATGTAGAGGCGAAAAAGTCAGTGACAGATGTTCCTGTTATAGAAACAGTTCCTGTTATAGAAACAGTTCCTGCTATAGAAAGCACCAGTGCTGAGCATGAATTAACAGAGGAGAAAAAAGACGTATCTGATACTCCTGATCAAAATATCCCACCTGTGGATAATGCAGAGGACAAAGATAAAGAGCAGGACATCGTAGAGGAAAAATCTTAGACTTTGATTCCTCAGTTCAGGTTACTCAGCTTCCACAGGTCACCAGTCGATCTATGTGTAAAGAGAAGTTCAGTTTTCTGAAGTTTCTGAATTTCCACCAACCAATCTCGTGTAGGGAAATCTCAAGTCTTCTCTGATATTATGTGTGCTCTTTGCCCAGCCATATAATCAGCTGGAGCAAATTTCTAAAATCAAAGACGTTAGGAAAGGGAGTCAATTCCTCCTGAAAGTGGAATAAGCTGGGGAGGCATTCAGGGTTATTTTATGTGACTCATTGTAGATGATTCCTTGGCAGACCTGAATAAAATTCAGCAGGTGTGTGTCCATCTAAATCATTTTAATGTGCTTATTTGTTTTTTATTGCTGTCTGGCAACTCTAGTGTTTTTAAGATCCTTACTGGATTACAAACTGTTAGTGCACCAGGGGAAAAAAGGAAGTATAGGTGGTCCTTGACTTACAACTATCTGCTTAGTGTCCATTCAAAGTTACAACAGCACCAAAAATAGTGACCTATGACCATTTTCCACACCATTGCAGCATCTCCATGGTCACGGGATCAAAATTTGGATGCTTAGGCAACTGGCTCATATTCATGATGGTTGCCGTGTCCCAGGGTCATGGGATCACCCTTTGCGACCTTCTGACAAGCACAATCAATGGGGAAGCTAGTTTCACTTAACCACGATGTTACTAATTCAACAAGTGCAGTCATTCACTTTATAATTGTGGCAAGAAAGGTCATAAAATGGGGCAAAACTCAACTGTCTTGCTTAGCAACAGAAGTTTTGGGGACCATTGTGGTCATAAGTCAAGGACTACCTGTATCTAAAGTCCTAAAGTAAACCAATCCATATATCTAAATGTTTTTAATTTGGTGTATAGTTGCTTTAAATTCTTATTTTTTAAAAAAACAATTAATTCCCCACTCAACATAAGCCTTTTAGGTGTTGTCGATGGAGTTAATGGTTGCAGATACAGTGAAACTGAAGTTCTGCTATTCTCTAAGTTACTGTAGCCCAGTACAATTTTTCCAAAATAGCAACAGCAATAGCACTTAGACTCATATGTCGCTTTACAGCCCTCTCTAAGCAGTTTACAGAATCAGCATATTGCCCCCAACAATCTTAGACCTCATTTTACCGACCTCACAAGAATGGAGAGCTGAATCCACTTTGAGCCAGTCAGGATTGAGCTCCTGCCAGTGGGCATAGTTAGCCTGCAATACTGCATCCTAACCACTGTGCCACCATGGCTAAAATGGTCCTTAAATTCTTGGCATGTTATGTAAACTCATATAATTCTATATTCTGCATTCATGAAGAAAACCCATCTCTATCTTTAAAAGTTAGCAAAGATTAAAGTTCCCCATTCACTAATGGCATATATATGAATAATATATAAAAACAAACATTTCTGCAGCATGTTCTCTGTTCTTTCAAATCCATTCTGAGGCCTCCTGTGTACTTCTGGAGCTGGCTATGAAAATTTCATAGAGACACAAAGCAACCTCTTGTTTAATTAAGACTAATTCAGCAAACAAAATTCTATCATGCATAAACTAGTTGTTTAAAAAAAGAAAGAAAAATCAGTAATTTGCTAGTGCACAGATTATTTAAGTCACTAGTTAAAGCATGATTTATTTTCATATATTCAAATTACCTTTTTCACGGATTATTAAGAGTCCGTAGTCATCATCTTTAGTAAAAATATGCTATTGTTTGCTATAACAGTGTACGGATGTCTTCCGTTTCACTTTCTATTCTGAACCTGGTTTCTTGGATTTATATTCAAGCATCTCTTCTTTCATTCACTCACAATTTGTTCTCTCTCTTCCTCTATCTTATCTCACTTTACATTTTTGGACACGGATCAAGTCTGTTTGCTTAATTCTCCTCTCCATATTAGCAAGTTGAACTTATCTTTACCACTTTTTGATTTTAAAACTTTATTTTTTTTTCAAAAATCTCACATAAAAGAGGTTTACATTTTGTTTTTCAATTTTAAATATCCAATTTAAATAAAAACTCAATTTAAATTAAAAGATCTATTTTTTTTTTAGAAAAATCACTTTCATTTGCACAGTACAAAAGAGTTGCCTTGTGATGACATGGGCCACAAATAAATAAATAAATAGTCCAGGCTAAGAACTGGAGAGAAAAAATTCCCTCTGCAGCATTTTTCTTTATGCAATTTAACAGAGCAAGGACACTTCTTCAGTTGCAATTACAGTTATTCCTTGACTTACAACCATTCATTTAGTGATCGTTCAAAAGTACATGGCACTGAAAAAAGGGACTTACGACCATTTTTTACACTTATGAACATCCTCTTAGTCACGTGATTAAAATTTGGATTCTTGGCAATGCTCATATTTATGTTGGTTGAATGTCATATGAGGTCATATGATCACCTTTTGTGACCTTCTAATAAGAACATTCAATGGGGAAGCCAGATTCACTTAACAACCATGTTACTAGTTTAACAGCTCAGGTTAACATCTGTGGCAAGAAAAGTCATAAAACAGGGCAAAACTCAACAACTGTCTTGCTTAGCAACAGAAATTTTGGGGTTCATTGTGGTCATAAGTAAAAGACTACTTATAGTCAAATAAACCATAAACAAATTCAAAGAATTGCAAAGTTACTCCTACAGTATGTGCTGTAAGCTTATATCATAAAATGTTCCTCTTGTTCCTCCTGTTGCTCTGATCTTATTCAAAGTAAAGGAATGCCATCACTTTGGTTAGAATCAAAAAAGAATTAACTTACATACTATGTCCCCGAGTCCTAGCAATGAAAACAATACAAAGACAAGAACCAGACAATATGTAAAAATTCAGCCCTCAGATGAGCATCGTGTTGTCTATTAAATCAATTGCAAGTCCACAAATGAGTTCTGAGAACTGACAGTTCAAACCCTATGAAGGATAAAATACCTCCATAGCTCTTTTAACCTTTCACAGAAGCAATTCAAACAACAAGCCACAACATAAGCCTGAGAACTCCAATATATCTGTAAGGTCTTAATATCAATTAGGAAGTTTTCATCCCCCGCCCTTTTGTAGACAGTACATTTATTGATAGTGGGAGGGGTATAAAGTAATTATGGAGACCTATAAATGAATGCACACATACTCCAAAAGACACATATTCATAAGAACATATGTACACTGCATATCACATTATTGGCTGGAATAGTTGAATGTTTACTACTTGAGCCCATCTACTGGAGGGCTCAAGTAGTAAACATTTTACCTCATGCACAATACATGCATTGTATGCACCAGTTGGATGTAGTGATTAAGGTGCTGGTCTAGAAACCAGGAAAGTGGATGCCAGGCTGTTTTCCTCTAAGGTCATTTTGGCTGAGAAATCAATTATCTTTCATACTACTGATGCATGTGCTCCTACTCTCCTCACACATTCACAGCTTGTTGAGGCATGCAGACCTTGTAAGCACTCCTTGGTTACTGCCTGGATGTTCTAATAGTTGTGACTAGAGCAGAAAGAAATACAGCCCTAGTCAGCAGTTTGGAAATAATTAGGGATATGCATTTTCAACTGAACACTGAGGCGCATCAGGTTCTTTGGAATACATGGAAAGCCAGTGAATTTAAATTAACAGCAAAACTTGGCTGAATTACAATGTACATTTGCTCTTTCTCACGCACTGATACACACTGAGCTACATTTAGCCATATCCTTCTCAGCTAGGCTGCCAGACACTAGCAAGAGGGATGGAAACTGTGAAATGGTTCAAAGATGACTCCACAAAAGTTCTTGCCTTGTTTATTAGCTGGGACTGAGGGGGGGGTTGTAACATATGCTCAGGCTCAGCTTCTTTTGCCTGGTTCAGGGATATTTTTTGCCTTTAAGAATTTGTTTCCTCCTTGTCTGCCTCCCTGAAGGGATCTTTTAGATAAGATTCCTTGCTTATTGTCCTCACTACTTGCATGCCTCCTTCATTTTTAGTTATGGCAATGTCAGCCTAGTCTCATATCATACTGCTACTACTATATAAGGGCATAATAAAACAGCAGGTGCAAGGCCGGAGAAAAGAAGCAGTCTTTAAACTGCAGGATTAACTCTTTAAGATTTCACAATCTTCAAGCAAGATAATCACATTAACCAAGGGTGAAGGATAGATAGAGCAACATTCCCAAATCTGGACATCCTCCAGATAGATGGACTTTAGTTCTCAGATTCTTAGCAACGCCCATTCTGGGTGGAGAAATCTGAGAATTAAACACTACACAGCCAGACTGCAGAAGATTGGGAGCTTTCCATGGTTCTGAAACCATTGGCCAGCACTGCTGCCCAACTAGCTGTGAATAGATCAAAAGAGCCTTAATCTAACTTGCTAGTCTATGGCGCAGGATAATAATAATAATAATAATAATAATAATAATAATAATAATAATAATAATAATAATAATAATAATAATAATAATAATAATAATAATAATAATAATAATAATAATAATAATTAATAATAATAATAATAATAATAATAATTAATAATAATAATAATAATAATAATAATATAATAATAATAATAATAATAATAATAATACAATAAAGTTGGAAGGGACCTTGGAGGTCATCGAGTCCACCCCCTGCTCAGGCAGGAAACCCTATACCATTTCAGACAATGGCTGTCCAGTCTCTTCTTAAAAACTTCCAGTGTTGGAGCATTCACCGCTTCTGGAGGCAGGTTGTTCCACTGGTTAATTGTTCTAACTGTCAGGAAGTTTCTCCTCAGTTCCAGGTTGCTTCTTCCTTGACTAGTTTCCATCCATTACTTCTTGTCCTGCCCTCAGGCGCCTTGGAGAATAGCTTGACTCCTCTTCTTTGTGGCAACCCCTGAGATATTGGAATACTGCTATCATGTCACCCCTAGTCCTTCTTTTCATTAAACTAGACATACCCAATTCCAGCAAACGTTCTTGATATGCTTTAGCCTCCAGTCCCCTAATCATCTTTGTTGCCCTTCTCTGCACTCTTTCTAGAGTCTCAACATCTTTTTTACATCGTGGTGACCAAAACTGGATGCAGTATTCCAAGTGTGGCCTTACCAAGGCATTGTAAAGTGGTATTAATACTTCACGTGATCTTGATTCTATCCCTCTGTTAATGCAGCCCAGCACTGTGTTGGCTTTTTGGCAGCTGCAGCACACTGCTGGCTCATATTTAAGTGATTGTCCACTAGGACTCCGAGATCCCTCTCACAGTTACTACTATTGAGCAAGGTACCCCCTATACTATACCTGTACATTTGGTTTTTCTTGCCTAAATGTAGAACCTTACTTTTTTCACCATTGAATTTCATTTTGTTAGATAGCGCCCAATGTTCAAGTCTGTCCAGGTCCTCCTGTATCTTAAGCCTGTCTTCTGGAGTGTTGGCTATTCCTGCCAGCTTGGTGTCATCCGCAAATTTGATGAGTTTCCCCATCTATCCCCTCGTCCAAATCGTTGATGAAGATGTTGAAGAGCACTGGCCCCAGAACAGAGCCCTGGGGCACCCCACTGCACACTTCCCTCCATGTAGATGCGGTTCCATTGAGGACCACACGCTGAGTACGGCCGGTCAGCCAGCTACGAATCCATCTGGTGGTGATGCTGTCTAACCCACATTTTTCTATTTTATCAAGTAGTAGGTTGTGATCTACTTTATCAAATGCCTTACTGATCTCCAAGAGTAGTTTGCCTGAGAATGTTGCCTATGCTTTTATAATATCAAGTATCCCTTCATAGTTCCAGCAGTCGTAGTGGATACCTAAAACTGCACTGACTGACAGTTTGCTTGAATCAGTGTGATTTAAGATGCTGATTACTACTTTGGAAGTTCTATGTGGTTCAAGGACTGGGTAACTTTAAAAAAGCCTACTACAAAAGTCACCCAATCTGCTCATCCAGTAATATCAGTGGGATAAGCTATCACACCCCAAAAGTTCACCCTGAATCCACAAATAGGCCTTCTCAATGGGCCTTCTCTTCTCTGCCCAGGGTACAGTTTGCTCTCATTCAAGTGGACTGCCACTTCCCTGATGAATTTCTACAGGGATATAAATGCAGGGCTGTGGAATAGAGTATTTGGGGAATGTTAAGTTTTGCCCTGTTCCAATGGGACCATTACTGCATTGCAACATTGTGATCGGGGTTTTGCTATTTTTGTTTTTCTGTCATTACACATCACTCGGAGCTGGTTGGAATGAAGTGGTAGACAAATGTTATAAATAAATATTATGCCCTTATATCTTTTCTGCCAATTTACTATTCCACTTGTTTGTCAGCAGGGATGTCAAACTCAATTTCACTGAGGGCCGCATCTGCATTGCGGTTGCCCTCGGGGGGGCGGATGGGTGTGGCAAGGGTGGGTGCAGCCTACTGGGTGGGCGTGGATGGAGTGGATGTGGATGTGGCCTACTGGGTGGGCATGGCCAGCTGTACATCATTCGTGTCAAGGGGGCCTGTGGGGGCCTGGGCAGGAGTGGGACAGATCTGAGGGTCTCTGGCAGAAGGGGGTGGCACCAGGGCAAGTGCCAAGGCATGATCCACTGGAGGAGCCTCACTGTTCCTCTCAGGCCATGCGGGGGGAGGGGCTGAATGGTGGTGTGGGTTGCCCGGAGCCCTGGGCAGCAGAGGTCAAACGCCCAGCCTGGCCCTCGAGCACCCATGGCACCAAGCCCAGCCCCACTTCCCCAAGGGGGTGCCCAGCTGCACTTACCTCCTCCTCAAGGCTGCTGCTGCTGTGCTTGCTCTCCTTAGCCAGGTTGCTCATGATGGGTACGAGGGCAAAGTCAGAGGGAGGCCCATTCCCTCTCCATGGGAGGAGACCCGGCTTTGTATCCAAAGCTTCCTTAGCAATAGGATGGGAGACCCCAGGATAGGCCAGGAGGAGGGGGCAAGGGGATGGTGAAAGGGCAGCAGGGCAGGACTAAGGCAGGACTTCCCTCAGACCCTCCCTTTCCTTCTTTCCTTCCTTCCTTCCTTCCTAATCACAGAATGGTGGGAAAATATTTCAGATGAGGGAGGGAGAAAAGCAGGCAAGAAACGCAGCTGGGGAGGTGTCACCCTTCGTGAGGAATGAAGAAATGCACCATCTCCTGGAAGTGGCCAGCACATGGCCCTCAACTACTTCACATATCTGGCTTGGTGGGCTCTGGGGGAGGGGATGCCATGAGCAGCGTGAGAGTCAACGTTACCTGTGCAATGCCAGCCAAGCCCCCAGACTGCCCAGTTTCGGCAGGCAGCGAGGTGCTCTCCTCACAGCGCCGAGAGGCTGAGCCAGGCGGCACGAATCTGAAAAGAAGCGTGACGCCGCCCAGCCCCCAGACTGCCCAGTTTCGGCAGGCAGCAGGGCACTCTCCTCACAGCGCCGAGAGACTGAACCGGGTGGCGCAAATCCAAAAAGAAGCGCAATGCCACCCAGCCCCCAGCCTGCCCAGTTTCAGCAGGCAGCAGGGTGCTTTCCTCACAGCGCCAAGAGGCTGAGCCAGGCGGTGCGAAGCTCGCCAGCTTTGCACCCTGCTGCCTGCTGAAACTGGGCAGACTGGGGCTAGGCAGCATTGCACTTTTCATCAGATTTGTGCCGTCTGGCTCAGCCTCTCGGCGCTGTGAGGAGAGCGCCCCGCTGCCTGCCAAAACCGGGCAGGCTGGGGGCTGGGCAGCATTGTGCAGGTAACAATGGCAATGCTGCAATGGTTGTAAGTGTGAAAGGTGGTCATAAGTCACTTTTTTTAGTGTTGTTGTAACCCCTCCCCCGGAGCCCATCAAGCCGGATATGTGAAGTAGGCGAGGGCCATTTGCTGGCCACTTCCAGGCGATGGTGCGACACCTCCCCAGCATGCACCCAGGGGGCGGGGCCGATGCGGCAGGGGCTGGTTCCTCGCTGTTTCCAGATGGCCTTGTGGAGCTAAGACTGAATGCGTTTCAGTGTAGATGGCCACCACAAAATTGTACATGGGGTCCCGGCCGGCCTGGGCCAGGGCCAAGGCAGCGGGGGCCGTTCCCTCACTGTTTCCAGGATGGCTTCGCGGGCCACATGAAACCACTTTGCGGGCCGCATCCGGCCCCCGGGCCTTGTGTTTGACATGTCTGTTTGTCAGGATTACCAGCAAACCCTGTTTTCTCCGTGATTATTGTACCCTCATTCAAGTGCCAAAAAGTAAGGCCTATATATCAAAAGTTACTAGCAAAAGAAAAATGTAAAAAAATTTTTTAAACAAAAGCATGTCTTCTGTTTACATAATTTGCCATTGCAGAATTATAACATCTGGTTGCTTTTTAACACGTAGATTCATACACATGGTTTCATATCCATGCCCATCTACATTTGCTTAGGGGGAAAAAGCAACATTCAGAGATAAAAATGTGGTTGTGTTTCTAACTATATAAAAGATTGCCTCTAATAAGAACAATATTTGGATGATGAGATAGGTCACTTTCTCTACAAATTATGAGGAGTTAGTTCCTGGAGGCTGTCATATAGAATTTAAAACAGGAATTTGTTGGTGTCTCGATTGTTAGTAGGGCTGAATCTAATCTAATCTAATCTAATCTAATCTAATCCATCCTTCTGAATCAATTCATTATTTCACAGTTTGGGACCTTTAATGTTGATGAATGATTAAGAGACTTTTTTTCTTCTCCACCAACTGGAGAGGTATTTATACCACATAGGTCATGCCCTATTCTATGACATCATTAGATTGGAACTTCTCCATGCAACTATTGAAATCAAGGCAGAAGGGGAGAACCTAGTGTGGTGGAGGGCTGCATATCCATCTCCAGAGAGCCAGTTCCATCAAACTCTCTTGGACCCTCCTATTAACTATTTGGCACGAAACATAAGACCTCTTTTATGTTGCCAGGGGAAGATCAGAAATCTTAAAAAATTCTAAACTCTAGTTGATTGTCCTGGCTGTTCGACACTATCATATTTCAATTTCTGACCTTTTGGATATTGCCAGCAAACTTGCTAATCCCAGAAACTTTTTGGCAAGACAGCTGTGGCAACAGCATTTTGTTGTAAGTATTTCAGTGTGCGCTTGCCATTTCTGGCTGAAAGTTTGCTGTCAGAAATGGATAGTAGTTTCTGTTACACTCCAGCTAAGATGTAGCATTCTTCATATTTTCATTGGGACTTTGTTTTTGAAGAATTTATTGGACATCACTACTGATGAGGAAGTAACAAAACTGTGTTTCAGAAGAATGGACACCCCACTCAAGAAAAATGGAAGGTTAATAATTTTGTATCTGTAAAAAAAAATTCAGCTACTTTATCATGCAAAACAAAATTATACTTTTCATAAGATTTGTCTTAAGTTTTAAAATATATGTGGTCAGATATCTCAGGTTTTATGCTAGCATGTTCACTGCCCAGCATTGAAATAAGCTGGATCTGAAGGAGTAGGTGGGACAGCCTTAAAAGAGCTTGGTTTTAATCAATGTGCACTTTAAGTCCCATCATCTTATGGGATCCAAGAATTATGCCTATTCTGTGGCAGTGCCTTTCCTCTGATATTCCTTCTGCCCCAAAAGATTAATGTGGTGTCCATCTTTATGATATTTTTGGAACTACCAAAAACCTAGCTGTTTTTCCGGGATTAGGTAGTTGTGAAGCCCTTTATTTAGTTTTATATGATTTAAACTTCAGTGTTTATTTTTCAGTTATATATTGCTTTTCTTTTATTTGTAAGCTGCCCAGAGTGACCATGGAGCTAGACGGCCTACAAATTGGATAAAATAAATAAAAATAAACAGGTGTTTTATTTTCTCAGGATTCAGAAAAGTTCATAAATGGGAACTGTTTTCATGAATAAAATATGTTCACTGGAACATAAATAAAAGTTGCATTCCTGACACAAAAATCTTCCATTGCAATTTTTTCAAATTTTTATTTAATATTTTGAGTTTGAAGACATTTATTTAAAAAACAAAATGTTGATTTACACTTTAGCAGTTCATCCAAACTGCAGAGAGTGAAGCTTACTTTCATTCTTACATTCCAAAAGATATATCCTTACCAAAGATAACTGAAAACATCCCCCACCTTCAGAGAAGGCCACTATCCATTTTAAGAATTTAGATTTGACAACATATCTCCCCTGAAGGTGAACAATTTTACGCTTGGTAGAAGAGCTTCTATTTTAATGCAGAAGGTCCCAGATTTAATTCTGGCCTCTGTTGGGTTGGCAGGTATTTTAGGCGAAAACTGTGAGAGCCATTTTCACCCATTCATCTGGCATGATATGAGGCAGGAGAGAGGTTTAAGAAAGTCAAAATTACTGTCTTGGCTTTTTGTTACCTTCCCTGAAAAGCCACCCATCTTGATAAACCACTAGAAAAGAAGCTGTTCTTACCTTTCTAACATGGATAGCTTTTATCTATGGCAGATATGTCAAACTCAAGGCCCAGAGGCCAGACCCGGCCCATAATGTGTGGAGATGGCAAGGGGCTGGCCCCCACTGCCTTGGCCCCAGTCCACCCCAGCCCAGATGGGTGTTCCCTCTGGGCATGCGCAAAAGAGGTGGTGAGCACGCGGGAGCTGGCAATGCCTGGCAGCAGCTGCAACTCGTGGGCCCCATGGCCGCTCATTGGCCGGCAGCGACGGCCAGCTGGATGTGATCCCGGGGTGTCCAATAAGCTGTGCTTGGCCCTGCCCCACCTGCACTGCCCTCGTGCACCTCGGGGTCCCCGCAGCCAGGTCACTCCCACCCCACCACCTGCCTCGCCTCACCTCACCTTACCTCCACGGCAGCAGCACTGGCAGCAGCAGCAGCAACCCCATCCAGCAGGAGCTCTGCCGCTCCTCCACTCTCTTCCATCCTGGGAAGCTCCCGAGCCCAGAGGGGAAGCCGCTGTCGCAGACAGCCTTGTGAAGCAGCCGCCTCAGAGTAGCACCTGTGAGCCTCTCACACACACACACCAGTCAATCCAGCCACACCTACCTAGTCTCAGCAACCCACTGTGACCATCCAGCCACACCTACTGGTGTGGCTATGCCCAACTGGTCCTTTGAAGGCAACCATAATGCTGATGAGGCCCTCAATGAAATTGAGTCTGACACCCCTGATCTATGGAGATTCTCAGTTATCTAGGTGATGGTTGTCCCAAAGGTAATTTTTCAAAAGGCAACTGGATTTTCTGTGTTTTTCCTTGAAGATGTTTCGCTTTTCATCCAAGAAGCTTCTTCAGTTCTGACTGAAAGGTGGACAATGGAAGGATGTATGTTTCTTGCAGTCATCTGGTTGTTAGTCTTCTTTCTGAGAGTCGTTGAAGCCACTTGGAGGTTTATCTGTGCCCTCAAGGTCATGGGAATAGTATAAATGGGTCTGGAACCTTCTTGGAACTGCTGAAAGGACTGTGTTGTAAAAGGGAGATAGGTGGTGTCATATCCCTCTCCCTCTGTTGAGAGAGAGCTGTTCAGTCTTAATGTAGATGGCCTCTTTGAGCCCTCTTTCAAACCAGTATCGTCTCTGTCCAGAAGACTTTGCTGTCTTCAAATGAGTGACAATTGTCTTTCAAATGCAAATAGACCTCTGACTCTTGTCCTGATGTATTTGTTCTCCTATGTTGTGCCATGCATTTGTGAAGTGGTTGTTTTGTTTTTCCAATCTTCAGATCTGCAGATGTCTCACTGCGTTGTACTGCATATATCCATCCCAGATACAAACTGAGCAATGATATATGCAGTAGCAAAACAAGTAGCAAAAGAAAAAACAGTCAGTTTTGTCTAATGGTTAAGATGCTAGAAACCAGGAGACTCTTGAGTTCTTCCTTAGGCATGAAAGCCAGCTGGGTGACTTTGGGCCAGTCATTCTGTCTCAGTCAGCCCATCTCACAGAGTTGTTGTTGGGGGGCGGAATAGAAGGAAGAAGGAACATTAAGTATGTTTGCTGCTTTGAGTTATTTATAAAGTAATAAGGGTAGGATAAAAATCTAATAAATAAGTAAAGAAATTATAAAAGAAGTAGCACACATCACTTTTGAAATTATTTATCTGTGATCCATTGCCAGTTAAATTAATAGGGCAAAATCTTGTTCTGTGGAACCTCTGAAATCATTCATCTTCTAAGGCTGAAGAAATGTCAGACATTCTTGCAAGATATTAAGGATGACACACAAAGTCTTGGTAACATATCCAAGGAAGATTGCCAAAATGTCATCTCATGAGACTGTTATATTTAATTTACATGCAGGTACTTGGACCATTTTGCAAAATTGCACAATAGTTCCCTGAGCCTGAAAAGTTGTTGACTTCTGCCTTAAAGGCCAGTGAAAGACATGCAGGTACTCCTCATTTAGGGACTGCAATTGGTTCTGTCAACTTGGTCATTAAATGAAGTGTCACTAAATGAAAATCACATGACTCTGTGCTTATGATTTCAGCTTTCTTTAGGAGGCAAAAAAAAACAAAACCCTTCAGCATGAAACTGACTAAGGCTTGTTAGTCTGATGCAGCAGAGGAGGTGTGGTGGTACAGTGGTTAGAACGCGGTATTGAAGGCTGACTCTGCCCACTATCAGGAGTTCGACCCTGATTGGTTCAAAGTTGATTCAACCTTTGTCCTTCCAAGGTCGGTTAAATGAGGACCCAGATTGTTGGGGGCAATATGCTGACTCTGCAAACCGCTTAGAGAGGGCTGTAAAGCACTATGAAGCAGTATGTAAGTCTAAGTGCTATTGCTATTTTGTAAGTGCATTCTAATCAACTTATTAAGATCACAGAGCTGAGCTTATTAACTTGCAGTTAGCACTTTTTAGGGACACACTCTGCTGCAGAGAAAAGCAACTCAGGAAGAGATAGTTTGTTTAGGTAATCTCTCTGTTTTGGGGACGAGGGAGGAAAAAATGGATCAGTCACAGAAAGTGTACTGACTGGCTATAATGGTGAACATGTGTCTAAGAGATATTGCAAAGCTCATAAATGTGCACATTGGTCACAAAATTACTCTTTCATCTCTGTCATAATTGCAAATAGTTGCTATCCAAAGCAGTCGCTAAATGAGGACTGTGCTTGGTATCTTCCCCTGGAGTAACCTATGGAAAGATAGCATATGGCATGCTACAGGTACAGCTGAACTTACTATGCTTCTATATCACCAAAAAGTTGCAAAGTACTAGAACTATCTGCCCCTGGTGGAGAGCAACTAGAGAGAAACAAAAGTCAGAACCATCTCTGTAAATGAATGCTTTGTTTTTCTTCCTTCACAGCAAATCCCAGGATCTAACTGAGAACACCAAAATGGATGGTCAACCTCAGGACTCAAACACAGAAGCTGAGGAGAACAAATCCAATCACCCAAATGAGGAGGGTAAAGATGACAACAAATCTCCCAATACGCAGGTTGAAGAGAACAAAGCTCAAGACCTGGAGGAACGGAATGAGGATGACACCAAGCCATCCTTAAAAACATCAGAACTGCAGGAAGATAAAGATCCCTCAACGTTACATTCCTCTAGTTCATGGGGAAAAGAGACATCAGATTGGAAGGATGATCTATCTAGCTTTCTTACTCCTGAACAAAGCACAACTACTTTTTCCTCCCTCATTTCAGAGTAGTAAGTCAGAATAGCAGAAGATAAGATTATCAGTACTTTTTTGGTCCTGCAATTTAGATGATAATTTCCAAAGGGACCTGAGTTATACTCAGTTCAGCTTAATCTAACCTTTTCACTATCTTTGTAACGGCTTTCAGTTGCTTAAACCATTACATGAAAGGGAAGCCCTGTACTATATAGCACTTATCTGATGAATCTTAAATTTTACATGCTAACTTTCTACAATATTAAGATATGGTTTTTTCATGCTGTCATCTAACAATCTGAGTGATCATATTCATGATGTGCAGTCACTATTTTGCCTTTGCACAACATGCTAAGATTGATCAGTTTTAACTCTGATTTAAAGTCAGGGATTTTGGTGTGTAGATACCCTATATATGTTTAGCAAATCCAACCATTTTACTAATTAATAACTCAATGTATTCTGGAATCACCAAAAAAGGGTTAAACTCAGAAGCCAAAGGTGTGTCATATGAACCCAGTCATAGAGAGAGTTGTCATATGTTTCTGGACTTGAGTTTATTTTTCTCTTCCTAGTACTGATACTGACGATCTAAAGACGATAACTTGGGTGGAATCCCAATTGGTGAATCCAGAGTTGCAGTCTGAGGTTGAGACTGTTGTTCCTGTATGCTTATGGAAGAAGACGCCTACAGAATGGAAGGAAGAAGAACTCAGCTTTTCTGTTCCAGCACACAAGCCTTCCTTCCATAACCGCTGTGGCTGCAGTACAACTGAGTAAGCTAAGACATCAAGTGATGATGGGCTTCGGGCACTCTGTATATTACATTCCTCTCATTGTTCCCTCCTTTGACTGTTTTGTATTGTGCTAGATCTCAGGTGATCTTGAGACAGAAGGAGCTGATCTTCAAGAAAGCAGCAGGCTGGAATTTATGAAAAGTTTTACATGGGGAAATCTTTGGTCACTGAAGTATTTCCCTGAATGTTTGTAGCTGCCTTAAATCTTTGCAGGGTAAAAAATTTCCATGGTCAATGAATGGTGGGATTATCCTGCCTACGCGATTGTATGAAGCCATTAATTTTAAGACAATCAGAAGTAATTGGATAGCACCTTTTATAACTAACCAATTTTATTACAAGGTACCTGTAAACTACAGCTCACTTCATCAGAAGCATATACTGGCTAGAGTAATGTAGAATTTAAATTGGGATGGGTGGAAGATAGATTGGTTATGCAGATGCAGTTTGCACATCAGACTGATTACAAGCAACTTGAAAAATTAAAAACCATTCTGATTATTGTTTCAAGTTCAAAGTCTTCCAATGTTTCTAATCAAATTGCAGATCTTTGATGATCTGAAATTATTTTCTTTTAAACAAGGCATATTGGCTCTTGTCACTGTAAATCGTTTATCTAGTCTGATTACAATCTTGGACTATATTCTGTGCTCTGTCAGTTTCACTTTCTTTTAAAGCACTTTAAGGTGAAAAATTCAGGAAATACGTTTCAGTCACTTTCCCAATATGCTAATCTTTCCTTTTTCCTTTTTCCTATCTCATAGACGATTGATCAAGCACAGCCCATTGCATCTTCCCAAAGCACCATTTCACAAAAGCATTGTTTGGAGACGTCAAAGACCACTATTCAAAGGGCGTGAGGTGAGAACAAGAGTTTGGGACTGTATTGAGATGCTAGTTTTAAAATATTGGAGTTTCCAAGGAAAATCATACATGGAAATGAGAAGTAGTAGTGTACTCTGAAAGACAGCTTTTCCATTACCACCACCAATGAACTTCTACTGACACGAGGAAACATTAAGCATCATATTCTTAGATCAAACAAAGCCACAGAAATGGGAAAGAAAAGCATCCCTGTATGAACTACATACTTCTGTTACAAGCCCCCAAAATTTAGAGCAGTCAACATGGGAATTCTGGGAGTTGAAGTCCCCACATCTTAAAGTTGCTAAGGTTGAGAAACCCCGAATTTTTGAATTGGCTTCTAATTAAAGACCTCCTTAAGCCAAGAATGCTTAAACCATCCTTAAGCCAACCTTTTCATACTGGAGATCACACTGAATCTTTTAGGCAAAGAGGCAGAACTATGGAACAGTGACACATCTGTAGGAAAAACCAGGATTTTAGTCTTTCTTGCCCCAAATTAGAAGGAAACAGGGTTGGGGGTCTATTGGCAGGAGTGTTCACTGGGCTGTAAGTGATTGCCCCTTGTCCTAGGCAATATGGAGAATAAAAGCATCTGTATAATGAAAATGAAGGAAAGATGTTCTTTGAATTATGGAATCATGCAGTGTTTCATCAGCAATAGAGAAGTGGCTTCTCATATCCTTTTCCCAAGATATTTTCCTATTCCATCTTTATTATAACTACAGTATATTCAGTCAACTAATTGAGGTGGGATGTTGTGACAATTATAAGAGCAGGGCCGTGGCCACATCTTTCTTTGATGTCTTCTGGAAGTGATCCCAGCATGAAATGTTTGTGTGACTTTAATGCCATTGAAAATGGCAAAGGAGACTATCAATTAGGCTCCCAAAGAATTACAAAAATGTATCACGCGTTGAGACTATTATTTTCTTAAGCATGGGATTGGACTACAAGTACCCTTACAGCCCTATAATTCTATGATTCTATGATTTAGAGGCCCTTGTAGTAGACAAATCAGAATGAAACAATCTCCTGATATGAGGGGTCCTTGGTGCTCTCTGAGACCGATTGTTTTCTTGAAGACATTCATTACCCAAACTAGGTAAAATCAAATGTGCATCCTAGCACTAATGATGTTGCTTAGTTTGGCTAATGAAACATATGCAACAAAACAACCAAGTTCAGAGAGCACCAAGGACCCTTCATTTCAACTCTGAGTTATAAATATTATCCTTTATTGGAATCTCCTGATAATCAGGATGGATACAAAAATCCTATTTTGTTGAAGTATAGACACTGATTAGTCATTAGATAAATGACTAATTTATCTTCAATGTTTGCCTTTACAGCCTACATAATCTTCAGTGCATTGTGTACCTAATAAATATTATAATATAAAAAATACTGAACAAATGCAGTATAACAGAAAAAAACAGTATAGCAAAAGAAGAAGAACAGAGGGAGAACAAAAACATAAGCATTTTGGAGACTTTTGTCTTGAATAAATACTTAACTATTTACTTATACTTTTATAATGTATAAACCTACAGTTATATACAGGAATCCATTGTATCCTGTTGAGGTAATTGAGAAAAAGAAGTGTTCTTTTGCTTTGTATTGAAATTAGTAGGTGGCTTTTTCAAATAATAATAATAAGACCACTTTGCCTTACAAGGTTTGTTCCATACAGTATTAACCTTGTGAACTCTAAACCTTCCTCCTTCCGTTATGTATTCAAGATGGACAGTGATTAATATTTATATGTTACTTATATGTAAGGGAGTAAGACAGTCTATACATACGTTATATATAGTATGTTTAAATGTGTGTTATGTATGTGTACACTCTGAGAGCAAGCAACTAAATTTCATTTTTAATGTGTGCCATTGTGCTCACAGTAAAAAATTACAATAAAGGTTATCTATCTATCTATCTATCTATCTATCTATCTATCTATCTATCTATCTATCTATCTATCTATCTATCTATCTATCTATCTATCTATCTATCTATCCATCTATCCATCTATCTATCTATCTAAGTTAGCATAGTATTATGTCAACATTAGGATTGAAGGAGCTTCAAGTTTGGCACAGGTTTTCTTTTCACTTTTTATCATGACATTTGTGCTTCTTCCTTATTCATCACTTATCTTTAATTATTGCTGGAATAAAGGTTTGTGCCAGAAAATCTGTTAAGTTGCACTAGCCTTTACTTCACATACCCCTCTAACTTTACTTGGTCCTAGGTAAGTTTGGAGATGGGAATGGATTCTTTCTCTCCCATGCCCCCTAGTAATAACTCATACCTGTACAGGAGTAAGGTGTTGCTGTATATTTCTTCCTGCCTAAAACTGATGAAAAGTGTAGTTGAGTGCATGGTGTCATTTCATCCTCCCCATTAGATCTGCTCTCCAGAGAAGGTGCTGAAGCGAAATTTTTTCAAGGATGTAAAAAGGAAGAAAGACCACAGGGCATTTACCAAAGCTCAAATGCTTAGGATACTGTCCTCCAAAGGAAGCAACAGGTATTTGAGCAACTTAGAATACCTGATTTAATAAGGGGAACATCAACAATGAATAATGGACAAGACAAAGTCTTTTTAGATTAGAAAGCAGATATTATTTTCCATTTGTAGATATTAAATATCTGAGATCTGCAGCTTAATGTTAAAAAAAATCTATCCTAGAGCAGAACTGAAAAGAGTAGAACTGTCTATTAAGGGCATCAGGGATTGGGGGGAGTGACATTTTTTTTTAAATCCCAACTATTCTGTAGGAATGAATATATTTTTTGAAGTAAATTAGAAGCAGAGATAGAGAGATTAATGACACTTCTCTCAGATGACGAAAAAATATGTTTGGAGGCTACTTTGGGGTACTTCTACTCTAATATAATTTGCAAAAATCTCATGCTACCAGAAGAGGCTGCTAAAGTACAGGTAGTCCTCAACTTACAACAGTTCATTTAGTGATCATTCAAAGTTACAACCTCACTGAAAAAAGTGACTTATGACCAGTGGTGGGATTCAAATATGTGAACAACTGGTTCTCTGTGTGGATGCCGTGTTCAGAAGTCCATTCTGGGCCTGGGCAACAAAAAAATTAGCTTATGACCATTTTTCAGACTTACAACCATTGCAGCATCCCCATGGTCATGTGCTCAAAATTCAGATGTTTGGCGACTGACTCATATTTATGACAGTTGCAGTGTCCTGTGGTCATGTAATCATCTTTTGCAACTTTCTGATGAGCAAAGTCAACGGGGAAGCCAGATTCACTTAAGAACTATGCTACTAATTTAACAAATGCAGCAATTCACTTAACAACCATAGCAAGAAAGGTCGTAAAATGGGGCAAAACTCACTTAACAAATGTCTCACTTAGCAACAGAAATTTTGGGCTCAATTGTGGTCATAAATCAAGGACTGTAGGAATTTTGTATACTTGGTATGAGATTACCAGATAGCCTGAAGATATTCAAAATAATTCAGTGTTTAAAATTATCAGATGGAATTCATAGAAGTATATTCACAATCCTGTTTATGGGACCATTGACTTTAATAGACCCCCCCCCCCTCCTCCAAATGAACATAGGACACTGGGATAAGCGCAGTATGAGGAACATTGGTGGCCATTCTGGCTCCAAACCTTACAGTGGCTTTAAAAAACGGGAAAATACATCATCATGCCATGATATAATCTCAATGTACTAATCATAATACATTGCTGACCTGGAAGTTGTTGAAAACATGGTGGGTTATGGAATTAGTGAGGCTTGGTGGATTGATATTAGCTTACATTGCTTTTTTCAGCTGCCATGTTTGCTTTGAATTGCATATTTAGCACTGCATGCTTTAAGATTTTATACTCTAATTTCTGTTTAAATTTGGTTTGCTGCTCACAGTTGTTGTGGCAAGAGGAGCAGCCATATAATTTTGTTTTAAAATGCTACATCTTCTGTAAGGAGAAAAAAAAAATCACAGGGTGTCAGAAGCATAATCCTGAGTATTAGGTCTTCCTTACAAACCATATTATTCTCTCTTCATAGCTATACATCAGCTAGCTATGTTTCCAGATAGTGCCAATCTATTTTTGGCGTCATAATTTTCAACCACCTTGAAAAGCAGGATAAACTCTATGTTTCATCCCAATATCTCCTTTTATGACATAAATTTATCTTGATTGCTATCATTAGACCAACAAAAATTGCAATTAGCTACAGGTGGTTTTAAACCAGCTGCATCTGTAATAGGCAATGAACCTTAATTCAAGATTTGGATTGAAATCAACTGTTGCAAACTTACACTAATTGAATAGGTAATAGTTGACATTGTACTGTCTACAGTTCCAGTGATGAAAGATCTATTATATCTGGTAGAAATTCTAATATTTACTGTACATTATTACTTTCTAAAATAAAGGCTCACTTTTCAGAGATTCAAACTTGTGAGAAAATCAAATTTTACCTACACACCTTCAACAATATGGAAAAAAAAAAGAACCGCCGTATCTATGACTATAGACACAGAAAAAAATTCTATGTGATTGGAAACTCCATCTTTTTTAATGCTATGCCGATTTACCATATTGCAACTTTTGGAATGAATGTCTGTATCTGCTTTTCATTCCTCCTCTAAAGAATAAGCTGGTTTCTCTATCAGTCACGATTTTGTAGTGTAAGTTTCTAAAGGAGTAGGAATGGAGGCCTATGGCCCTGCGTCAAGGCACAGCCATTAGACTGGAAGAAGTTGTGTTCTGAATGCAAGAAAGAGATAAATTAAAGTGATTATATTTGTCAGCTGTTGGTTTGTGTGTGTGTCTTGGCAGGCAAAGTAAGGCTATGTACAATCTCTATACAACATTCTGCGATGAGGGAGAGCACTTTGACCCATGTCTTCTTCATGGAGCAAAAGGTAAGGGAGACTATGGTTGCATTTTCCTTGCTATTGAAATTGGTAACAGATGTATTTATTTATTTATTTTGTATGCTGCCCATCTCTCTACCAAGTGACTGTATGCTGCTTCCGGATGAAAGAAGTATGTTTTTACTTTTATCAACCAAACTTTTGAGGTTGTCCAAATTGCCAGACTCCTGTAAGCTTTTGTGGAATAATCTGATGAAAAGATCTGAAATAGATTTCAAACTGAGAATCTGGATTTCTTTGGGTCAAATAAATCAATAATATAATTTGCTTTTAAGACCTTTTAGCAGAGTCAGAATAAATTATGTTTGCTTTTCCAGGACTCTCCAGGACTTGCACCATTTTTAGTGCCATCAGAAGGGGAAGAATTCACATCAACTATCTCCTCCTTACCTTACACACATTGGGGATCCTCCTGACCAAAGCTCAGATGTTTCAGATTCTCCAGTTTATCCCAGTTGATGGTGTGTGGTATTTTTCATTCTTGAACCTAAGAATTTCATAAATCTTACATGAATTTTAATAATAATAATAACTTTATTACGGTCATAGACCAGCAATAGATATCACTTTTTACAATATATTAAGAAAAATATAAAATAAAAATAGTACTGACATTAATAATAAAGAATAACATCCCTGTTAAAAAAATACATGTTCTCAAACTGTTAGGATCACTCCCTAGTTTACGTGAGTGGAAAGTCGATAAGTGTGTGAGTAAATGTAATGTTCCAAAAATTATTAGAGATATCTCCAAAAAATTGGCACAAGTTTACGGCTATAAATCTGTAACCAATTTTTTTCTTGTGGACATTGCTGCAACACAGTATTTTGCCACTGCATGCGTGATGGAAGGGTTTGAGTCCTGGAGGAGAAAGCCTACATAAAAATTGTCTGCCCTCCCTGGCAATCTCTCATAAGGGAAGAATATATGTTGACCTATAAACTCGGTATAACTCACAGTAGAATAAAACATGTGAGATGTCTTCGACTTCTCCTTTACCACATATACATACCCGTTCTGCTATTGGTGTTCTCTTATACCTGCCCTGGAGGAGTGCTGAGGGAAGAATGTTAAATCTGGCTCTGAAGAAAGCTATTCTTTGTTTTGGGAAGGTCAGATCATTCAGATATCTTGCCGATTCCCACACACCCTGTTTGATTCTATCCCTAATGTGGCGAGGTAACCTATTTAGTTCTTGGAACTCCATGTCCTTTATTCTATTGGATACTACTTGCTTTGCTTGATCAAAGCCTAGGGACATTAGGAATACCGAAGAGAGCCCATAAGAGCCCAGTTTATGATCTATCGCCTGCTTCCAGGGGGAGGGGAAGTTGTCAGTCAGCACTAATGGGGATAGTCCCTCTGGAAAGAAATACATTTTAAGCCAGTGAATGATCATCATCTTCCAGGCTCTTACCTGAATTTGGGGCATGCCTGTCTCAATTCTTAATTGGGCATTTGGGGTTCCTTTAGGTGCAGCTAAGATGACTCGCAGGAGTTTGGTTTGTATGGTTTCAAGCAAGTTTTTCTTCACAAGGATTACTGTTTGTGCCCCATATAGAATTTGCGCCAATGTTTTGGCCTCAAAAAGTTTTAAGGCAGCCGGTACCAATTGACCTCCGCCTGTGTAAAAGTAATGCCTGATTGCATTCAAGGACCTATTGGCTGCTTGCAATGCATGATCCAGGTGTGCCCTCCATGTCCCCTGCGAGTGGGAAACCACCCCAAGGTATCTAAATGTTCTAACCTGTTCCAAACTGTGTCCTTCTATTTTCCAGGAGTATTGGCTGGGTCTTTTAGCAAAAACTAAAATTTTTGATTTATCAAAGTTAAGGACCAACTTATTCTGTTTGCAGTAGCCGAGTGTTGCCCTAATTGCTCTCTTCAGTCCTACAGGAGTTTGTGAAATAATGACCGCATCGTCGGCATATAGAAGGATCTGGATTTTGTGATGTGCTAAGTTGGGCAGATGCAGATCAGGGTTCTGTAAGAGATCGATCAGGGGGTTGATATAAAAGTTAAAAAGGGAGGGGGACAGGATGCAACCCTGCCGTACCCCTTTTTGTACCCTTACTGAGCCGGTTAAGGTCCCTTGAGGATTACACCTCACTTTCAAGGTGGAATTGGCATACAATTTTTGTATGAGGAAAAGGAGGCGTTTATCGATAGTAGTGCCTTCTAATTTCTCCCATAGGGAGTTCCTAGATATTGAGTCGAAGGCCTGCTTAAAATCAAGGAAGGCCACAAAAAGAGAGGATTTTCTTTTACTAGATTTTTGTACTAGATGGTGAAGTACCAAGATATGATCCACTGTTGATCTTCCTTCTCTAAAACCGGCTTGTTCATCTTTAATTATCCTCCCCGAAATTAGCCAATCCTGAAGTTTATAGTTTAAGTGTTTGGCATACATTTTACTAATAACACTCAGAAGACTAATGGGTCTATAATTGCCAGGGTCATTTCTACTACCTTTTTTATAGAGTGGTATGATAATTGCTAATCCCCAATTTCTTGGCATATGGCCCGTTCTATCTATATATGTAAACAGAGATGCTAAAAGTGGAGCCCACCAACTGGGATTATTTTTTATTATTTCTGGCAGGACATTGTCAGCACCAGGTGCCTTATTAGCCTTGAGGGCTCCAATCAATCGGGATATCTCGCCTGGTGTAACAGGGGGCCAATAAGGGGTTTGGTCCAAATTAATTTGGCTCTCATAAGTTACATAGTCGGGGTCTGCATAAAGCTTTCTAAAATATTCTTCCCAGGCATGAATCGGTACCTGATTAGTTGGAGGTAGGGGGGATTTCCCCAATCCTCTGGTGATGTGCCAAAAAAGGGATATATTTTTTGTCCTGACTGATGCAATTAGTCTATGCCAAGACTCCATCTGAGCCGCCCTTTTCTTTTCTTTTAGAAGAGTCTTATATTGTGCCCTCAACTGCTTTAAGCAGTGAGTGTGATCCTCAGAAGGGGCATTTTTACATTTTCTGTATTCCTTGTTATATGTTTTTTTTAGTTGCACGCAATCCCTGTCAAACCATTTTTTATTCTTTAAAACCAGCTTTTTGGGGTGAGCTGGTATTCTATTAGTGAGGACCGATTTAAAATTTAAAATTAAAGTTTCAAACCCTTTTAAGTATGATCCTTCAAACTTATTCGTTAATAGAGATGTATGTAGTTCTATGGTTTCTGGGGCTAACATCCATTTAGTAACTTCCATTGCATTTTTCTCTGTCCATTTAATTTTTATCTGGGTATTGTGGTTCTCTAACCTGGGTAGATAGGTTGAGCCAGCCCTTAGCAGTTTCTGGTGTAATGTAAAAGTAAGGGTTAGTGGATCGTGATTGCTTTCCAGTCGCGAGTCTACCTCCATTTTCTGCAGGAACTTCAGGAGGCCGTATGATACTATCCAATAATCCACTGTGGATGTTCTTCCTGCTCCCCGATACGTATAATCTGCTGGGTAGTCACCCCATGTGGAACCACATGGGGTGACGGCAGCACATATACTAAAATTGGTACATGAATTTGAAACAAGTAATTCTTGTGTGCATGCTTGTAAGTGTGTGTGTGTGTGTGTGTGTGTGTGCACATGAAATAAATAGAACATATTACATTTGATTCATTTATAATAAACCCACTGTAGTTGCCTCACACCTTACCATCATATCTTGCCTTTCGTTTTCATGCAGCACATGGCAATCTGGATTTTTATGACTTTTTGGATGTTGCACGTGACACCTTGCTCTACATTGATCTTGAGGGTATGTAAAGGAAACTGACATCATTGGTACTCAATGAAGAACATTCCTCATAGAGTCATAGTCAATATAAAGTTATTTTGAATTTCTTCCTCACACTTTCTATGTTCTCAATGCTCATGTATCTTTTATGTAATGGGTCATGTCCTTCCTCCTTCTCTGAGTTAAATCTACATTTATTCATGCCATTTTAAGTTTCCTTGCTGCTTTCGGATGTCAGTAATGCTGAAATAAGATTCAACAGACAACTTGAGCAAGAAGGGAGGCACTATTCCGTCCTTTGCCTCAGATAAATGTAATGTTAGAGGCCTTTTCTAAACCTGATCAGTACCTGTCAAGTCACTGGCCTTTAAGATGGCCAGATGCAGAATGGGAGGACTTCAAAAATTACAAGTAACTATTTGTGTGAATTTACAAAAACTTGACTGTTAATTGAGGCCCAATACTAAGATAGCGTTATGACAATTTTTAGCTGCAGGATAGTTCTGTAACCTAATCACTGGTATCAAGTCACTACCAGAACCCCTGTGAGATCAATGAAAAGTTTGGGCCAAAAATGCTTCACTGAGTATAGTATTTTTTCTTGACCATTTTAGTATCAATGATTTTATTCCCAAGCTATTGAAATTTTCATGAACATTTTGTGATACCATATTAGCTTGGCCAAAGCTTGCAACCATATTACAGGAAGCCCTAACTAACTGGGACCAGAAACTTTGTCCTTAAGTTAAAACTCCCACACAACTTAACAGCAGTAGTTCTGGCAATCCCGATTGCCCTCATTAAGTGAGAACTGCATGGATTGTTGAGCAAGGACCTAATGGAACTGCAACTTATGATTTCCTGCTGGCTTCCCCATTGACTTTCTTTTCAGAAACTGGCAGGAAAAGTTGCAAATTACAATCACATGACCTCAGGAATGCTGAAAAAGCTGTAAATACGGTGACTGGTCATAACACCATTTGTTCAGCACCGTTGTTATTTTGAACTATTGTTGAATGAGTGATCATGTACATTACACCCATAATGTAAACAGACAGCTACAATATAATCTACAGACTGTGTCTCTGTATAACCTTGTGCACTATTTTCTACCCATCAATCCGTCCACCAGACAAATTAAGGCAAAAGTGGTTCTCTATTGAAATATACGTAAATTACTGAGGTGGCTTTTTAATTGTCCTATTTTCATTCTCTTGCATCTTCTGCAGCTTTCGAGAATGTTCAGTGGGTTTTCCGATCCATTAAAAGAGATATGATAGCCATTGAAGAACTGGAGCCAATTTTAGCATGCTTGGGGGTCAGCCTCAGTCCCCTAATTATACAGCAGACACTAGAACGCACTACAATTACCAGTAAGTATCTGCCTATTTCAGTGTATGCTGGGTTGGGGGCGATGGTACCATTAAAAAGATAATAACATCTGATGTTAAACTCAAGGTTGTTGTCAAGTTTCTTTAGTCTTTGATTTCAACAGAAGAACCAAATTATTATTAGAGATAGAAAAGAAAATCTGAGCTCATTCAAGTTCATCTCAAAGGAAATGTGAAGTTTATGGTTCCAAGTTCTCTCTCAGTGTGCATCAAAATTAAATACAAGAGCAGTGTTTCTCAACTTTGCAGCCTTAAGTTGTGTGTACTTTAATTCCCAAAATCCTCCAGCCAGCATGCTGTTGTCTGGAGGATTCTGAGGCTGTAGTCCTCAGAGTTTAAAATTGCCAAGGTTGAGAAACACTGCACTAGAGGCATTGCCAGTTTCCTTGCTTTATCATTCTATTACATTTATCATGAACATAGAAACTTTTACTATAAATTGAGATGAAAATTAGCTGTGACGAAGAGTAGGGAGGAATGTTTTGAGATTTTCAACTAATGTTTTACATCAGTTATTCAAAATGATATCATATTTACTGTCACAGCAGCAACAAATATATATGTGTTTGACTGAAATGAATATCCATTCCTATAAAGTCCAAACACCTATCAACTAATAAAAACCCAATTAAACCAATTTCAACAAACCAATAAAGCTGGACTTCAATGAACTCCTTTGTAGGGCTGATTCCTCAGGATAGCTAAGATACACTTTATCAATAATTAAGCATGAATTGCCTAATAGGAAGCTATAAGCATACGCATGTAAATGGGGGGAGGGGGGGCGTTTCCTTTATATAGTACATGCCTGAAGTCTCTCTTTTTCGTTTGACAGAGGATGGGAAATTGAACATCTCAGAATTTCTGTCAGCTGTGAGAGGATTATTAAATCATCATATGTGTAAGTGTCCACAGCCCATGAATTAGGTTCATGGTAGGATGTTGTTTAATCCAGCAGTCCCCAACCTTTCTCATACTAGGGACCCATTTTGGGGAAAAAATTGTTTTCTATGAATGAGAATGGGGAAGGGAGAATGGCCACCTAGATCCTGTGCATGTGCAAATGAAGTTTTATTGTTTGCCCACTTCTTGAGCTCCTAAAAGGTGACAGACTGGTCCAGCAGTTGGGGACCCCAGTCTAGCCTGTTCTATCTGGTCCCTGCAAGTTACTTTTTTTTTTTTGCTACACAATGCAGTGGCAATGGGTCATGGCCAGTATCTAAACCCCGCAGCTCATGCCTACCTCACTTCTTACCAGGCAGTGCCAGCTTCACCATTCAGGACATTTGTGGTACTCCTGACCCCTAGCAGTAGAGCTCAATTCTGAAAGCACCTATTATTACAAGAGTGAGGGAGAAACAAGTGCTCAGTCAGGAAACTAGAACATAACTGCTCTGAAACTACATCAACTAAATTCAGTTTATTTCAAATAATAAATCAAAAATGACATGCTAAAATTTACTACCAATGACCATGTGGGATTAGCTGTCAGGCACAAGGAACCAAGAAAACATCATGAATTGATCTAGGTAGTTTCTTTATTGCTATTCATCCTTACAGAGGAATCTTGCCAGACTAAAGCACAGTCTGTATAACTATCAGGTAAATCTTGTAAAGGTTTAGGGAAAATCCCTCTTGGACATCTTTCTGCATTCCAAGGACTCGGGGTATGCCTCTTAGCATCTTGTGAAAGACCTGTCCCTCCTGTAAACCAGTAACAGATTCCACCACAATAGCACATTTAAAAGAGAGTTTTTTATGAAGGAAAATAAATATTCTTACAGTTGCTATACTTGAGAAACCTAGATGTGTTGAGGAGCCTACACCCTTCTTTTCTTTCATCTTGAAAGGAGAAACTTTTCCTGCCAAGCAGGAATATTTCTGCTATCCCATATCCTCAGCTGAGCTCAACTATTTTTTCACATTGCACAGCAAGGGTGAGTCAGAGACGACATTTTTCTTTAAACTGGGCAACAAGAAGGGTTCATTTGAAAAATTAGTATCAGAGCTAACTGTTGCCCAATTTTAATAATAAAGCACTGCTTGCTGCTCTCTATCAAAATATAATCAGCAGTTTTATATTCTTGGTCCTTTCAGGGTGATATTCTTGAAATCTTGAACAACAATGTAAGGTGACTTTCATCAATCTAATGCTCTTCACATCTCTAGTTTCAATTACCCCAACTATCATGGAGAATCCTGTGATCTACTTTAATTAATTCATGCTTCATAATTTTGAACGTTCCTGAGCCTGCTCCCCTATTTCTTGTAAATTTACAAATTATTAGATCAAGGGATTTTCTGACCATATAAAAAGCATAATTTTAGTTTGGGGTGGATCTTTTTTGCTTTGAGATAGATAGGCTTTAGATTAAGTAGGTATCACAGAGGGACTAATGGAGAGAGTCTATCTTAGAAGGTTGCTGTAAGGATTTACAGTGGATGGTATATGGAACTGATATGAAAAAGATTGATGTACTATGAAAAAAAATTCTATTTGTATGATTCCCAAAATTCAAAAAGTTATAGCATACTTATTTTCTGAACTAAAATAGAAGGCACACTTTACTTTTTTTGTTTTTAGTTTATTTGATGGTTCTTAGAATGTCCTATCTTTAGAGAAGCTCATCCTCCTGTGTTTTATTTATGAATCATTGATTAGGAAGGAGATAATTGGCTAAAAGGAGAGCAAAGATTCTTAGACAAATCATGAGATATACAGTACTTCTTGGAGAAAAGTCATTTATGTTGTTCCTGCATGGAGAATGATGGGTATCTTGGATTCAAAATAACACTGTAATTTTCTGTTTACTATATTCGTAACAATGAACCATTCTGTAAAATATTGTTATTTGGCAGTAAGAGTGCAGATAGCACTTTTATAGAGGTTCCTAACTTCGGCTTGAGAGGTACAATGTTTAATAATCTCATTACTTTTTTCTGCACGTTACTTACAGATGAGTATGGTATTTCGGAGACAGGATCTTGTCAAGACTTTACTACTATGGATGATTGTGAAGTTGAATGGAAAAGAAACATTTTGCTTGATAAAGGTATTCCACTTGGTTATGCTCACTTGATTGGATTATATGAACCGGATGAAGAAATCGCTGTTGACAGCCTAGAGAAGAAAGCAAATAAATCTCAGAAACCTGTAGGGCTAAAAAAACCCAACAAAGCAACACCTGCAGTTTTGGATGAAAAGGACAAAAAAGACCAAAGCACAGAATGGCCAAAGATTAGATCGAAATATGGCTACACAAGTCAGGACACGCTGTTTCCATTAAGTTCCACTCTCCCACTTAGAGAAAGTAAAATGATTGCCACACAGTCAAAGACAAGACGGCCATCAAAAAAGCCCCCAGAACTACCTGATCTTTCTTTAGTTCCTCATGCAAACCTTAGCAGTGACATCATGAAGCAGAAAAAGAAGAAGAAAAAGAAGCTTTCCTTCCAAGATGACCTCCCAGCTAGGCATGATCTTAATGAAGACAACCAGGAAACTGATGCTAAGAAAGCTGAAAGTGAAGATACAGAACATTCAGAAGATCTATCATTTCAGGAAGGTAGGTTTTGAAATGTTGTCCTTTTAGTGCAGTATACATTTATGCTTCCATGTTTTGGGTCATTGAAATGTGGTGAATAAGTCAGGTATCTGTCGTCTAATGAATGCCATGTAACCATCTCCAAGAACAGCTAGTTTCTGAGGTAGCATCTCCTCTGCTTGACTACTAGGGATTTGGCAGGGAGAGGAAGGGTGAGTCTAATGAATTTTAGATAGCTGAAGTTTGAACAAGTGATCCCTTTGTTTTCCCTAACAGAGTCTTTTATGGAGACTTATTTAAGATTGTAGAGCTAGAATTATCCACTAGGATTTTGCATTGCTTTATCCCTGACAGATCAATGGTTCTCCCTCACTATGCTGTATATATCAGCTTGCTTTTACTCTGGTCTACTCTATAAATCCTCTATACGAGCTTCAAATGTATTGAACTACAGCCACTATAATTTTCCATAACCATAGCCACTGATTATATATTCCGTTTTTGTCTTCTGTATTCTTATCTCTGACATTCAGGCTTTTCAATGAGAAGTCTTAGGCAGGATGATTTATGCAATTTTCTCCTTTGAGCAATCATTCCCAAATTTTAGGTAGGACCAGACCCTGGATAGTGTTACTCATAAGATGTAGTGGACTAAAGAATAATGATATTACATTACTCATGTGGGTAATGAATTCATTCAGTCTATTTGTTTTATCAAACCAAAGGATCATGGGATTGGTATGTTCCATACTTTTCTGAACATTAAGAAATTTTAGTGATTGTCTTGTTGGATAAGCATTGAGATTTAACAATAGCAAAACACTTAAGACTTATATACTGCTTCATAGTGCTTTACAGCTCTCTCTAAGCCAGGGGTGTCAAACTGCCGGCCCGCGAGCCGGACGCGTCACGTGGAAGCCGCGCCCACCCCATTGTCGGGAATGGCAAAACCGGCCCGATACATTGTGCGACGTCACGTGACGTCGCAAGTTTGACATGTCTGCTCTAAGCGGTTTACAGAGTCAGCCTATTGCTCCCAACAATCTGGGTCCTCATTTTACCAACCTCAGAAGGATGGAAGGCTGAGTCAACCTTGAGCTGGTCAGAATGGGCAAACTAGTGTATGCTTTTGATTATCTATCATGGCTACATTGTACGTACATGGATATCCATCATGAAGACCAATAAAGTAGATACCCCTAAAGCAATCTTCCTCAACTTGCATCTTTCAGATATTTTGGGATTGCAACATCCAATATTTCAAGTCATGTAACCCAAAACAAATCTGTGAATAGCACATTGGCAAAACCTTCCTTAAAACAACCCATGAAAGCATGAGCAAAACTCTTTTAAAGTTCCAAACAATTTTTAGCAAAATTCATCTCTTTCATCTTAGCTAATTGATTTCATACTATGCTATATTCTTGTTATTTGGCCTCTGATACAGGTAGTCCTCAACCTATGGCCACATTGAGCCCAAAATTTCTGTTGCTAAATGAGACAATTGTTGAATGAGTTTTGCCCCACTTTACAACGTTTCTTGCCATATTATTAAGTGAATCATTGCAGTTCTTAAGTTAGTAACATGGTTGTTAAGTGAATCTGGCTTCCCCATTGACTTTGCTTGTCAGAAGGTCGCAAAAGGTGATTGCATGACCTCGGGACACAGCAACGGTCGTAAACGTGAAGCAGTTGCCAAGCATCCAAATTTTGATCAAGCGACCATGGGGATGCTGCAATGGTTGTAAGTGTGGAAAATGATCACGGGTCACTTTTTTCAATGCTGTTGTAACTCCAAATGGTCACTAAATGAACGGTTGTAAGTTGAGGACTGCTTGTCCTTTCTCAGATATGTACTATTTCTAGTGAGCCATTTAAGAAAGCCCAGATGGGAAAGCTCATCAGATAGCAATTCTGCAGATTTTTCGTTTGATTTCTTTCCTGTGAAGGGATTGAACTGGAGCCACACGATCCTTTATCATCAGCCTCACTGCCTTTTAATGACAGTGAGTAGGACATGACCAAGCATTCGGATGGTAAGCAGTCATTATGGATGACAGCAAAATGGGCATCTGTTGTATGGAATGCTGCTTATCTCACATAGAAAGTGCAAACTTGTCCACAGTACTTTGCTAAACTCTTAATAAATAAATAATTTTTTCCAAATAAATATTCAGACAAGATTGAAGATCTTGATAGGCTTGGGGCACAAATGACCAGTTTTTATGATGCTTAAGAGAAAGACTAAGAAAGCAACATTGAAACTAGTTCCCTAGTGGGATGACCCACAGGCCAAACATGCATCTAGAAATGAGGCTTTTTCTTTCCTGTCTTTCATGTCAGATATGTTTTTGTTTGCTCAGGTTATTGGAAAGCTAACCTTAGCAGAAGGAAGGAGGCGTTCCTAAGCTGTAACCTCACATTTTCAAACCATGAGCCAGAGAACAAAAAGATGTCTAGCATCTGGATCTGATACTGACTGGTTCAGCTACCATGCCAAACAACAAGTCTGGCTGCTTTATAGCATTTTGCTTGGTTGGTTTTTAGCATTGTTTAAAAAAAAAAAACACCAGTGTTTTCCACTCTTGGCAATTTTAAGATTTGTGGGTTTCAATTCTCAGAATTCCCCAGCTAGCATGAAGTCCACACATCTTAAAATTGCCAAGGCTGGGAAATGCCATCCTTAATACATGTATACACATTGAAGGATATTTTTCCACCAGAGAAAAAAAGGTTGGCCATATTCAGAATCAGCTGTGTAAAATACATATTCAAATGTAAACTCTATTTTTCCTTTATACGAAGTGATAAGAGCAAGTCATAAAGACATATGCATCCATAATGGTCCTGGAGATGTCATCATTTCCTATGAAACAACACTGAGAGAAGGGATTTGGCAGTAGCTGAAAAAGCCACCAGTTGCTGATTTTTTAATTTAATGCATGATGGTCATTGCTTTCAGTGAGTCCTTGCTACTTATGTTCCTGTATTGATCTAAGTTTAGTAGATTACATAAAAGTCAGTGGCTACTGAAAAAAATGAGACCAGATGATATTGTGCATATCATCCTAATGGCCCATGAAGCATTGATTGGGGCAGCCTGAAAAAAGTTGATACGTGTGTAATTTGCAGACTACCAACTGTGGTTTCCCACTTTTTTCACTTATTCTCTTTTTAAATAATAATTTAAGGGCAAAATCTACTAAATGATATCATTTGAAGAGGAATGTCTAATCTGCTTCGTTTCTGCACATTGGGCTTTTGTTACAATATAAGAAGCAAGAACAAGAATAGTTAGCAACAATGAGGTTCCATAGATCCTAGTCAGCCTGGGCCATTGCAGTTGAAGTTGTTTCTGAGTACTTTCTGCTGAAATGATTGTAAGAATAATATATGTTTTTAATTTTTCCCATCTGTTTCACTAAAGTAGCTGACATCAGCATTGTCTCGTTGGGTAGTTGCCAGCATCATCCATGGAAGTCACGCACCCTCCATTCCTTTATCTCTCTCTAAAGCTCATTTCCAACTATACATACAGAAAGTAGAACTGTAAAGAGAGTTGACATGATGCATCAGAAACTTCAGATTGTTTCAACACACATCTCTATGTAACATGTATTTTGCCCCAAACTGGCATGTTTTTTCAGCCTTACAGAATATCTTTGATGTCATCCAAATGCTTGCGGAAGATAACATCAAAAGTCATGATCTGTGCTCCACCCTGAACAAACTGGGAATCAGCACGAGTGACATAGAATTCCAGGAAAGGCTACAGAATGCAGATGTGGCAAGTGGGTCTCTTTGGTTCTTTTGGGGGTTATATCTTAGCTGGTGGGTTGATGGACAGGGTTTATGTTTGTGCGTTTATCTAGCTTTCATTCTGACTGAGCCCAAGAGTACCAAAAGAAGCCTGATACAACATCAGACTACTGATCCTCACCTAACCCAGCAAAGATATTTAGATGCCAGGAACAGAGCCCAAGACCTTCTATACTACAGGCAAAATTTATGAACAGTACTACCTTCCATAAAAGATAAACCAAGTTGTCATCTTTTATTTGCTGCTATCCAACTGTTAAATCATATAATCTCAGTGTTTTGGTTTTATGTGTTTGTGCTGATTAACATGATTTTTCATTGTGTGCATTGTATCTACATGCGCATCCAATTCTAATAATTAATAATGTGTTGGATTGTGATTTTCTATGCCTTGGAGTCCTTAATTGACATTTAATTACTTAGTTCACTTTTTCCCCAGAAATTGGATAATTTACAAGTTATACCATGTGAAATATTGGGTAAATCTACTAAAATTGCAGTGAAATGGAATCAGCAGGTCCAAAATTATTCTAGCTGAGGGGAAGGGCTTTTAATTCCAGCACATTTTAATTCTATTTTTCTCTATTTTGTGGAAGAATGAATACGTTTTTGTCAACACTGGTGGCAGCTACAATCAGAGACCCAGTTACTACTGCCTTACCATCACACTTAATCAACAGAAAATTAAGCATGGTTCTCACATTGGTTTCTTTAACCAGATTTATTGAAAAGAGAAAGATGTTCAGTTAGACAAATTTCATTGGTTTACTTGAAGTTTCAGACCTTGAATTATGTTTAATCTATGGAAGTAGAAATAATTGTGGGTTTTGTGTGAATCTGTAAAAAAGGCTGTATTTAACTAAAGAAGCTATTCTTTCAGCATCAGAACAAACCATGCCATTATAACCAGTTAATTCAGTGGTACCTTTTTTACTGCAGAGTTGTAAATGTGACCCCCAAACAGGCCTATATTTAGGCAGATGAAGCCATTCCACAGACAATGTTTTAGGTTGTGATTGTTGTCCTGTCTATTTCCAACTACCATGGCTGCTCTGGGCAGTTTTCTGAGCATTTGATAATAAAGATAACTCACACTTCATTTGAAATAAGGATAAAGCTAAAAAAATTATCTACATGCTTCCAGCTAGCAATAATAATAATTACATGTTTAAGAAATTGAAGTTACAAGAAACAATTGATGACAAGGATCCATTTAAAAGACCAAGAAAAGTTCTGCTAGAATTTTATCTCCACACTCTCATATCTGCAAAACAGGATCATTGCAATTGACCCACTGAAAAATATATATGATACTGATGAGCTATCCATAGTTTCACAATATAATATTGCTTATACAACAATAATCTGCATCAGAGAGTTATTAGAAGGAAATCCTGTTGCCAACCTGACTGCAAAAGCCATTGTGTAAGGTATGGAAAAGAAAACCTTGATAAGCTCAAAATGTTTTGAGACAAAGTGTTTTTTGAATGATGAAGCAAAACTGAACTATTTGACCACAATTACACAAGATATATTTGGAGAGAAAAGGGTGAAGCATTTGCAGAAAAGGGATATCTTGACAACTATAAAATATAAAGTGGCTTTATCACACTTAGGAGGTATCAGGAGCCAGTAGTACAACAAAGGCATAAAAATAATAATGGATTAAACTAAATGTCAATGTATCCTAGAAGTTAATATTTACTGTTGCTAAAGAAATTGAAGGTAAAAAAAAAAAAGGTATTTCAGCAAAACAGTGATCTGTTCAAATCAACCATGAAGTACTTATAGGAAAAAATAATAATGATTTATGGAGGATCATTTCAGTTCCCAAACTTGTATATTATTGAAAATATCTGGGGAGATCTCAAATATGACCATATGGAGACATAAAAATATTTCTTAGCCAGAAAAGTTCCACAAGAAAGAGTGGGAAACAATCCAAAGCAAGAATAGAAAAACTATAGAAAATTGATTGGAAGCTGTAATTTCTGCCAAAGAAGTTGTTACAAATATTAAGTAGGAGAGTGAACACTCCTTTCATATTATTGAATCAGTAAACTGCTCTTATATGGTAAGATGCGGTCATATTTGCACAACGATGTTGTATTTAACACTGTATCATATAAAGACTATATCAGTTTATTTCCAGATTTATTGATGTATATAATTTGTCGGGGGGTGGTGGTAAACTTTTGCATGCAACTATAAATATCCTTGACCAATGTAGAATTAGGAACATTGGACTGCAGTTCCCATAGTTTATGATTTGTTTTCATGTTGACTTGGATTGATGCCGTTTAGAATCTAGTAACCATTTGAGGGCTCACATTTGCTTCAACTTCCTCCTCTAAGGATCAATCAAATTATGTATAAATCCCAGTAAAAGAGTAATTGTAATATGTTTGCAAATTGCCATTGCAGAAGACGGGACAATGAATTTCAACAGCTTCATATCTATAATGGAGAAAATGCATTTCTTGAGGGAATTTGCAAGTAAGTAAACCAAAACACCATTTTCAAGCCTGGGAAGGGGTATGGCAGATTTTCACTTCAGTCTCAATTTTTGTACTAGCTTAAACCAAAATCAGGCCAGTAGAGTTTTATCCAGCTCTGGTACATCCACAAGGCAGGGTCACAAAAGTCAAGATGGTGGTTATGACCATGTGACTGAAACCTTGCCTCTTTTTTAAGTACTCCATGTGACACACATAAAGTTGAGGGGCAGTGAGTGAACAGTTGCAGCCTCTTGACTTTTTCAGGCCACCACACTGATACTCTGTTCCCATGTCATCAAATAATTTAAATGCTCTTGATCTTAAATATTAGAAGAGATATATGTTTCAGCTCCGAGAGTTGGAACTGCCCATCACATAAGAATTCTAACACAAGAAAAGAAAAGAATTTCCAGAGCAAATAAGTATTTTTAGATCAAGTATCAAGATAATACAAAACTTCCCACTTATTGAAAGGACTAGAGCTTTGTGCCTCTTAAAATTCTACAAATTGTTAGGACAGAATATTTTTAACCCACACTTTTGCAGGGAGATTTTCCAAAAAATTCTCAGTAGTGATTGTCAATAGCAGTAGCCACTCCCTCTCTTTCTCTCTCATGTTGGTTTTTTTAGGGTTAATTTTTAAAGTTATATCTTTGTTCCCTCATTACAAAGCAGGAATGAGGACAGGAGATAGTAGTGGTGCCACCAACAGAAAAAAAAAGAGTGTTTGCAGAAATTCATTTATTTATTAAATTTATATGCCACCCATCCCACTGTTGAAGCAACTCTGGGTGGTTTACAAAATGAAAAAAGATAAATATAAAACATTTAAATTAGTAAGAATTAAATAAAGATTAAAAATCTCGGAGACAGCAGTGGGTCTTTTCTCTTACCCCATCATCCACCACCAGTGTAGGGTGCTGCTATCAGAGTGAAATTTCTACAAACAGCCCTCCATGAGGGAAGGAAAACATTTTTTTCCCTCAGGATGAGAAAGGGTTGGAAACTCACATTTCAACTAAGACAGGATGTAGCAACTGAATTGTACATCTTGATGGATCCGAGACAACATAAACTGCGGAACTGCTCACCTCACCAAAAATAAAATTGCTGCTCTTAGCCAGCAAAACTGAAAGATTTTTTTTATCAATTGTTGTATGTCCTCTTGAATTATCATTCTGCATCTTTGATGGCAGCATAGATAGTATTTAGTGACAAGAACTGGGCATGTTTACAACTTTGCAGTTTTGAAACACACCATACGAGCCATCGACAAGATCGAAGAAGGCAAGATGGTTCTGCATGATCTTCCTTCCTTTATTAGAAATATGGGTATCCAGCTACATGAAAATGCATTAGAAGAAGCCCTAAAACAGGTTGCTATTGACGGTGAGTACAAAATAAAGTAATTTTTATCCATATCGCTAGAATACCTAGCAGACATTAGATAGGTAGTCCTCGCTTAAGTACCATAGTTGGGACTGGCAATTCCATCACTAAGAAGCATGATATCATATGATTGCAATGGACTCACTTCTGCCATGCTCATTAGGTGAGACATCATGTGTGATTTTATTGCTGGTTTCTCCACTGATTTTGCTTGTTGGAAACCGGCTATGAAGTGCACAGATGGCGATCACATGACTGTGGGATACTGCAATGGTCTTAAATATCCCATGGTTGTGAAATGTTCAAATTTTGATTATATGACTACAGGGACTCTGTGACAGTTGTCAGTGCAAGGACTGGTCATGAAGTTACTTTTTTAGCATCATTGTAAACTTTGAACAGAAACTAAATGAGGCAGTCATTAAACAAAGACCACCTGTAACAAAGAACTATTGAACCATTCTATACAAGCTTCTTCGGTGACAATGATAGTGCTTCAATAATCTGAAATGTGTGCATCCCAGCAATAAGCCCTCAACCCATTCTAATATTAATGATTAAGGCTTTTCTGTTTCATTGTTAAAATTTAGAGGGTGGGACTAGGTATTTTCTCCATACTATTATTTATTTTTTAGGACAGATGCTTCAAAAGGGTAGTCCTTTTTTAGGTGAAACCACTGAGTTTATGGTTTCCTTGCTTTTCACAACTTTGTGTGCTTAATATCAGAATCAACTGCCATGGTAAAAACATAAATTAATTCCAGTTCTCCTCTTCACTCCTCCTCCTCCATTGAGAGTCCATATATAGTAAAAGGCAACAAAGTCCAGGGTAGAAAACTTACGATTATGCAGACAAATTATACCCAGATATTTAATTTTTAGGCTGTTGGACAAAAAAAATCTAGTAGTGCTTGTGGAAATTCACATGATAAAGATTTTTCTTTGGTGTATGGTGCCCTTCTAAAATCTGCAGACATTGAAAAATGCAACAAAGAAACATTCATTGGCTTTTTTATTTGTCTGGTCTATTACTGCATTGACAATCTACTACATTGGCAAAGTATCCTATTCCATTCGGGTCCCAGGAAAGTCTTTTCTCATAAATTATATACCAGATATCTCAGCTATAGAAGGCCTATATTTCTTCCATTGGCCTCACTTCTTCTTGTCCTTTATTTTCAAATATATGCCATGTCTATTTATGTAGCTATCATCTGTCTATCTGCCTATCAGTCTATCATCTATCTTATTCTTGGCTTGCAGGTAACGGAAAGATAATTGTGAAAGACTTCATTGAAATTCTTACCCACAGTCCCCAATTTAAAGAACTGTCAGGTAAGTTAGACTGATCTTTGAGAAAGAGAGGGATGGAGATGTAGCTGAGACCTTCCTACACAATCATTTTAATAAATTTCTTGGAGTGCATGGACCTTACATGGGCCCTACAATTGTATGATGATACTTGATAAGGGGATATCCCCAGAAGCATTTAATTAAGCTTATAATACAGTTATACCAAAATCAGATAAAGATCACATCCATTGTGCTAGTTATTATCCAATTTGACTGATTAATGTTGATACAAAGCTTTTAGGACCAGTGCTAGCAAATGAGTACAGCAAGTTATTTAAAAATGATGGAGCAGGGTTTATAAAAACTAGACAAGCAACAATAGGTTAGTTGTAGTTGTAATAGCCTTGAATAAAAATGAAGAGCAATTTATAACCTTATTGTTAGACACTGAAAAAAATATATAGGCAGTAGATGTTTGCTATATTAAGTAAGTTTGGATTTCATTTGAAATTCATAAAACAGATCAAAATATTATGAGTTTCCCACATCTAAACTAAAGGTTAGCGGCATATTTTTGCTACTTCCTCATTATTTAGTGAAATTGCACAAGGATGTCTTGCTTTTTTATGTTTGTATGGAACCCTCTCCTCCAGGAATCTGCTAGTCTTTTCCTCTCAGTGTCTTATATGTCAGATATGGAAGGAACTGAACCATTTTCCTCCACTCAGCCTCTTGCGATACTCGAAGCTCCCTCCATCCCGTGGAAGTGCTCCTCCTGCCTCTATGGTCTGATGATTGCCTAGGCAGCATCCCCTCATTTCCCGTATATTCCATCACACATACAAAAATTAAACATGCTCTGTCTCTGCCTTCATCTACCTGGTACCTGTTCTTTATTAAAATGTCATATCTGGTAGATATGCGCAAAAGTGTCTCATACAGATTTATTTAAATTTCCAAAATCAGATTCAGCTGGAATTGGTGGTCCTAGGTTGACAAAGTGGGGAACCTGGACTTTTTCCTGATAGATATTATTTTTCCATATTAATTAATATTTTAAGCACATTGATTTTCTTATGTAATCCAGTTGGAAATGAAGCTGGCTTTGGACATAGTACTGTTTTTGTGTCCTGATTTGTATCAAAATCCTAAATTGGTGGATGCACCTATTTTCATTACTTTTCCCATTCATGCCTAGAAAAGAAGTAACAATTGCTTTCCTTTCTTTATGTCTTTGAGGACATATGCTTCCATTATAAAGGTCAATATCTGAAGATCAGCCCTAAATTTTACCTGATGATGTGTCTTATCTTGAATCTTGAATCTTAGTGACCATATAGATAGACTTTCCCTATAATGAACCCTAACCTGGTTTTTCAGATGTTCCAATGATGCTACTATAACTGACTCCATCCACCTGCTGCTGGTTGTCCTCTTGTTCTCTTTCCTCCCATTTTTCCCAGCGTTAGAGTCTTCTCCAGAGAGCTAGGTCTTTCACATACTGGGTCAAAAGTGGGATAATTTGAATTTGGTCATTTATGCCTTAAGTGAAAATTCTGGGTTCATTTGTTGGATAATCCATTTGTTTGTATCCCAGGAGTCTTTTCCGACACCAAAATTCAAAAATGTCAATATTCATGGTATCTCAAGAGGCTTCTCCAAACATCAAATTTTTAAAAGTGTCAATATTCTTCCTGCCCTGCTTATCGTACTAGTTATTATTTTGGGGATGGATCTTCTTAGGGTCCACTTCCTTTCTAATAAATGCAATACTATCGGTTCCTTTATTCTAAACCAATTAGCTCCTGCATGCAAATCAGGATGTGATGAATTATATGTATTCTGACTCATTATTTGGAGGGTCCTGAACTGTGATTAAGTCCATAATTCAGTTTGTAGTGTTTCATCCAAAAGAGTACAATTGGTATACTTACTGGTAACTCCCTAAAATAAAATGTAAATTCGTCTTACCCCTCAGTGCTGAAAGATACCATTCAGGCAGTCAACAATATTAAAGAGAACAAAGTTTCTTTGAAGGACCTCAAAACCACCCTCCAGAAGATGGGCATTCATTTATACCCACAGGAGTACGAGGATCTAATTCAGATTATTCCAGCTGATAGTAAGTGTTGCTAGAAGCACTCTTCTCAGATTCTTAGTACTGCCAGGAAAAAGGGATCTCTTCAGAAAGTATCTCTCTTAAGGTAAAGATTTCTTCAACCCAAGCATCTCTTGGTGATTATATGCATGCATACATATAGTTTTCTATCCACATATAGAAACTGTTTGCCATTGTCTTCTGGATTTTTTTTTTTAACATTCCAGCATTGTTGACTCTTTCTAACTCATTATAAAAAAAGTTTTAGATGATTGGACTTAGTTAATACTAGGATAGCAGATCACCAGAAAATCTGAGGGCTGCAGGCTAGAATCTGTCGTCCAGAGATGTTTGCTGCTTTTGCTATATAGTCCCTTTATGCTGGTAAGAGTCTTTGGATTGTGGTGGGATAGAAATGTGAAAAATAAAATTTAAAAATAATGTAGTAAAAAAAGCATATCCTTAGGGACATGTGACATTGTATAGAAAAGAGGCAAGGCTCACAATACAATGCTGTTGTTTTGTTACTGTAGGAAAAGGAATGGCAGAACCTGGGGACAGTGAAAAGAGGAAATGAACCTAGAGATCCTATGTAACCACATGAGAATATGTCCAATTCACCTTGAGAGTCATTGGCCCTTATCTAACTCTAAGCGGGTGCTAACCATTAGAGGAGAAGATTCCTGTGCATAGGCTTTCAGCAATAAATTAGTTTAATTGAATCTTCACATGTGGACCTAGTGTTTTGAGCCTGACATTAAACCACCTTGATTTTCATTTGTGGATGCCACTGGATATTGATCTGATCACACATAAGCAGACAAGATAACCTTCTATGAACCAGCTATATAAAAGAAAATATGTTTATTTATAATTGTATGAATTTCCATAAAACACATAAAAGACAAACCAAAAAAGGGGGGAAAGAAAAAACAAAAAAGTGCAAGAAATATACAAGTGACTTCCAACCTTCTTTTCAAGAGATAATTATATACTTATTGTCCCTCTTCCCTTTTAAATATTTTAGAAATCCCTTCACTCCTTGTTTCTTAGTTTTCAAATCCATAAATATCAATTCATGTTTTTCTTTCAGAAAAAGGTCAGTATAAAGTTTTCAGTCTTTATACTGTTTGTTCTCTGTTGTTTGTTCTCTGATCAAATTGGTCAATTTCGCCATTTCTGCCAGTTCTGACATTTTCACATCCACTCCACTATTGTGGGAATGGTCATTATTCTTCCATCATATATAAAGGAAAAGCCTTAGGCAGCTGCTGATTAAATGTATTCATTTTGCAGGAGAAGGAAAAATTGATATTGGGCAAGTCATAGAGAAGATTTTCAAACTACAACGCTTTTCAGAAATTGAAGGTGAGTGAGTTGAAACAGGCAAGTTATTTTTTTGGTAGAAATAGCAAAAAAAAAATGGCATTGCCATATCACCACTGTAATCCACATTTTTATTTATTAAACTAACTTATCTAGCTTCCCAGAAGGTGAACATTGGATAGTGAAATAAATAAAAACACAATACACTAAAAAGACCATTTAAAACTATGAATCTTTTTGAGGCTCAAATAAAACTCACATTCATCCCACCAATCACCCCATGCCACCTTTATCAACATCTGGGAGGAAAGCCAGATTTTTACTGTTTTCCTAAAAGACTTTAGTTCCTAATTTTACCAATTCTCTTAACAAAACTATCATACTGGGAAAGGTGGAAGGAAAGATAAGAGAATGACCACTAGTAAGTTGGGTGAAATTTACCACAGTGGTGATAGGAGCATCAGTGCAAAAACCAAACGGGCCAAGCTGAGATAGATCTTCTTGGAGAAAGTCTGTCAACATGGCCGCTAAAAGTTACATTGACATGATGGCACAAAATCTATTTCTAACAATACAAACTAGTGTGCAGGCTTTTGAATCACACTAATGAAGAACACAAGTCAAGTGATGATGGTTGGATGCTGTCATACTTTAGTGGTCACGCTTAGCACTTGAGTTTATTGCCAAAGGTATTCTGCATGATCATGTTTCTGAAAGTTTGAGTGAACATGAGGACCACTGCTTCTCTGGAGGTTGCTGAAAATGTCATCTCCTCTTCCAAATTGTGCCTCTCTCAGTCTTGACAATTTAAGATTAATGTTAGGCGTGATGCTCACTTCTGATCCTGGATGAAGTTTTTGCAGAACTTACACTCCATGATTATTATCAGCATGGAATCTGAAAATAGATTTTGCTTTTGAATCTAATTCATAGATTTCTTTGAAATATGGCCAAGAGAGTGCAAGATTATTTCCAAAATTGGAAGTGGGATTCTTGACTGTTGAATCTTCTACGCATAAATAAACCAGGAAAGGTTTAATGAGATGTGTTGGGTACAAGTAAACCAGGAGAGATAATGAAAATAATTTTCAATCAAACAATATTTTATGTCACGTACATGCTGCATAAATCCTAATGATTATTGCCAGCCCTTTGAGATAGGCCAGAAAACCGCCTCCTCAAAAATGACCAAAACTCTATTTTACTGATATAGACTATTATAACAGAACCTTGAAATCCTAATTATTTTTTTCCTTCCCTCCCTCTTATATCTTCAGGAATTAAGGAAGAGCCTATCTAAAATTCTTTTTAATATTTTTGCAATTTCCCAAGCTAAAAACCTGTTGCTGTATAGTTCTTCCAAGATCATCTCTTTGGCTCTCTACAGTTATAGAATTCAACTTTTCATAGTGTGGAATATGAATTGTTGGGTTTCAATTTTAGTGGGTGTAAAATACATATAGCGATAGGAGACAATGTCATAGGAAAAATACAGTAAGTCGATTATAGAAAAGTAAATATGTTTAAGAAGTCTAACTTTATATCCCCCTCTGCTTTCTTTATAGTTCTGAACTACGCCATCAAAATTATTAACCAGTTCAAAGAAACAGAGTTGAATGTTTCTGAAGTGGAGAACTCCTTCAATAATATTGGAATTCATTTAACCAAGTCAGAATTAATGCATGCCACTGAGACCTTGTCAGATTCTGGTGAGAATTTTGCTCCTGCTCTGTTTTTGGGAAATCTGGTAGACATCTTGCTCAGAAGAAGGAGTTTGACAGGGATCTACTAGGGAAACTGGAGTTGAAATAGTCCTTTCAAAAGTTGCTGTTGGAATACATTGGAAAATAATTATGGAACAACTGATTTGATCAATTGTGCATAGGCACGATGGATTTCATATGCATGTTGGGCCTTTCTTTAATACTGGAATTCCAAGTAACCCTGCAAAGGAACTAATGGCCTACAAACATTTTCTGGATCTGCCAGACTCCTTGCACACACACACACACACACACAGAGAGAGAGAGAGAGAGAGAGAGAGAGAGAGAGAGAGAGAGAGAGAGAGAGAGAGAGAGAGAGAGAGAGAGAGAGAGATATTCTCCCCAATATATTGTAATGCAAAGCACTCACAAGTAGCATTATTTTTTTATGAAATAAATAAAAAACAAAAAAAAACACTTTTGATTTAGGTTCAATGGGCATTCTTAGAAAATAAAAATAGTGGATTCAATTTACCTAGAAAAAGACCCAGATTACTATCTCCTTAGAGGGAAAAGCCAGCGTAAGCTAGGGTGTGAAGAGTAACCTGCCGTGCTAAAGATGCTGGTGATAGGCAGAAACCTCCTCATATTCCCTACCCACAATTGCCTTTTTCTGAATGACAAAGCACTCTCCACCAATTGGGTGAGAGTACCTGCATCATGCTCTCCAAGTTCCAAGCAGGTCCACCAACCTAAAAAGCTTGGGCCTTTGCCCTAACCCCAAGAAATTTACAACAGGTTAAAAGAAATTCAACATTGCTACGGTGCTAGCTAGCATAGGAAAAATTGCAACAAAACCCAAGATATCTGTAGGATATAACCTTGGAAAAGTCTAGTGGTTCAAAATTGTGCTTTTGTTCCCAAGAGCCTCTGAGAAATAGTGAGCAAGTAAGAACAGAAACTTTTATCTCTGTAGCATTTTGATTCTGTTTGTTCTGTCCTTCATGTGACCATTTGGTATTACTGAAACTTGAATACTGAGGAATTGATGGCGTAGAGATGGAAATAAGCAAGTAAATTTGAGGTCTTCCATTTGGAAAGAAGCTTTCAGTGCCATCACACCAGCACCGTAGGGCTCACCCTGTTTTTTTCCTGGGGGGGGGGCAGATTGTAACTTTCTAGTTTCATCTTTGCTTCATTAGATCATTTACACTTTCTTAGAAATTCTTGGCCAAGAAATATGGGTGATCATTTAATTCTTTATTAAATGATCTGGTGAAAATAAAGCACATACTGTATATTTTTAAACTTCTGTCTTTCCTGTATCTTTTTGCCTTTTGGTACTGTCCATGGGGTTTTCATGGCAAAGATACTGGAGTGGGTTGCCATTTCCTTGACGCTGGAAGATGAGCCCCTCAGGTCGGAAGGTGTCCAATATGCTACTGGGGAAGAGCAGAGGGCTAGTACTAGTAGCGCCAGAAAGAGTGAAGCGACTGGGCCAAAGCCGAAAGGACGCTCAGCTGTGGATGCATCTGGTGGTGAAAGGAAAGTCCGATGCTGTAAAGATCTTTTCTCCATAGGAACATGGAATGTAAGATCCATGAATCAAGGCAAGCTGGATGTGGTCAAACAAGAGATGACAAGACTGAACATCGACATCTTAGGAATCAGTGAACTAAAATGGACAGGAATGGGTGAATTTAACTCAGATGACCATCAAGTATACTACTGCGGGCAAGAATCCTCAGAAGAAATGGAGTAGCCTTCATAGTCAATAAAGAGTAGGAAAGCAATACTGGATACAAATCCCCAAATGACAGAATGATCTCAGCTCGAATCCAAGGCAAACCATTCAATATCACAGTAGTCCAAGTCTATGCCCCAACCACTGTGTGAAGAGATGAAATTGACCGGTTTCTATGAAGCCCTACAGCACCTTATAGAATTAACACCAAAAAATGATGTCCTATCATCATGGGGGATTGGAATGCTAAAGTAGGAACCAAGATACCAGAATAACAGGCAAGTTTGTCTTGGAGACAAAATGAAGCAGGGCACAGGCTGATAGAATTTTGTCAAGAGAATACGATGGTCATAGCAAACACTCTTTTCCAACAACCCAGAGACGGCTCTACACATGGACATCACCAGACGGTCAACACAGAAATCAGATTGACTATGTGCTCTGCAGCCAAAGATGAGAAGCTCTATACAGTCAGTAAAACAAGACCGGGAGCTGACTGTGGCTCAGATCATGAGCTTCTCGTTGCAAAATTTAGGCTTAAATGAAGAAAGTAGGGAAAAGCCTAGGGCCACTCAGGTATGAACTAAATCATATCCCTGATGATATACAGTAGAGGTGACAAATAGATTTAAGGAATTAGATCTGATAGACAGAGTGCCTGAAGAACTATGGAGGAGGTTCGCAACATTGTACAAGAGGTAGCAACTAAAACTCCCAAAGAAAGAAATGCAAGAAAGCAAAGGCTGTCTGAGAAGCTTTGCAAATAGCTGAGGAAAGAAGGAAGCAAAAAGGAAGGAAAGAGAAAGAACACCCAATTGAATGCAGAATTCCTAGCTAGAAGAGATAAGAATGCTTTTTAACAAGTGCAAAGAAATAGAAGAAAACATAGAATAGGGAGAACCAGAGATCTCTTCAGATTGGAGATATGAGGAACGTTTCATGCAAAGATGGGCATGATAAGGACCAAAATGGCAGGGACCTAACAGAGGCAGAAGAGATTAAGAAGAGGTGGCAAAACTATACAGAAGAACTATACAAGAACGAGCTTAGTCCCAGATAACCATGATGGGGTGGTCACTGACTTCAAGCCAGACATCCTAGAATGTGAAGTAAAATGGGCTTAGGAAAGCTGAGCACAACAAGCTAGTGGAGGTGACAGTATTCCAGTGAGCTATTCAAATCTTAAAAGCGATGCATAAAGTGCTACACTCAATTTGGCCAGCAATTTGGAAAACTCAACAGTGGCCACAGGATTGGAAAAGGTCAGTTTACATTCCAATTCCAAAGAAAGGCAATGCCAAAGAATGTTCAAACTATCGCACCATTGCACTCATTTCACATGCTAGTAAAGTTATGCTTAAAATCCTACAAGCTAGACTCCAGCAGTATGTGGATCGAGAACTACCAGAAGTTCAGGCAGGATTTCGAAGAGGCAGAGGAACTAGAGATCAAATTGTCAACATACGCTGGATCATGGAGAAAGCTAGGGTGTTCCAGAAAAACATCTACTTCTGCTTCATTGACTATGCTAAAGCCTTTGATTGTGTGGATCACAACAAATTGTGGCAAGTTCTTAAAGAGATGGGAGTACCGGACCATCTTATTTGTCTCTTGAGAAACCTATATGCGGGTCAAGAAGCAACAGTGAGAACTGGACATGGAACCACTGATTGGTTCAAAATTGGGAAAGGAGTCCGGCAAGGCTGTATACTGTCGCCCTGCCTATTTAACTTATATGCAGAGCACATCATGAGAAAGGCAGGGCTAGATGAATCAAAAGTTGGAATTAAGATTGCCAGGAGAAATATCAACAACCTAAGATATGCAGATGATACCACTCTAATGGCAGAAAATGAAGAGGAACTAAAGAGCCTCTTGATGCGGGTGAAGAAGGAGAGTGCAAAAGTTGGCTTGAAACTCAAAATTAAGAAAACCAAGATCATAGCATCCGGCCCTCTCAATTCCTGGCAAATAGATGGGGAAGAAATGGAGGTAGTGACAGATATTATCTTCCTGGGCTCCAAGATCACCACAGATGGGGACTGCAGGCAAGAAATTTAAAGACGCTTGCTCTTGGGGAGGAAAGCTATGGCAAATCTAGACAGCATACTAAAAAGCAGAGACATCACCCTGCCAACAAAAGTGCGTATAGTCAAGGCCATGGTTTTCCCGATTGCAATGTATGGCTGTGAAAGTTGGACCATAAGAAAGGCTGAGCGCAAAAGAATTGAGGCCTTTGAACTATGGTGCTGGAGAAGACTCCTGTGAGTCCCTTGGACTGCAAGGTGTTCAAACCGGTCAGTCCTAGAAGAGATCAACCCCGACTGCTCTTTAGAAAGCCAGATCCTGAAGTTGAAACTCAATTACTTTGGCCACCTAATGAGAAGGAAGGACTCACTGGAGAAGAGCCTGATGCTGGGAAAGATTGAGGGCAATAGAAGAAGGTCTATTGGTGGCTGGATGGAGTCACTGAAGCAGTAGGCATGAGCTTAAATGGACTCCAGAAGATGGTAGAGGACAGGAAGACCTGGAGGAACGTTGTCCATGGAGTCGCAATGGGTCAGACATGACTTCGCAACTAACAACAACAACTTTCCTGTATTTCTGAGTTGATTTCCTGACTGCAACACATATGGCAGACAATCTGCCATTTTATGTAATGTTATTATCTATTGTCATTATAACAATATTAATAGCGCATTTGGTTGGTTTGATAACATTTAATGGTTTCTTTTTTTTCCATTTTTTCCATTTAATAGCTGATGAAACCGTGGATGTCAAAGAACTGATATCTGCTATGAAGGAAACTAGACGGTTAAAAAATTATACTGGTAAAGTATAACCCTGTATGAGCTCTTTTCTGTGGGATTTATATGCAACTTTTCCACATCAGCTGATAATATATAGTCAGTCAGTCATTTTTTTATTTATATAGTCATCCATCTCGCGCAAGTGACTCTACATGGCATACAAGGATTTAAAAAACAAAACTTTATATCATATAACTCCAGACACCCAATGATATACAATAATCCCACTCACAGGGACAAAAAATACATCAACAACACTCAACAAACACTCAAATAAGCTGACCCAAATGCCTATGAAAACAGCCAGTTTTACAGTGCCATACGAAAGTCTAACAGGCTTGGGACCATCCAAATCGTCATGGGGATGCTGTTCCATAGGATAGGCACTGCCACCAAGAAGACATGACTCCAAGGTCCGACAAGAAACATTGTTTGATAGAAGGAACCCGAAGCATACCTTCTCTAGATCTAGTGAGGCAAGCAGAAACAATGGAAGAAAGGTGCTCCTGCAGGTAGCCTGGCATATCATGAAGATTTTATAGGTGATAACCATCTGGAAGCCTACTGGGAGCCAGGGCAGTTTGCAGAGCAGTGATTTTAAATGGGTATAATGAGAAATGCCAGAATAGTTGCATTCAGGACTAGCCATAGTTTTTGAATGCTCTTCAAGGGCATCTCCATATGGAGTGCACTGTAGTAAATCCATATGAGAAGTACTTAAGATATGAGTCATTCTGAATAGGACCTCACAGTCTAGGAATTGGCATAACTGGCAAACAAAACATGTGTAAAAGCTCCCCTGGCCATGGCTACCCTTCATGCAGGAGGACACCCAAACCGTGCACCAACTCTGGGGGAGTGTACCCCTACAGAATTAGATGGAAAATCTCTACAACCAGGGGCTCTAAAACAAGTGGACTTACTAGGATTGAACCAAAACCTCTTCTTCCCCCAACAAGACTCTCACAGCTTCCAGGCATCATTAGGAAAGGATTTAGTAGCACTAGTTGCTAGGCCTGGGGGGGGGGAGAAGGGGGGCAAAGAGAGAGGATTGGAATGCAGTTAGAGAAATACAGTAATAACCAAATGACTTGGTTCCTGGGCTTATTGGGAGGAAAAACTGACAACTACCAGGAAAAGGAAACAATGTGCTTCTTCTAATATTAGAACCACTCAGGCCTATTTTGTTTCCTATGCATGGGTTAGCAAAAGACTGCTTGGCTTTAATTAATGTAACCTACACCCCTGATTCAAAGATCATCTTTAACTTGGATGAATGGAGTCTGTGGATGTCAGGGACACGAGTGTGAAGAAGAATAGATTCTCAATCTCCCCCCCCTCTACTGCCACCCATGTATTTTGTGCTGTGGCCCATCCCACTGCTAGAAAGCAGCCCTGGAATAGTTCCCTGAAGTTAATGCAGTCCTTGGGAAGAAAAAATCCCTTTCACTCAACCAACAGAATTATCCATAATTCCCTATAAGTTGATCAAAGCCTGTGGGCTGCGATGCTCATTCAAAATGAGAACCTTTGCTCTTCTGCATAGATATAAATGACATTGCTGATCCTTGCCTCTCTAGCTGTGCTTGATTGCATCCTAGCTCTCAAGTTGATTAAGGAACACCAAGCAGTACGACTAAACCTTGAAACAGGAACCTTCAGAACTGTAGACCTGCCCATGGCTAACCAGGTGATTGGCCAAGCATTAAGGTCAGCAAACATTACAGGTAAGTGGCCAAGCCAAAAGGAGAGATGTAGATGTCCTAACATTTTAATAATTCTGTAGAAAAAAGGTAGGAATAGTATAAGAGATGACCAGGGAGGGGTCAAATGCATCATCAGTCCTCTCTCTTCATGCCCACAAGAGATCTAAGTCCAACCCACCTTGAATTGCATTCAGTTTTATCTACCACCAATTTGCTTTGACCATAAGTAGTTCAAAGCCTTGTAGAGCGTGTTAGAAACAATTTTGTTCCAAAAATTTAGATTTTTTTTTCTGATTAAAGTACACTATCTGAAAAAGTCCGTTCATCCCTAACGGTTTGAGAATAGATTGTAAATGTGCCAGCCTTATTCTAACAATGTACTTAATTGGATCAATGGGAAGGAGAGTTAGCATCTTATGGGAATTCCAGAATGGTATTAGGCAGAGAAACCACCACTTTTTTGGTAATTGGAAGACATAATTTGGCATGGAATTTCAAGAGAAAAGATTTATGAGAAATAAGTAGTACAAAGAAAGAGCTATTCATGGAAAGGGGGTATTAAATGAAAAGCTCTCTCTAGCTTTTTGAGCATCTTTGAAAGTTGTTCGGGGTAGATATTGTTTTGACCTTGATCAATTTGAATTTGAATTTATGTTCTTAATTTTGATAACAAATTACAAAGTATTAGTGGGAAGAATTTCACAATTTGTAATAATTACTTATCTCTCTTTCCCAATGAAACTTGCAGAAGCTGGACAGGCAAAATTCAATAACTTCTTGAGGATGTTGACAAAGAATCGGCAACTTAAAACTTCTGCAGGTATGATCTGGACGCCCTTTACAGGCACAAGGTGCTCTGAGAGAGAGCACAGAACTAATCATTTATTTTGAAAAGTTTACATTTTTACTGTTATAAATTTTCCATTTCCATGAGTGATAGAAAATTGGAAGGATATTGCGTTGAGAATGAGATCCCTCAGAATTTGTGAGCTCCTTGTAATAATGTCTATTTTCACAAGTGTGCTAGCATTACCAAAGGAAAGCAAATATATTTTCTACAAGGTATTAGTCATCCATCAAATCTGCAATAAAAAAAGTGACATTTCAGCTTTCTTTTATTCTAGATCGCCAGATGATTTCCACAAGCAATGAGCAGTGGTATTTGACAGACTTGGGGTGGAGGATCAGAGCATTTAATAGCAAGAGCACGTAGGAGCCCCAGAAACAGAGTCTGAAAAGTTGTGCTAAGTTAAGGATAGAGCCTGACTAGTTGCTCTGTTGCTAGAATGCAATATTGACCATTTTTTGAGGTCAGAAAGTGCTACTGTCAGTTTTACTCAACTTCTTTCTCACTGCAAATCTAACCACCAATAGACTTTCTCTTTGTGGTTTGAAAATAATCTTTTCCTAAAGGGCTGTTCTTCATTTTGGTTGGTGCACTTTATTTCCTCAAAGGTTCATTGCTATTTCTAGGGGAAGGAAGACCATGCAATTAAGACAAAGTTGCCTGCTCTGAGTCCCTATTTATCATAAGTATTAACACAATACAGTGATTAAGTACGTTGCCTCTTGTGCAAGAGCTCTCTGCTTCAAAATGTGCTCTAGCAGAAATGTGCATGTGTATTTTAATTATTATTTTCCTTCCATTTGCTAGGTAGCTAGGTCTTTCTAGCTTAGGGTTTTTCTAAAACCAGTACAATACAAAGTGCAGTACAACATACAGAGCACTTGGTACAAGGAACACAATACAAAGCACACAGTATGAAGTACATAGTCCCATATTTTCTGACAGAATATTTTTAAGCCAATTTAGACTTAACTAACCTGGGCAGAATCCAAAAGGGTGCCCAGGAGATATAAAAGGTGAAGATTGCATGTATGCCTAAGGTTGATGGTAGTTTATTAAGTTAAAAGGTCATCACTGGATCAATTGCAAAATTGTTTTTAAAATACAGAAAACATAACAGTGACCAGACACTGGAGGCAAAGGGAAGTGCCAGAACCTGAAGCCAATCAGAAATGGGGCAGCTACTAGAAAAAAAACTGAAGCACTGGAGGCTTTGTGTTCTGAAGGGTTTAAGAATCCTCAGGTTGCAAAACAGCCATTATGAACCAAATCTGGAAAATGAAGACACGGAGTGCATTTGCAATGTGCTGTACGTGGAAGGAATGCCACATTATCCATTCTTGCACTCAGGAAGTGGCGACTGGCCTATTCTGGTGCTGAGTCCAGGACAAAGTGCAGATATGCTCTAAATCAGCCTTGGCAATAGCCTAACCTCCTGGGCTAGCAGCACAAGACTTCCAATGGCCCCATGGAAAGGTGAAGTGGTCTTTCTTTCACATTCTTGTAGGCACCGCAAAGGAGTCTAGAAGGCTAACACTTCCTGTTTGGCCCAATTGGTTGGTACTTATATGGATTAACAATTATTATTTTTCTTCCCATTTTCTACTCCCAAAAGTGTGACTTATGGGGAGAGGGTAGAAAGAATACAGAGAATGGATACATAGAATTTTTTTTTCTGTTGTTCCTGTGCCATTTAAAAACTTTGAATGCAAGAAGTCCTAATCAATTTGAACAACACTGCTGATTTACTGTATATCCTTCTGCCCCCCATGCAGGCAGCTACTCCTACCCAATTCAGACCATATATCACCACATCCTTAAATGTGTTTTAAATGGGTCCCATAAATTAATCTGAATTATCCAGCATCATTATGTTTTATCCTTAGTCCAATCGCTTTCCCTTTTATGTCTCCATCTCCTCTAGCTTTGGGAGATGGTTTTGAAATTCTGGCCAAAATGAAAAATGGAAGAATTGAATTCACAGAGTTGCAGATCCTTATGCAGAGCTTCAATATCAACTTGCCAACAGAGGAGATGTCAGAAGCACTGGCCTTTTGCAATGTTGATGGTGTGTACCATTTTTCTTGAGGCTTTTAGGGATATATGTCAATGGAGATTCTCAGTCATCCAGATCATTGTTGTCCCACAAGTGTTTTTGTAAAAGGCAACTGAATTTTGTTTTTCCTTGAAGAGTTTCGCTTCTCATCCAAGAAGTATATAGTACTATTATATACCATATACTATATTCTATATACTATGTACTATGTACTATATACTATACTGTACTATACTATGTTATAAGGTTCTATGTTATAAGGTACTATGTTAAGGTTCTACATTTAGGCAAGAAAAACCAAATGTACAGGTATAGTATAGGGGGTACCTTGCTCAATAGTAGTAACTGTGAGAGGGATCTCGGAGTCCTAGTGGACAATCACTTAAATATGAGCCAGCAGTGTGCTGCAGCTGCTAAAAAGGCCAACACAGTGCTGGGCTGCATTAACAGAGGGATAGAATCAAGATCACGTGAAGTATTAATCCACTTTACAATGCCTTGGGTAAGGCCACACTTGGAATAACTGCATCCAGTTTTTGGTCACCCGATGTAAAAAAGATGTTGATAACTCTAGAAAGAGTGCAGAGAAGGGCAACAAAGATGATTAGGGACTGGAGCTAAACATATAAGGAATGGTTGCTGGGATTGGGTATGTCTAGTTTAATGAAAAGAAGGACGAGGGGTGACATGATAGCAGTATTCCAATATCTCAGGGGTTGCCACAAAGAGAGGGAGTCAAGCTATCTCCACAAGGTGCCTGAGGCGGACAAGAAGCAACGGATGGAAACTAGTCAAGGAGAGAAGCAACTGGAACTGAGGAGAAACTTCCTGAACAGTTAGAACAATTTAACCAGTGGAACAACCTGCCTCCAGAAGCGTGAATGCTCCAACACTGGAAGTTTTTAAGAAGAGACTGGACAGCCATTTGTCCGAAATGGTGTAGGGTTTCCTGCCTGAGCAGGGGGTTGGACTCAATGACCTCCAAGGTCCCTTCCAACTTTATTATTATTATTATTATTATATATTATATTCATACAAAGATTATTCTTCTATTCTTATTTTTCTCTGCCTTCTTTCCATTCCCCTTCCATTTTCAGATAACAATACATTAAATCTAAAAGATTTCATCAGGAGTGTGATCTATACTGATACTTTTGTTATTAAGCCAGGTGAGTGAAGGTCTATTTGAAATTATCTTTAAGTATTAGACATAAAACTATCCTGTTTTTTGCAATTAATTACTAAGAGTAAGAGACAGCTTGATAAACAGGTAATGAGGAATGTCTTGAGTGAGAAAAGAAGCTTTTTGACATTAGATAAAGAGAATAACAGAGGATCAAGCAAAGAAGGACATAATTTTGGATTATAGTTACATTATTTGCTGCTATAGATTTCCATTAACTGCTGTAAAGAGCTCCTAGAAATTTTCACATTCGTATATTCTCACATGTATTTGCCCCTATATAAGTACTGACTTCAATACATATATAGGGACAGATACTATTATTAGTATTATAGTACTAATAATAACCATTAACAGATTTCATGAATTTGAGTAACCCAAATGGAAGATTTGGAAACAGCTTGGTGAACTAAAAATGGGAAATTGTTTGAATAATGTTTTTCCTTCTTGTTTCTTTCATAATATATTTACTAGTATAGGCCAACCTTTCCTAATTTAGTTAGTTCCAGATATGTTGAAGTTACATTTCTCATCATCCTTAGCCAAGCAAAACCATGGCAGATTATTTAAATATCCTAGTCATGTAGATAATGATGATGTAAAAAGCTTTTCTCTTGTGCTTTGCTGACCTTGGAGTGATATTTTTATAGAACTGCAACTCATCTGCTTGGCCCTGAGCAAATTCAAAGATGACCACTTTGATCTCCAGACTCTTCAATCCAGCCTGGACACTATGGAACTTTTCAGGGCCAGTGAACTACTGAAGGAAGTGATGAATGTAGCCAAAGTTGACAGTAAGCACTCTTAGTATGAGATGACATCCCTGAAATCACTGTTTAGTTATTCTTCTCTGCATTTCAGCATGACCCATCTTTTGCCTTGCAGGTTATGGCAAGGTTAATTTAGAAGAATTCATAAGGGTTTTAACTGTAATGCCAGAGATTCCAGAAGCAACTGGTAAGGCTAATATTTTATTTTTCTATTCTATAGCTGTTTTTTACAGTCTTCCTAGCATCATCTTCCCCAGCCTGGTGCCTTGTATTATGGGTTCAACTCTTAGAGGGAAACCTGGCCTCTAGCCACTAATCATATCTTAGAGTATACATGTTCAATATTGACTCCTGAAACTTACTTTCAGTCTCAAGCCTCAAGCCTCAAGTCTCAAGAATGATGCTCTTTTATGGAATTCTATGATTCTTTTAAAAAGTACTTCCTTGCGTGTAGGGGTAGAAATATAACATCCTTTTTAACTCTTTAAAGTAGCTGGTTCTTTTCCTGGCACAATCCTGAGAAAAGACATGGCTGTTTAAGGAGTTGCAAACAAGCTACTGGGTAAGATTTTCTCTTGATTGTTGATTTTGTTTACTGCAAAGGCAAAGCAACTGTACGAAACTGAGGAAAAATAAACCCTGCCCTTATTTGAGTTTGTTGAATATAGCACTTGAAATGCTGTTTTAAGAGGAATAACATTGCTTTTTCAGTTGGAGAAATAAATGTGCAACTGAATGTTGATACAAATCTTTCTTTGGCAGTGCTGATGAATACTCTTGATGCAATGCATAATATCATAGACCAGGAGGTTAATGTCAATGACCTGACAAAAACCTTGACCAGCATGGGTATCAACTTGACACCGGATGAAATGCAATCACTATGCAACTCAGTAACAGTCACTGGTGAGATTAGTACTTTTTTCAATATCAGTATTCCAGCATGCAGATATTTTATCATTACTTAAATAATAAAATTCATTCCTTCATATTTCCTCCACTGACAGAAAAAACATAATAAAATTCTTTCTAATCTTATGATAGTGATAGTGTATGGACTGCAAAAATGCAGATGGTCACTAGATGGCAGTAAAGAGATGTAAGAATATTTAATACTTTTTTTTTCTTTCCTGAGAGGGTTGTGAAAGATGATCACGAGGAAACATGCTCATGATAGCATCACATATGCTATACATAAGGAGGCCATATGTCAGCCCTCATATATCAGCTTCACTAATTTAAGATCCCCCAGATATGTTAGAACTACAATTCAAAATAGGGTTGCTGGACATGTAGGTGTCAGAACCTTATAGCAGCAATCAAGTTAGGATAGGTATTGATGGGATTGGGTAGATTGACAAAACATGTCATCATTGCAACATCATGACACAAACTCTACCCCTTACCTATTTGTATGCAATGTTGCAATGCAAGTACAAAGCTCATGTTGTGTCATTTCATCATTTTGTTTTCATCACGTTTAGGAACAGATTTACCTCCCCAGCTTCTAATTAGCAATATTTATTAAAATAAAATATTAAGGTGACAAGATGAGATTTCTAACAACTGGAACTACATATAGAAAACACAAAACAATTCCTTACTTTATCTGTCCCATTCCTTCAATGGGAGACACGGAGAAGCCAATTTTTTCTTAGAATAAGGCCTAATCTGCACTTTGATACTGTTTACACAATGGCTACTAGCCTCTTTACCAGTGTGACAATACATCAGGCTGCATATTCTGGGAACTGCAACCCAACTAGAAAACATCAAATTAGAGAAGGCTGGTGTTTTAGTAGCCTCAATGTTTATTAAGAGGTTTTGAGTTCTTAGTTCAGTCATAATTACTTCTTAAGAATGATTTTGCCAAGTTTTCTTACTACCTAATCTACATTTATTTATCTTGCATAAGATAAATAAGATACTTTTTAATATCTTGTATTAAAAATTTAAATGATGGCATGTTTATTTAGAGTAAATAAGCTGTATTCATTGGTGATCCTTGGTAAATTTGTTTAAGATTATAATCTTAAGCATTGTATAAAGTCGAAGTATTTTTTTTTAATCAGATCTCTAACCACTAATTCTTGTAATATCAAAGAACACGGTAACTTTCCTCATCTTGGAGAGCAAAACAATATTCTAGAAATATTTTCAGAACCTAGATTTGTCATGCATATATTATTATTTCTCCCATTCAACCAATTTGCTGTTCTGTTCCTTACAGAAGATGGGGCAGTACATTTTAATGATATTGTGAAAGAAATAATTGGTACAGAGTCCTCTGAAGAATTTCATGGTAAGACCAGAAAATATGATAGCATTTGCATAGATACTAATAAATTGATAAACTTCTTTGCATATTTCATGTTTTCCAGCTTAAATTTTAATCTGTTTTAATCACACATCAAAATTAATATACATTGGGAGGATATTTCCTAACATTCATATATAATTTTTGAAGTCAATTTTCCCCAATGTACCATATATCTTAAAATTATTTCCTATTCTATATATTTATTTTGCACACTTTTCCTTAATATACGAAGCTTGTTTAATCAGTTGATTGGGTAACCAAATTGCAAAATTCAGAAAAGTATTTCAAAATGAAGCCAAATTTCCATTTATTTATTGCTCAAAAGTACAACATTAGATATGTTTGCCCTAAAATAAAACATATTTTTGCAGTGCTTACCCACCAAATTGTTACATATCTCTTATCTTTTGTAAAGACACGTCAGTTCAAATGGGAATGGATTCAGAGCAAGGTTCAATGTGCTTTAGAGATGCACATTGCATCTTTGGACCTCATACAAATTTGGTACCTCACAGTCTATGGTCATATGAAATCCAAAGCCCCGGTTACAAATTATTTTCAAAGCACATTATTTATCTGATTTATCACCACCTAGTGATATTGTGATTACATTATTGGGACAGAATTGTGGAGATTCAGGTCGATGTCCATCCTTCACTATAGAAACACATTGGATGACTGTGGGCCAGGTATTCTCTCTGTTCATCCTACCTCACAGGGTTAAAAAATTAATAAATACAGTAATATTAACAGAGAAAAGCCACCCTTTGTGTTGGCTTTAGATGTGCTCTAGCACAGTCTCTACTAAGCTTAGCTACTGAACAGATCTGAAAAGAAGAGCCTGATAGAGCATAAAATACAGAAGAGTTCTGCCATTAGGGTCCAATGTCAACCTTTTGAGATCAGCTGGGTTAAAAAAAAGGATATCATAGACTTCAGAAATGTTCTTTATTGTAATAAATTAGAGTAACAGAATACTAGAAACCAGGAGACCATAAGCTCTAGTCCGTCTTAGTCACAAAGCGAGCTTGGTGACCTTGGGCCAGTCATTTTTTCTCAGCCTTGGGAAGGAGGCAATGCAAATCAGTTCTGAAAAACTTTGCAAAAAAAAATTTCAGGGAACTATCCAGGCTGCTCCAAGAATTGGAGCAGAAGAAGCCAGTCTGTCCCACTTTATATCATGAAATATTAAATTTCTTTCTCAGCACCATGTGAGCTTCTCTACAACTCCCTCCTTAATAGCTATTCATTCCTTCTCCCCTTATCTGCTAAATTATTCCTTCCCTATCTCCAAGGTCAACTCTAAAATGTATAATGTGGGTAGAAGGTTATACGTCAAGCCATCATCCCACAGACAGGATGAATGCTATAATTTATGTCAGCTGTGTTAGGCATCAGGTTGTAGACAATGTAAGTAATCATTCCCATCATTTCTGCAATTATTTTGTGGCATATGTAAGATCAGTTTTCTCTCGAGGAAAGCTCACATTTCTGTTTGTACTATTTTCTTCCTTTCTGGGAGCAGGAAAAATTAGTTCAAACTTGAATGCCTCCTTATACCAAACTGGTGGTAACATTCATATACTTTTTTTTAATCTAGGAATTTTGTTATCTACAAACTTAATTCACCCTGAAAAGTGCATAGTTAGCTCAAGAGTTAATGTGCAAAAGTAGTGAGTCAGCCACAACTTCTGAGAAATCAGGACATACATTATGATTTGACATATGTTGAAAGGCTGGAATTGGTTCTCACATTCTAAATGATACATGGGAAGTATCTCTTTGAAATGCTACTAGCATCAACTGCCCCATCAGGCAAAGCTTCTGTATATTTCAAAATTACTTCTCCACATCATTTTCAGAAGATGAATGGACCTCATTTGATGAGCTCCAGTAATTACCATCTTTCTTTTATTCAGTTGGGAGTAAGTTTCCATGTTTGCATTGAAAGAGTCCATTCTATCAACATTAAACATGGCTTCACAAGATTACTTTGCTTCAAATCTTATTTGGGAAATGTCAGAGAATAGGCTAGGAATAAGCAAGGCTGTGCTCATTTTGAAATTTGTGTCCTGAAGCTTTACAGAATACTTTCAGTATTATCCTCAAGATTGTAAAAGAGGACATTAAAAAGGAAGACTTGCTGGATGCCCTAGAAAACTTAGGCAGCCACCTGACACCTGATGATCTGCAAGACGTTCTGGCATTTGCTTCCATTGATGGTAAGTCTTTAATAAATTGGTGGATTATTGGGGAGGAAAAAACCCTGTTTTCCTTTCTGTTTAAAGGCCTCCATTAAATATTTTTGAAGATAAAACTGACAAAGGTGTGTTTCTTTGCAAGGACACCTACATGCAAGATGACAGCCATATCCATGTAATTGAAGCCTCTCTCCTTTTTTATGTGCCTAAAAGAGGGGAGGGCTTCCATCACTTGATCACAGTTGCATTCTTGAGGGGTTTTTTACTGCCTTACCCAGAGACAACCCAGTTTTTCTGGCTATTTCATTCTCTAATACATCAGTATTCTATCTCATTCTTGTCTCCGAGGTTCTAATGTGACTAAAAATATGAATCCTAATCTGAGATACTTAAGAAGTATCCAGAGGCCCTGCTCTTCAAATTCTTGGGTGTAAGACAGTTTATTAAGTTGGATACCAAGAGGTGTACAGCAACTTCTATGCCTAAGCTTTTTGGCTGGGATGGTGGTAGAATTCCCTGGGCTTATGATCTTGGGGAACTTTAATTTGCCTTCTCTGGATCTGGGAACAGAGATAGCTCAAGAGTTTATGTCCACCATGGCAGCCATGGGCCTATCCCAAGTCATCCAGGGTCCAACACATAAAGGTGGTAATACATCTGACTGAGTTTTTTCTATCAGAACAGTAGCACCATGTTCTGGATTTGGGGAAGAGAGTGGTTTCTTTCTTGTCATGGTCAAATCATTCCAGTGTGAGCCTCCAATTCTCTGGCACCACCTCCTTTCACAGAGAGATTGGGCCTATTATAATAGCCCACCCCAGCTGATTAATAGACCCAACTGGGTTCCAGAGGCAAAATCTGTGGAGTTGTGGGGGCTAACTCTTGTATGTATGTATGGAAGGAGTTTGAGCTTTTGAATCTGAGCAAATGGACAGGGCCCTTGCAGCTGTTAGTACAGCCACTTGCCTTTTAGATCCATGCTCCTCCCTGGCTAGCTAAATCTGTAAGAGAGGGGATGCATTTTTATTGGTTTGGTCAGTGGTTAATTCCTCTTTGAGATAGGGAGTGATTCTGCTGGCTCTTCAAAAGGCAGTGGTGTGCCTCCTCAGGACACCATAGCACAACAGCTTTTGTCCAGTTGCTGATCTCTTGTTTGTTCATTTTTCCTTTTTTGCTCAAACCATTGAAGAATCAGGGAAGGTTCATGGGACTGAATTCCTCAAGATTTTGTCCAGCATTTCTGATTTCAGAGGTAAGCAATTGAAATGTGAGTGAAAAAACTCAAATTTTGCATGGAAGGCAGAGGGCAGAAGTTCTCCAAATAAAAATGGAAACAAATAAAAAAGAGGAGAGTCATCTCCCAAGATCAGGTTTTCCTTTCTCTCTTCCCTTTTTTGGCCACTTAACAGTCATGTCCTGGCTTGGCAGATTCACAGCTTCCCAAACTTTGCTTCTCTCTGCAAAGCACTGGGTGATCTGAGAATTATAGCAGCCTCCTCTTTCTTCTAACAATTCATGTTCTCCAGCATTGCAGAATGCCACAAAGGTTATTGAAAACCTCAAAGAAGAGAAGATGACTACCAAACAGTTGGAAGATACTCTAGAGAATATGGGTGTAGACTTACCTAGTTCAACTTTCAATCAGATAATTCAAACTGTCAAAACTGATGGTAAGACAAAACCTTATTCTTTGTGTCTATAATTTCTGGGCTATGCTAAAATTAAAAACTCAAAATCTGCATAGAATTGAACACTGAGTTGCTGAGCGAACGAATGAATCAATCAATCAAACAAACAAACAAACAATATCACTGTATACATGTTGATAATAAAGGTTCATTTCATTTCAATACATACATATATACATGACATACATACATACATACATCATTCAGTGAATAGTTATATACTAGCTTAACAGCCGACAATAGATAAATGTAACATTATGTTTTTGATATTCTTTGCATCTTCCTTACTATCTACATCTGTAGAGGAAAAAAGAAGGTTGCCTCCATGGGCAGCCAGTGAAAGCAGTCTTCTTTTTCATATAGTGCATAAAAAAAATGACACATCCTCTCCTCACCAAGGAATGTGAATTTTTCAGATGTCTTCAGCTGTAGTGTTATTCAAATCACAAACTGGAAATAGGTAACACACTGGCATGCATAATACATAGCCAGCATATTTTGGGGAAAGTAGTGTTATGGAAAGCACTGAAAAAGAACAAGAAAAATAAGCAAAAAAATTAAAATGTGAGGTCAGACAAAGAACAGGAAATGTAATGAAATCTCATTCATATCAATAAAGATAGACCTCGCCTACTAACTGCCTTGTTTAGCAACCATTTGAACTTACAACAGTGTAAAAAAAACAAACCCAGTTTTGCAACTTAACCTCACATTTACAATTGCCATAATATCACACAACCACATAATTGCCATTTGGGCATATTATAACTGCCACACATTTACAACCACTGTAGTGTCTCAGGGTCACATGATCACCATTCTGGCTTCTGATAAGCAGAATTAATAGAGACCATGAAATTAAAAATCACAAGGTGTGGTCATATAATATCTTCATTAAGGACTATATGAAAAGTGACATCATAAATCTATTGCCCTCATGTGATTTTCTGCTTAACAACTACAGTGCTTAGCTATGAAGTTGCTCAGTTGTGGTCACTAAGCAAGGATTGTTAAACTGTTCACAATATTATTCATTCCATGCCTTCCTATCCTGGAAAATCCATGCTATTTCATACTTGTCTTTTAAACGTCAGCTTTGTCTTTGTGATACAGATTTCATCAACCCCTTCAAAGACCTTCATTCTTTTTATATCATCCAGTCACTTCAACATACTTCTTTGGTGCTAGTCACATACTTCTTCATTCATTTCATATTTATTTGTCAACTCTTCATTCTTGTTCCTACCACTTCTTGTTTTACATACCCATAAGTTTCCCATTCCCATTAAATTCAGCTTTTTACATTTCTCCACACATACCCAATTCTCATTTTAAGAAGCCTGGCGTTATGTATATAGATGTAATGGTATGACCTTGGAAGACTCGAAGAGCTGCAGATTAGACAATGGTTAAGATGGGGGTAGCTGAATTCAGAGAAGAAATGGGGGCACGGCAAACATCTCAGAAATGACCCTTCCTACTTTCTTGGAGCGTAAAGGCAAGAGGGAAGAGATGTACTTTCAGAATTGGAAGATTATGTTAATGTAACCTTACAATAAAGTTAGAGCTTCTTCTCTGAACTACCTCACAAGGTCGACAACAATCTTTAAATAAGTTATGCAACTACTCCTTCAACAAGCCGCAGACACATCTTAACATTTAAACATTTATCCAGTAAACATCTATCCCTGAGGCCTTATTTTTTCTCTCTTGCTATTTGTTGTGAGAATTAGAGGTAAACTATTTATTTTGCATAATTTAAGTTTCAACAAACAGTCTCCTCCAAGATGCACAAAAGCTGAGGGTGAAAACAATCACAGGTTTAGTTGAAAGCATTGTAAATCACATCCTTAACTAAATAAGATTATTTTCTAATCCACAGAGAAATATATAATATGGCAAATACCTTGCTGGGAGAAAAGGGAATATAAAAATATTAGCACCAGGTTAAAGTTTTCTTTCATTTTTATATAGTAAAGTATGTGCAATTCCCACCAAACAATAAGGAATACTTTCTTGTGTGTGTTTTCCTTTGTCCCAGAAGTGTCCTGTGCATTAAATAAAAAACAAAATGTTTTTCAGAAAATGATGAAATAGATTTCAAAGAGTTTTTGCTAGCACTGGGTGAAAGTAAAGATTTTACTGAAATAGAAGGTAAGTTCAAATAAATCTGATTTTTTTAGTTAGCAGGTATGTGCAATAAATGTTATTTGTTTTAGTGGACTCTTTCTTCAAGGGGAGCCCAGCTTAAAGTGTTAGGGTTTATAGGTAGAGTGCCTCAATTTCTAAATCCACAGCATGTCCTTATTTTTATGCCCTTATTTCTCCCTAAAATTTCATTAGTTCTTTGCATTCTTTTGAGTTGGGCCTTATTCTGGTTCCTCACTCTGGGCTCATTAGTATTTAGGTTTTTAAAGATCTGGCCCTATGATTCTGGGATCACTCCTTTCCTCCCTTTGTGGAAGTCTGTTTTAAAGGTCTTGGAGTCTGGTTGCTACCATTTCTTCATGTCTTTGACCAAGTAGACTCAGGCTTATAAAATACTATGGATCTAAGATGGCATCAGATTTTGTGTTCATTTTACTACACTCCTCTAGAATTAATCCTTTCTGTATTTTCCTCGTGGGATAAGAGACCAGATATAATGTGGGTGGAATTCCTTTAGGGTATTTTGGCCTCTTCTTTACAGTACATTTCTTTGAAACATTGTTCTTTTCCTCATCTTTCTCTAGCTTTACAGCATGTGATTACCATTGTTGATAAAATGCATGGTGACCAGCTACATACAAATGAACTGCAGGACACTATAGATAAGTTGGGTCTTCATTTGACAGAGGAAAAAATCCAAGAAATTTTGCAGGATATTGATGTGGATGGTAAGTTGTTTTTTTTTTAATAAGGTGAAACAGCCTATATTTTGGTTTGGTAAGTTCAATATCTGGGTTCATTGGGAAAAATACTATAGCAAGCTGTGGTGGTATATATATCACACTATATATTTTGAAATTCCTTTCCAGAAAATCAGTAAAGATTTATATTCATAGATATTCTTCAAGAAAATGAACATGTTAACTTTTGATCATGAGTATTGCTTATAATAAACCATAAACCCTGATAGAATAAACTGCATACCAACAAATGTGATAAAAATATTATTTTTAATCACAATGCTTAAATGATTACATAGAAAGTCCTTTATGACATTGGTTGTGTAGTTTGAAGAACCGGGCAGCTAAATTTGCCCAAGGCTTCATAACAATTGTTCTTTAACAACCCAACTCTCTCTTATCTAGGAATATTTTTATGACCAGACATTTTTATGATTTAATGGTTTCTTTATATACTTTCTTTTCCTACTAGCTGATGGGACTGTAAATCTAAAAGACTTTCTGATGACTCTTCCTAAGATGCAGTACTTCAGGGACTCTTTAGGTGAGGTTCTTAAAAACACAGCCATTACTTTGTAGGAGATGAACATTTGTCTCTCAGAATGTTAAAAAAAAATCTACTGTTGAGGTCTTTGAAAGTGTGTATCATCCAAACAGAATCTTTTGCAGCATTGAATAGAATCTGTTAAAAAAAAATAGCACTGAGCTATGAAAAATTGAACAGAAAAATAATAAGTATCTCAGAAGATTAGGTAGAAAACAAAGTGGTTACATTTTAAAAAAATTGGACAGAAGAAATTTAAACTTGGAAACCTTACATTGATAAAAGATTTGTAATAAAGAATCTATTATGCTTCGATAATTTTAACCTAGAAATTTGCAATCTGATGTCTATAAGTAAATGGTGGCTTATTTAAGTAGCTTCAATTCATTGATCAAGTGTTGCTATTTAATGTCTTATGAAATTTGAGGCAAGAATGATGAAAAATTCTCAATTGCATATCCAGCTCCCCACACATACATATATAGTACTTGGCATGTGATTTGTTGTCAGTTTTTAATCTGTGGATGATTTCTTTCATCAATTTAATTCATAAAATGGGAACCATTTAAGTTGCTCAACAAAGAAAATGTCATAAGTGTGATTAAATCACAGTCAATCCTTAGTGGTCATATAAACAGACCTTCCCCAGGATGGTTTGTTCTCAGTCTGGCCCTGTGGATCCCCCAAAATAGGTGCATGGCTGTTGTAATTGAGTTCAATCACCTTGCTACTGGTCATTCAGTTCTGCCTTTTCTTCCCAGCATTATGGACTTCCCAAGGAGCTGAGTCTTTGCATAATGCATCCACAATGTATTAATTAGAGACTGGCTATTTGTATCTCAACTTAGAACTCTGGACTGATTTGTTTCTATAATTGATTTGTTTTCCTATCTGTCCATGGTATTCTCTGACAACTAAAAGTGTCCATACTGTTATATCCTGCTTTTTCAAAATAATCTTTTACTTCCATAGAATGTTACTAAGGAAAAACATTAACAGCATTTCTGATTTTTGAAAGTATAGATCCATCACAAAATCCAAATGTCTTTTCCAAGGCCTTCATTGCTGCCCTACCTTATGTTAAACTATACTATGCTGTATTTCTTATATTTCTGATTCCTTTATTCCAGATAGCTGATCTTAAAAGGCAAAAGCTATCTACCACTTTAGTATCTTCATTGTCCATTGTAAGCCATGACTGTAGTAGCAAATTTCCTTTTACATTTAGCAAATTCACAGTCACCTCAAAGCCACCAGTTCACATAGGCAAATTATAATTTAAGATTACCTTTTTGGAAAATTATAACACTTCTAGACAACAGTGGCATGATCTATTTTTGCAAGACAGAACTATAAAAACATTAAAGTTGAACTATATGTTTTAATAGCTCCCAAGGTAGATGATATGAAATGCAGTGATAAATTCTTGTTATGAGTCTTCTCACTTTTAAAAAAGTAGTTTAATTTTCACTGCTTCACCATATTTTTACCATATTTTATTGAATTTATACCATATTTAACCATATTTTATTGAATTTATTTTTAAGTTCCAAAGCAATGTAATTTCTTCAGAAATTAAAAAATGTGAAAATCACAGCTAAGACCACTGGAATATCAGCAGGGAGGGAATTAAGCTGTTTGGCATAATAACAATAATTTTTATCTCCTTGCAAAGGCAAGGTGAGATATGTCCAAGTACCAGGAAGAATATTTCATATAGAAAATACTTCAGCTGAAAAAGTATTTTATTACTTTCCTCTCTTTATTCTTTTTGTTTCATCATTCTCTGTCCTAAAATTCAGTACGCCTTGTAATTAAGTGGTCAGTTATGACACAGGGGCTTGTTATGTTTTGTTTGTTTAGAAATGCTAACTTTGTAGTGAGTTTGAATGGTAGAACTGGATTGTTGCCATTTGTAAGTATCTTTGAATCAGAGGTCTTTGCAACCTTGTGCAATTTCCATTTCACTCATCATTCAAAATACTTTGGTTTTCTTCAAAGCTTGTTCTTGATCTTTCTTATGATAGCATTTCACTCTGCTGTTGTGGCCTTCAGCAAGATAAAGGATGGTACTGTTGATCCTGGAGAATTGGAGTCCATTTTAGACTTTCTGAGAATTAAGTTGGATGCCATAGAGTTCCAATATGCATTAAAGGGTACTTCCATACCTGGTGAGTCTGCACTTCTTGCTCATTCAGTCTATATCCCCCAACCATCCCAAATGGGCAAAGAAATAGATTCACTTTAAAATTCTGTAGCATTCAGTTTCAGCAAAGCTGTGAAATGCTGCCTGTGGCAAAAAAAATCAGCAAAAGTAGGCAACAACAAAGTTTCAGCAGTTAAGGTTAAACCAAATGACACAAAATGTGGCAAATGTTACATTTTCCAGTATACAGTTGATAGAAGTTCATAGAAAACCTTATCTAGCCAGGTTTTCCAAATGTTAGAGGACATCCTTATTTAATTGCAATTGTTGTGACTGTTCCCTTTCAAATGTCCCAAAACAGGCCTGTGGGCACTCTTCAGGTGTCAGAATCAACTCCAGAAAATTCCAGCCATCATGCCCATTGCTGGGAATTTGGGGAATTTTAAGTCCACATACAGAATTTTTGGAGGACATCCATGTTGGGAGAGGGTGGCGAAGTCAAGGGTTATTCTGATAAATCACCCGGTAGTTTAAAGGGGTCATTTTCACTAGCTTGTGTTTCCAAACATACTTATTTAGAGTTTCAAAACATGCCCACCACAGTTTATTCATTTAATCCAATTTTTTATGTTCACATAAACAATGGATCACAAATTGATCACTCAGGCTGTGTTTGCACACCATGTTAGCCTAAAATGTGATTGGCTAGTTCTTGTTTATATTTGGCATGTAAATCTAGCCTCTTGGATCTTCTGTTTGAATCTCTTGCTTGTTAATTTCAAGGTGGCCCCTCCCATGTTCTGGATTATGATTAGCAATTTCTTAAGAGTTTGAGAAATTATCCAGGGATTCTATTATAGGGTGCAACAAAAGGTTAGAGTTGTTGGTCTCTTTCAACTATAGAAAAACTTGATTTTTCAGGAACTGGAAAGTTCAGTTTCAAGGACTTCTTGGTCAATGTGACAACGAATGAACGTTTTTCTGAAAACTCACGTAAGTGGAAGCCACTATGGGTTCTGCAAATAATTAATGAGAAAAGTCAAAAACACAAACATAGTCAAAAGCAGGCAAGTGAACAATAAAAGGAACTGTCAAAGATCACAGAATTCCCTATGTATGCAGTAGGTAGTTGACTCCAACATATAAGAGTATATTATACAGCAACTATTCCTCTAAAATCCACTATGTTGGTGTGAAGAGTGGAAATCAAAAATCCAGAGATAATACCTATATTGAGACAATTAAAGTTTTGTAATAGTTGCAAGTTATTCTCAATGTTCTTAGAATTCTTCATCAGACATGTTGGTTGAAGGTCAGGAAAACAAATACGTTGGAAGAGAGGGAAATGGCTTGCTTTTGAATCAGGTATATCAGTTCACCTTTTTAGACGTAGTGAGAGTCTCCCATCACAGAATTGTTCATGTGAGATAAAGAGTGGTATTAGATTACACTAGCAATGTTTCAAAGCTTATTGGGAAGAAGAAAGAACAAATAATTTGATGTTCTCATTTTCTGAAAACCTAAATTCTGCTGCTAAAATCAAAGCTGTTTCCACTTTGTATGAGAAAAATAGATTCTTTGTGAAAAATAGAAGATTCTTATATGGACAAGCTTTATAAATCTGCAAAGCTGGAAATAATTTAAATCATTTAAAGTTAAATTAAGTAGATTGTTTGGTAATAGGAAGTAATTCACTCCCAAATAAGACTCAGACTCAATAAATATGTAATCATCCTGTGTGTAATCTTGTTGTTGAATTGTTAAATATAGTAACAGTGATGTTACAGTACAACTCTATTGGCTTTTCAGATTTCATTGACAATCTGTAGCATATCTTTCCAGGCTAGCCATTTTACAGCTGATGCTGCAGGCAGAGAAGGGTAGACTATTCAGAAAGTAAGGAGCATGGTGGCTCATGTAGTTAGAAGGCTGGGTTGACAATCTGCAAGCCTGCGTTTGAGACCCAAGGGCTGCTTTGTGATGGGATGAGCTCCTGTCATTCACTCCAGCTTCTGCTGACCTAACAGTTCAAAAGCATGCAATCACGAGTAGATAAATAAATACCACTTTGGTAGGCACATTAACAAGGACATGAAAGAAGCCCCCAACCAGGCATCCCCCAGGCAATGGTAATGTCACCAGCTAATCCTTTCAACATGGAAGCACCTCAGTGCTTCCAACACAAGTGCGACGCAATCAGAGAGCAAAGTATCTCTCTAAAGGAAACTTTGGTTACCTAAAACCTGGAAATTATAAATATCAACTGTTAAATTTGAATATTGATGGGAAACTAAAAATTGGGAAAAACCAATTAACAGGACACTGAATGTAAAGATTGAATGTAAAAGTAATTAAGATATGTATAAGCTAAAAATTTATTGATAAATGTAATAATGATGTTTTATTTAGTCGATACAATAAGAACTGTATTAGCTTAAATATGAGATAGTAGATATTAAAAAGAGAGGAAATATTTGAGGTTGTAGTTTGAGATTTGTACTAAAGATTTTTGTATGTTACTGAACTATTGATTAACCCAGTCACCACGTTGCTTTTTAAATACCTAAATGTAAAATTAGAAAATTAATAAAAATATTAAGATTCAAAGTATCTCTTAGCAGCAGTGCATTGATGCACACATCATATGAGAAGCAAACAACGTTTTTATCTATTTCTGAAATTAACTAAACAACTTTTTTTATTTCAACAGTTCACGGCATCTATAGCATTCTCTCCAGAATGGATAGAGATAAAGTTGAGATTTCTCAGATGAAAGATGTGCTGGCTGCTATTGGCATCACCTTAACCAAGGAGCAAATGATGGAGGCATTGAAGAACATGACAGTAGATAGTAAGGACTTACTCCATTCAGATGATTGAAGGCTACATATTTGAATTTCTCTGATAAAGTATTAGAACCATTCTCTTTGAATTTCTATAAATACAGGTTTTAAAGTAATAAAGTTTTGGATAGTTTTCTCCCAATATATTCTCAAATATCTTCAACATGACACTCCAGAAAATGTGGAACAATGTTTGATATTTTTTTAGCATTATTTAAACTAGCTCTTAGGAACCAAATCATGTTATTTGCACATTTTCAGTTCCTGGTAAGTTTTTCTATGTGTGTACTTTTGTGTCACCTGTTTATAATACTGAGCATTTCTAGTGCTCAAATATAACACAAATCAAGCTGTGTTTTCTATGAGTAATTATGTGTTCAAAATATAAACCAAACACCATTCTTCTCTGAGTAGTTGTGAAATGTCAGGGCAACTGGAAATTTAGTTTTTTAGGTCATCTGTACCTTCCTACAGCTGAATCAAATACAACACAAAGCTGTATAGTGAATCATGGGTTGGATATTTGGATGGAAAGCAAACATTTAAAATAAAATCTTGCTTCATTGATAATTAGGTGTTAGCTAAGTAAATATACTTAACTCATTTATCCTATCCCTATCTGAATTTTATTTAGATTCATGTTTCTCAATCTTGGCAGCTGGAAGATGTTAATGTTTTTCAATCCTGGCAGCTGGAAGATGTTAATATTTTTGTTCGTCAATGACTGAAATAAAATTGACTGGATGTATAAAGGTCTATGTATTACTTTTCATATTTCTTTTCTCTGATAAGATTTACTTTCCCTTACAGGTGATGGGATGGTGAATTTGAAAGAATTTATGAAGATGTTATCTCTCACACAGCGATATTCTTCAATTGTAGGCAAGAACAACCCTTTTCATCAATATTACATGTTTCATTGTAGATTGTTGCTTTGGGATGCCTCATTGTGGTACTTCTTGTCTTAGACATGGAAAAAGCAGTGAAAACACTGAAGAGCATCAAACAAGATAAAATAGAATGTGAAGACTTGGATTCCATCATGCATGCTCTGGGCCTTCAGCTATCTCACGATGAAATCCAGAAAGCACTGAAATATGTTACCACAAATGGTAAGACTTTTCCAGAATAATTGGTCTTCAGCATACATAATCTCAATGTCTTAAAATTAGTAGCAAGTTGAAATTACAACCTAAATCATAATCATTAAGGAAGCTAGTAAATCTATTCTATTAAAAAATCTATTTTTAAAAATCTTACTTACAGACTATAATCTAGTAACAGATTCAAGAACTAAATTTGTGGCATATCAAATAATATCTAATATTCTTGTGTGTTTTTAAATCTATTTTACTTCCAAAGCACTAGAAGAACATAAAGATTCTGTTCAATGAAATTCAACTTCTAATTATTATTCAGAATGTCCATGTAGTTTTCTTTGCAACAAGAAGGAAGCTCTTTTGTTTATTTCTTTGTTTTAATTTTGAGCATTAAAATGCTCTGGTCATGTCCATCCAAGTTCAGTCTTGCTCAGTTTTTTTACTCAGCCAAATTTTGCCGAGTGGTACCACTTTCTGTGACATGATAAATAAAGGGAAAGAAAAACATTCAGATGAACGTTTTTCTAAAAATGAACTGATGATCCATTTTGCAACATACTTAAATGATTAAACTATTTATTAATTGATATACAAGATTACTGTGTTGCCTACTTTCAGTAATTTTCATTAATTTATTTCTTTGCAGCTGATGGGACACTGAGTATGAAAGATTTTATGTTTGCATTAACCAATAATCGAAGATTTTCTGAAGCTGACAGTAAGTTTAAAACAAGCTGTGAGTCTATTTATATGGTTATAATTTTAGCTCTCATTATCTATTGATTGAAAAAGATTATAAACATGTTTCTTAATGTTCCCTTTGCATTTCAAATAAATCCTTCCTATATTTGCAAATTCTGATTAACCAATAATCGAAGATTTTCTGAAGCTGACAGTAAGTTTAAAACAAGCTGTGAGTCTATTTATATGGTTATAATTTTAGCTCTCATTATCTATTGATTGAAAAAGATTATAAACATGTTTCTTAATGTTCCCTTTGCATTTCAAATAAATCCTTCCTATATTTGCAAATTCTGATTTAAAATTAATAACAGTATCAATTATGGATGTAGGCAGGTTTCAGTCTGATGATGATGATGATGATGTTATCCGATCAATCATGTCCTACTCTTGGCGATTCTATGGGCCTGGTCTCTCCCCATCTTCCAATCTTGCACTATTTTTTTGAGTGGTTCTATGCTTTGGCCAGTTTGATCTTCGATGGTGGTTTCCAAGCTAAACATTGGGAAATTACTCACATTGAGGAAGACAGGGAGCCCCTCCCATTCTGCTTAAAACATGGGAGTAAAACTGATTCCATTTGAATAGCATAATGGTGGTGGCACCCTCTTTGGTTGATGGCAACCTCTGCCAAAACCACCTCAAGACAAGCAAGTTGCCTTCATGAGACAGCTCACTTTTATACTTGAAAACTTTTATGGCTTTAGTACTAAACATTCTTGAGCTCTAAAAGCTTGAATACCATTAGAAAATGGGAGTAATTGAGGATAAGAACAAGGAATTAGATTAGAATCTCAAAGAAGATGATATACTGAACATTCTTTCTCTGTACCCACAGCTGGGAGGATGTTACAGACTCTTCTTTTTTAATGTAGTTCTATTAAGTTTTGGGAGATCTTGACTTTTCATTTCAAAGCAATAAACAAATGTCTCAATTCTACACATGTAAATAATAATTTGATGTTAGTCTTCCTTTTACACTTAATGAAGCAAATTATAGAAATGTTAAGGACACTTCTGCGTAAGAATCTTGCAACATCAGTCTGAAAGCCATACCAAACTTCTGTTTCCCTACAGTTCTTCTGCTGTAGGAATACAAAAGTTTCATATGGCTTTCTTCCACTGTAGGGAAACCTGATTTCCAGCTCACCTGCAATGTAAATGACCCGACTACAAAGCTAGATAAAATTGAAGGTCCTCTTTCCCTATTAGAGGGAACACATACATCATTCCTTCTCCCACCTTCTGAGGTTCAACTCTTCTAAGCAGAATGTGTCAACGCTGCTGACATTGGATGTTCCCGCTTTGACTACTGATGAAAATGCAGCCATTTTCTCTATTCCTTTAACATGCTTTTTCTTACTTTAGAAATTAGGTGCAGCAGAGAAAGGGGGGGATTGGGATGTAAGCTCAGCTAGCCATAACATCACGCTGTGGTGGGAACCCAAGGACAAGCTGATAATGTTTTGGCAGGCTATGGAGCTAAAGGGAAAGCCCCCGTTTTAAGCTAATTAGGGAATGTGATTTATGACAGTTTATTGGGGTGGGAATTGCACTTTGTTACTTTGTATCAGGGGGAAGGGAATTTAGTTTTTGGGTTCAACTATGTAGTGCCGATACTCTGTTTCTCGAATAAAAAGATTCTTTAAGGTAAACAATGCCTCGAAGTTCTTTTGAAGGGTTTCATCTATCGGAACCATGCTTGCAACAAATTTCTCATTAGCCTAGATCAGGGGTCGGCAACCCGTGGCTCCGGAGCCGCATGCGGCTCTTTCATCCCTCTACTGCAGCTCCTAGTCCTCAGCTGCCGTGTGCAGTCTCACAAACAAAAGAAGTGGGACTAAAAAAGTTCAATCAATCAATTCCAACTTCTCGTGAAAAAAAAAAGATCTTACGAAGTTGGAATTGATTGATTGAACTTTTTTAGTCCCACTTCTTTTGTTTGTGGGACTGCACACAGCGGCAGAGGAAGTGACAGAGGACCACAATGGAGCTGGAAAGAAGGTGCCACATGGGTCCGATCAGGGGCCTGGGTGTGCGGGATTTTTGCCAAGCAACTTCTACGGAGCCGAGGAAATGGGCCGGGTGGGGGGGCTGCCAATGCCACTGCCATGAGGCTTAGCAGAGGCCCCCCCGAGCGGCCATGATTCTCCCCTCCCCAGTCCACCAGCCACCATCGCCTGGCCTACTCTCACTTGGCCAGCCGCCGTCATGCTCTTCTCCTCCTCCTCATCCTTCCCACTCAATCGGCTGCCAACGGCTTGGATGGGTCTGCTCCGTCCGAGATGAAGAAAGCAAAGGTGCAGCAGCGGGATTGCTCTCAAACAATAAGAGCCGGGTGCGCTGTTCGCTCGTGTGCACCCGACTTATTGAGAGCAATCCCGCTGCTGTGCCTCCGCTTTCTTCAACTCGGATGGAACAGAGGCACCCAAGCCACTGGTGGCCGCTTGAGTGTCAAGGACGAGTTTTGCTGCTGCTGCCAGGCCACATCTGGGCTATGCCCTGCTGCTGCCTCCCAAACTCCACCTTCGCCACTGGGGGAAGCAGCAGCGAAGCACTCCGTCCTGGGGGGAAGCAGCGGCAGTGGGATGCTTCATGCGGGGGGAAAGCAGCAGCGGTGGTGGAGTGCTTTGTTGGAGGGGTTGGGGGGAAGCAGTGGCTGGCAGCAGGCACTTCGTGTGGAGGGGAAGCAGCAGCAGCGGTGGAGCACTCCGTCACGGGGTGACGGAAGCAGTGGCGGCGGGACGCTTCATGCGGGAGGGAAGCAGCAGTGGTGGAGCACTCCGTTGTTGGGGGGAAGCAGTGGCTGGCGGCGGGTGCTTCGTGAGGAGGCGAAGCAGCAGCAGCGGTGGAGCGCTCCATCGGGGGTGGGTGGGGGGAAGTAATGTCTGGTGGCGGGCGCTTCGTGCGGAGGGGAAGAAGCAGCAGCAGCAGCAGTGGAGCGCTCCGTCAGGGAGGGTGACGGAAGCAGTGGCGGTGGGATGCTTCGTGTGGGGGATAAGCAGCAGCAGCGGTGGAGCGCTCCATCGGGGGGTGGGGGGTGGAAGCAGTGGCGGCAGGGCACTCCATGTAGGAGGGGGGTAAGCAGCAGGATTTTGTGGCTCCCAGTTTTTTATTTTCTCTGGGAAATGGGTCCAAATGACTTTTTGAGTCTTTAAGGTTGCCGACCCATGGCCTAGATTAAACAAACAGAATGGAAATTGGGAAGTGTTCTGTCAATTTCTTTTTTCTCTTCAACAGAACAGGCTGGCAAAATACTGTGGAACTGACCATTCTTCCCTCCCCTCTGTGTACTATGAGAGTGAGAGAACTGCATGCCAGTAATTTTCACTCCTATTTAGGTCAGCAGAAATAAAGATGACAGGACTCCTTGTTTAGTGACTGTCTTGTACAGCAACCATTCACAATTACAATGATGAAAAAGAAACTTTGCGACCAGTCCTCACATTTATGACCTACCAGGTCTGTAAAATAAATGAATGCTGGAGCAAGACCATAAACACAATCATGGTTCCACTTAGTGATTGCTTTGTTTAACATCTGAGTTGCCAATTGTGGTTGCTAAAGAAAGACTACCTGTAGAAGCAATTTCTCTGTTTCTGAGTGTTTCAGGATTGAAAACAGTGATGGTATGGAAGTGTCATAAATGAATATACACACTTGAATATACATACTTGAACATAGTTGAATATTCTTTCACATGCTGTTCTCCTCCTCCTCCTCCTCCTCCTCCTCCTCCTCCTCCTCTTTCTTTTACAGGAAATACAGTCCCTGTTAAAAACCTGAATTCCATTTTGGAAAACATGGGGATTAATTTAACAGAGAAGGAAATGAAGAAAGCCCTTGAGCAAGTTACAGTTGATGGTAAGAACTACACGGATATATATTTAAGTGACATGAGAGTAGAAAGTAGCAAAGCAGCCTAGGAGCTCATGAACACTAAGCAGGAAGAATTCCCAGAGTTAAAAAATAACTGGTAGTCAAAACAATGTTCCCACATTCCTCATAACTGTTAGTGTTTACAACATTTTTGGAGGCTTGACCATCAAACTGGCCTTCTTATTATTAACTTTATTTTATTTAACGGGCAAAAAAACAGATTCTCAAAATATATTCAGCACCTTGTCTCATGAATAATATTGGAAACCTCTTTAGGTTATACCTAAATGTCCACGGTTTTACTTTAAAGCACTAAGAAGTAGGTGAACTCAGAACAATCTTCCCCAATCTGATGACTTCCAGATGTATTAGAACTACAATGGCCAAAACTCTCAGTGGGTGCAGTATGAAAATTGGGGTATTACAGGTCAAGCACATTGAGGGGAACCTGGTTGCACGATTTTTTTAAATCAGGTCTAGGTTAGTTAGTTTTAATCAGGGGTACTTGTAGTGGATTCATATTTATCTCTCTTTCCACATGCAACAAAGCATCCCTCTCTGATCCTCAGTGGTGGTGTTTCCTCTTTCTTAATTGTCCCTTTTTAAAATTTTAGTGTTTGTTAATGTAAGAACAATGTTTAAAATGCATTTCCCATTTGTGATGTCTAGTTCTTCTCATTTGTCATTTCTGTAATCTTTAGATGGAATGGTAAACCTGAATGAATTCACAAGGAGTCTTAGAGTTTTGCAGGAGTTACCTCAACCAAATGGTGAGTGGTGACTTGGATAGAAAGCTAGCACTGATGATGTTACCTAACTGGGCAATGAAATGTCTGCAAGAAAACCATCAAGCTCAGAGAGCAGCAAGGACCCCACAGATAGAAGAATTATTTCTTTAGTTGCCAAATTTAGAAGGAGGCATATACTATTTAAAAAAGTAAGCTCAATAAAACAAGGAAAATACCTATATAAAAGTCGAGAAACTAAAACAGAGTAACCTATAAATTCCTATAAGAGGTTTACCACCCATCCTAATCCATGCTTCAGAAGGAAGCCAGGTTTTCAAAGCCATTTTAAATATAATCACTGTGTGGGAGCCACATAGATCTCTGGAGAGAGTCTGTTCCAAAAAAATTGTACTCTACTAGAAAAGGCCTGTGTACTGGATTTTAATAGATGACATTATTTAATTGTTGGGGCCTGGAACATGCCTGCACAGAACTTATTAGAGAGAGACAGTCAGTTTGGCCTTACACTACAAAGGATTTTATATGTGGTATTCACATCTTACTAGACCTCGAAGTGTTATCTGAGGTCATTTGACAAACAATGCAGTTTATAGAGCAGCCTCCCAATCCTAGAACAAGCAAAACTGACATGTCTGTGCAAGAACCTCTGAACCACAGCTGCCATTAGCCACCTGTTCTTCAGCAGGAGTTGCAAATCCAGGAATAAACCCTGATTTCTTATTGGTCCTTCGTGGGGAAGTGCTACCCTGTCCAGAACTAAAGAAGGAAAACTTCTGGGATCAGGGTTCCAGATGAGGGAGCATATCTATTAAGTCTTGTTGGCTGATTAATGTTCTGAAAAATGTGGCCTTTGGCCAATTTATTTATTATTTAAAATAATCAAAAATGCCAGCAAGGACTGTGATGTGGAGGCTATTGTACATCTTGGCACTAACGATCTGTCCCAAAAAGATGTACTCTCTGTGCAGAATGATTTCCAGAGCTTGGGGCAGGAACTTAGCAGAATAGGCTGTAGGCTTACTTTTTCAGAGGTTTTACCAGTGTATAAGGAGCAAAATGGAAAAGGCCAGCGTATAGCAGAATTCAATATGTGGCTAAAGGAGTGGTGTAAAGGGGAAGGCTTTGGATATATTAGTCACGATGTCTGTAGCTGGTCTAATGAAAAAATGTACAAAAGAGATGGTTTGCATCCATCAAAGAAAGGGACTGAGTTACTCGGCTATAAATTCACAGATTTTCTGGAGGAATATTTAAACTAAACAGCGGGGACAGTGAGTTAATTGATACAGAACATCCCTGTCCCCGGCAATCTAACAATTATAGGGTTATCAGTGCATGTAACATAGATGTGTGTGTGGACAAGAATATCAACCTTGCTGTCAAGCAAAATCAAGCTTCTAATAGCAAGTGCCACACAAAGTGCACTAACCAAATAGGTGGTAAGACAATAGGGGAACTCAGGCACCACACAGGTTACGTAGAAAGTAAACACAGGGTCAGTCATAAAGGACTCAAATGTCTATATACCAATGCACAGAGTATGAACAGCAAACAGGGTGAATTAGAAATTCAGGCTAATGAGGGCAGATATGATATTGTTGCCATTACAGAAACATGGTGGGATGAAACCCACAAATGGAACACAAGGCTAGAGGGATTTAAATTATTTAAAAGAAACAGACCAAATAAAAGAGGAGGTGGAGTTGCTCTATATGTAAGAAATAACTACATCTCTACAGAACTAGAGCACAACAATGATGAAAACTGTCTTGAATGCATTTGGGTCAATATAAAAGGGGGGGGGGAAATGACATTGCCATAGGTGTATACTACAGGCCACCCAACCAAACAGAGGAAATAGATGAACTTTTTGCTAGTCAGCTAACTAAGGTATGTAGGAAGCACATCACAATAGTAATGGGGGACTTTAACTACCCTGACATCAACTGGGAGGAAAATCTGCCCAATTGAAGTCAAACAGAGTCCTGCAAACCTAGCAGACAACGTTTGGTCTCCCAAAAAGTAGAGAAGGGAACTAGGGATAGCCATTTTGGATCTAATTCTCACTAAAAGGATTGAAATGATAGAAGGTGTTGAATCCACAAGAACATTGGGAGGAAGGAGACATGCAATATTGGAATTCAACATTATGGAAGCACAAGCAATAGGTAAACAGTCAAACTAGAGTCTTGGACTTTAAGAGAGTAATCTCAATAAAATTAGAGAGGGTTTGGGAAGGATTCCATGGATGAGAATCTCAAGGGGAAAACAACTCAAGAAGCTTGGGAAATTTGATGACAAGTGAGATATAAAAGCCCTAGTCTAGCACAATACAACAAAGAGGAAAAAGTACAGCTTCAAAAGAAAACCAGCATGCGCTGCATAAAGAAACTCTCGCTAAATTGAAAGATAAAAGGGACAAGTATAAAAAGTGGAAAGAGGGGTACGTAACTAAGCCAGAATATCAGCAAATAGCCCGAGCCTGCAAAGATGAATAGAGGAAAGCTAAGGCTCAAAATGAACTAAGGCTTATGACAAAAGTCAAAAATAACAAAAAAGCTTCTTTCAACATGTAAAAAACAAGAAAAAGTCAAGTAAATGATTGATCCATTACTGGGACAAAGTGACAAGAAGGTGACAAGCAACAGGGAGAAAGCAGAACTATTTAACTCATTTTTGCATCCATCTTCACACAAAGAGAAAAAACAGTCCAACCTATCAAAAATAGTGCCATAAAAAACAGAATAGAAATGCAAGTTAAGATAGGCAAGAAAACGGTAAGTGAGCACCTGTCCAGCCTAGACGAGTTCAAATCACCAGGACCAGATGGATTACACCCCAGGGTTCTCAAGGAACTGGCAGATGTGATCTCAGAACCATTGAACTATATTTTTCAAAGATCCTGGAGCACTGGGGAATTACCGGAGGACTGGAAAAGAGCTGATGTAGTTCCATCTTCAAAAAAGGGAAAAAAATGGACCCAGGAAATTACAGACCTATCAGCCTGACCTCAATACCTGGGAAGATTCTGGAAAAGATAATCAAACAACGAATCAGCGAACACCTAGAGGCAAACAAAATCACTACTAAAAGCCAACATGGGTTTGTCAAAAACAGATCATGCCAGACAAACCTTATTGCATTCTTTGACCAAGTGACAAAATTAGTGGATCAGAGGAATGCTGTGGATATAATTTACTTGGACTTCAGTAAGGCATTTGATAAAGTAGATCACAACCTACTACTTGATAAAATAGAAAAATGTGGGTTAGACAGCATCACCACCAGATGGATTCGTAGCTGGCTGACCGGCCGTACTCAGCGTGTGGTCCTCAATGGAACCGCATCTACATGGAGGGAAGTGTGCAGTGGGGTGCCCCAGGGCTCTGTCCTGGGGCCAGTGCTCTTCAACATCTTCATCAACGATTTGGACGAGGGGATAGATGGGGAACTCATCAAATTTGCGGATGACACCAAGCTGGCAGGAATAGCCAACACTCCAGAAGACAGGCTTAAGATACAGGAGGACCTGGACAGACTTGAAGATTGGGCGCTATCTAACAAAATGAAATTCAATGGTGAAAAAAGTAAGGTTCTACATTTAGGCAAGAAAAACCAAATGTACAGGTATAGTATAGGGGGTACCTTGCTCAATAGTAGTAACTGTGAGAGGGATCTCGGAGTCCTAGTGGACAATCACTTAAATATGAGCCAGCAGTGTGCTGCAGCTGCCAAAAAAGCCAACACAGTGCTGGGCTGCATTAACAGAGGGATAGAATCAAGATCACGTGAAGTATTACCACTTTACAATGCCTTGGTAAGGCCACACTTGGAATACTGCATCCAGTTTTGGTCACCACGATGTAAAAAAGATGTTGAGACTCTAGAAAGAGTGCAGAGAAGGGCAACAAAGATGATTAGGGGACTGGAGGCTAAAGCATATCAAGAACGTTTGCTGGAATTGGGTATGTCTAGTTTAATGAAAAGAAGGACTAGGGGTGACATGATAGCAGTATTCCAATATCTCAGGGGCTGCCACAAAGAAGAGGGAGTCAAGCTATTCTCCAAGGCGCCTGAGGGCAGGACAAGAAGTAATGGATGGAAACTAGTCAAGGAAAGAAGCAACCTGGAACTGAGGAGAAAACTTCCTGACAGTTAGAACCATTAACCAGTGGAACAACCTGCCTCCAGAAGCGGTGAATGCTCCAACACTGGAAGTTTTTAAGAAGAGACTGGACAGCCATTTGTCTGAAATGGTATAGGGTTTACTGCCTGAGCAGGGGGTTGGACTAGATGAGCTCCAGGGTCCCTTCCAACTTTATTATTATTATTATTATTATTATTATTATTATTATTATTATTATTATTATTATTATTATTATTATTATTATTATTATTATTATTATTATTATTATTATTATTATTATTATTATTATTTTGCTTTTTAGGTGACACAGAGGGAAAAGTTGCTGTGGAAGATGTAGATTCTCTTTTGTCCAAAATGGGGATTCACTTAACCAAAGAACAGCTCCAAGAAGCTTTGAAGAATGTGACTGTGGATGGTGAGTGGGAAAATAGATAAATAAAATAAAATAATAAAATAAAATAAAGCAAAATATCATCTTGTCTTGCAAGAATCCGCTTTGCCTGTTGGATGCTGTAGAGATTTCCCTCTGAATCTTCATCTCTTCAAGCCAGGCTAGTATTTCAAAAATGTAGGTATTTAGTTGCTGCTCCTATTTTGTGTAATTCCTTTCTGAGTTTTGTCTGGCTTTAGTACCATTTTCAGATATAAGGGGAGAAAGTCTTTTCTCCAGACCCTTGCTAATAAGCTCTTAGTCTTCTGACTGAGTTAAATCAGAACCTTATGTTTTTTTAATTGAGATTTTAAATGTGCATTATATTTTTATTATATTTCAATTACTTTTAATAGTTACTTTGAGTGGTAAAATATTAATATCTATCACTTTAATGAAATTTAATTATTAATATACATTTAATATTTTAAATGCAATTAAGCTGATTTGCAAAATGTTGCACTCAATTCTTCCTGTATTTGCTGCCTACTCACTCACTTGATAAACTCACTTTTAAATGCCTTTGCAGAAGATGAAAAGGTGAAGATAAATGAGCTGATTGAAAGTGTGACTAAAACCCAGGGACAATCCCAAGCAGAGAGTAAGTGAATTTCCATGATTGGATTAAAATTCTTCAAGCATGCTGGCGATATTTGGAAAAATAACAGCTGGGCAGGGGGCGGGTTGAAAAAAAAAAAGGCAGCAATTAGAAGGTGAAAAGATAAAACTACAGTAACACATGAATTAGTGGACTCAGCAAAAGGCAGTCTGTTTGGAACTAGGGGCTGTATTTTAATATTTTGATTCTGTGGGAATATAGAATATTGTAATGGAAACAGAATTCAGCTTCTTGAGAAGGTATTGTTTTTGTTTGCATTTAGATGTTACAATGATGATATTGGCAGCAGTGATTCGCTAATCTTTGCTGATTTTTCAGAAATCAAGGTTGTGACTGAATATAAAACTATAGGGCAAAAGAAAGAGACATATGGTCTTTGAGTTTGAATAAATTACGTCATTCAATGAGTTTGAATAAATTAAGCAAAATAATAGAAATGCACCAATAATGTCAAATGACGAAAAAGTATGTGTATTTATAAAACTTGTATAGAATCAAGATTTCCACTCTTAAGATGTTACTTGTCTGATTTTAGTATGGAAGACTTGCAAAGTTATCTTATGAGCTTTGCTAACTGCATATGGAATGCCAAAGCTCTGGGACTATTTGCTGATTATTATTATTCTTTCTCAGTGGATCAGATCCATGTCAGTAACCTGGATAATGTCCTAACCAGCATGGGCATTTACCTAACAGATAATGAAATCAAAGAAGGTCTGAATTCTGCAGCTCCAGATGGTGAGTCTTTTAGATACTTTATATTAGTTTTATTAAGTCATTTATGGTTGGATTGTGTTAAATTAGACATATCTATGGCTCCTTCCCTATGAAACATCATCCCCATGGAGATAGGATTGGCTCCTCCACTTTGACAATCTTTCACGAGGCCCTGAAGTCCTGGTTTTGCCAATGAACCTGGGGAACCCAGAGTGAGATAGAACCCATCAAATCACTTATTTGATTGACAGATTGTTGTTGGAGTCACTGAGAGTGAGTTGGGCAGCCATATAAACTTTTATAAATAAATAAATAAACCCAAATTTTAAACTTTAGTCACTCAACGTGCCAAAGAAAACTCTTCTGTTTTAACAATGCAGACTAAAGTTAAAAATGGCAGATCACTCAAAAAAAAATGGCTGAAGTGAAGTGTGGTAATGAAAGAGTTAAGGGCCTAATAGCTGGGAGGGGAAACTGTGTGGTGCCCGCCTTCCCTTGGTGCCGTAAGCACAGGCTTATTTTGCTTAATGATTAATCCATGGCTGAGTAAAGATTCTGAAAGAAGAATTCAAATTCCAATAGGAGCTTGGAAAGGGAGGCTGATGGATCTCTCTGATGAGCACAGAGACACTAACAATATAATACGTATGCAGGAGTCCTCAATTTCTGACAATTGGGAGCAGAATTTCCATTGTTAAGCAAGGCAGTTAAGTGAGTCGTGCCCCATTTTACAACCTTTTTGCCACAGTTGTTAAAGAAATCACTGCAGTTGTTATGTGAGTCATTAAGCAAATCCGACTTCCCCCATTGACTTTGCTTGTTAGAAGCTGTCCAAGAAGATCACAAATGGCGATCATGTGACACACACACCCCTCGGGATGCGGCAACCGTTGTAAATATATGCTGGTTGCCAAGCACCCAAATTTTGTTTACTGAGTGTGGGGATGCTGCAATGGACATAAATCGAAGGATCTGTTAAGTCACCTTTTTCAGTGCCATTGTAACTTTGAATGGTCACTAAATGAATAGTTCTGAGTCAAGCTATCTGTAATTGTTTTCATAAATGGAAGGGATGTATTTTAAGCACTACACTCCTGTTTAGTTCTCTGCAAGTGCTAAGAACCTGCAAGCATGTCAGCTATTATTTATTTATTTAGCAGTAGCAATAGCACTTAGACTTACGTAACATTCCATAGTGCTTTAAAGTGCTCTCTGACTTTTTTTTTTATTATTATTTATTTATTTATTTATTTATTTATTTATTTATTTATTTATTTATTTATTTATTTATTTATTTATTTATTTATTTATTTATTTATTTATTTATTTATTTATTTATTTATTTATTTATTTATTTATTTATTTATTTATTTATTTATGCAATCCATCTCATCAGGGGTGGCGCAGTGGTTCAGTGGTTAAGACGCAGGGCTTGCTGGCTGGAAAAGCTGGCAGCCCAAGTTCAAGACCAGAGCCACATGTAACAGGATGAGCTCCTGTCCTCGCCCCAGCTTCTGCCAACCTAGCAGTTCAAAAGCATGCAAATGCAAGTAGATAAATAGGTACTACTTTGGTGGGAAGGTAACAGCGCTCTGTGAAGTCATGCTGGTCACATGACCACGGAATTGTCTTCAGACGGTGCTGGCTCAAGGGCTTTGAAACGGAAATAAGCACCGCCCCCTATAATCGGCAACAACCTCAGGGACTCCTTTTTTCTACCATCTCATCAAAAAAGCAACTCTGGGTAAAAAGCCCAAATTTAATTAACACTACCCAGATCAATCACTACTGCATTTTCAAGTGGATTCAGAGGACTCCGAAGATGGAAAAAAGGCTAGTACCTCTAACTGTAAGCACAGAATTCCCTCACTATATCCTCCTTGAGGGGGAGAGGGATTGTCATATTTTTCTTAAGGTTCTTTGGTGTGGCAAAAGCCGAATAGATGCACGATACATTTGCTGGAAGGAGGCAACCTGGAGACCTCTAGGTGTTTTAAATACCGTTATTCAAAAACGATGGAGAGTTAAAAAGCTTAGGAGCAGGGATGTCTATGAGGAGGATGAAAAAAAGGTCAAGGTGAGGGCCATGACCATGCAAATGGAGTGCTGTTCCTGTTTTATGTGCAACATGCGTAAAAAGGGAGTGCAGCTGGCATCTTTCTTGCCCTCACCTACCTGTGGACATTTCTGCTTCAGGAAATAGTAGCGGATCAAAGAATATCAGTCAGCAATGGGTTTAGAATTTAAAATCATTCTTAAGAAGTGACAAGAATAAAAGCATGGAACCTGGAGTAGAAAATTAGTTCCCAACTGAGAAAGTTCAGTGACTGGGAAGATAAACAAAAAGCTCATATGGATTATAAGGAGGTATGTGAACTGGGGAAAATAAGAGGAGGAAAATGTTCACTGTCTTTGATATATTCACTGCCTTGAGTTATTTATAAAAAATAATAAAGACAGGATATAAATAAATAAGTAAATAATAAACTGAAAGGAGCATAAAAGTGAAAAGAAAAAGAAAAATGCTATTTGTTGATTCGGTCTTTTGCACATTACCACACACATTCCCACTTTTCCAGGATGTGTTAGAACGATAATTCCTAATATTTGCTATAAATGTGCATTTCTAACTTATCTGGAGAATTCTAAATTCAGGAATAGTTCTGTTATTTTATGCATATTTCTTTGCGTTCTAAGTAACAGCAGCCTCAATTCGGTTTTCCTGTTCAGCTGGGTTAATTACTTCCCCCTCTTGTCTTGCAGAAGATGGAAAAGTTAACCTAAATGACTTCATGGAAGGGGTGAAGAATGTGAAGCTCATATTAAGTGCAGGAGGTAAGCCTCTGGGAAATTTGAAATTATAATAAACTAAAGGATAGTCTGGAGTTGCTGTTCTTACATTCTCCAGGCAATGAGTAAAATATTTTTATAGCTTTGATCAAGCTACTGGTGTAAATTTTATACTTTTATCTTATTTTATTTTCTGATTTATGATTGAAATAAAAGTATTATAATTGTTGTGGTTATTGCTACTATGGAAAAGTTGGCAGATTTTTTTTTTTGCAAGAATTGGATATTTGCCTTTTTCAAGTTCCACTCTGGAATAATTAGGCAAACCACATTCTTCCCTTTGCTCCCATCTGAGCCACCCAATTCCAAAGTAGCCCCCAAAGACAGGAACTGGTTCTTTTCCAGTGGGCTGGCTACATGAAGAGGATGTTGTCTACCTCTGCTCGTGTGAAATGGTCAGTGGTTCGTACTTATACTAGGGAATGTTAGTCTTGCAGAACAGTATACAGTATAAATTATGAGAGAGGTAACTTTAAAAAAAAAACCTCCTTGTGCAGCATATTTTCCATGGAAACATCCTAATTATAATTTATAATCTAATAAATAATACAAGTAAAAATATAAATAATCACAATGAAAATACTCTCTGCTTTTACTAATGTGAGTTTAAGAGACTTCTGGCTGCGGCCAATAGAATCCAGCATTCTATTGCGTCCAGTCAGATACATTTGGGAAACTCACAAGGACGAACAGGTGGCAGTAATTATCTTCTTCTTGTGCTTCAGCAGCTGGTGTTATGATAAGCTGCCTGCAGTTCAGGTTGTTGTATATCTCTTCCTCAATTTATGCCTCTTGCTCAGCTGCTTTTTGCAATTATTGTAATGTGGCACGTCTTGTTGCTTTCTTTTCTTCTGGATTTTATTCAAAGCATTGCTAATAGATTATTTTTAATGTAGAAATTAATTCTTAACAGGTGCATATTAGAAAAAATGTTATATTTCAGGCTTTCTCACTCTCATCTTAAAGTAGTGGTGTTAAATTTTAAGATTTCTGATTCCAATCAGAAGGTGTAAGGTTCTACATTTAGGCAAGAAAAACCGAATGTACAGGTATAGTATAGGGGGTACCTTGCTCAATAGTAGTAACTGTGAGAGGGATCTCGGAGTCCTAGTGGACAATCACTTAAATATGAGCCAGCAATGTGCTGCAGCTGCCAAAAAAGCCAACACAGTGCTGGGCTGCATTAACAGAGGGATAGAATCAAGATCACGTGAAGTATTAATACCACTTTACAATACCTTGGTAAGGCCACACTTGGAATACTGCATCCAGTTTTGGTCACCACGATGTAAAAAAGATGTTGAGAACTCTAGAAAGAGTGCAGAGAAGGGCAACAAAGATGATTAGGGGACTGGAGGCTAAAGCATATCAGGAACGTTTGCTGGAATTGGGTATGTCTAGTTTAATGAAAAGAAGGACTAGGGGTGACATGATAGCAGTATTCCAATATCTCAGGGGTTGCCACAAAGAAGAGGGAGTCAAGCTATTTTCCAAGGCGCCTGAGGGCAGGACAAGAAGTAATGGATGGAAACTAGTCAAGGAGAGAAGCAACCTGGAACTGAGGAGAAACTTCCTGACAGTTAGAACAATTAACCAGTGGAACAACCTGCCTCCAGAAGCGGTGAATGCCCAACACTGGAAGTTTTTAAGAAGAGACTGGACAGCCATTTGTCCGAAATGGTATAGGGTTTTCCTGCCTGAGCAGGGGGTTGGACTCGATGACCTCCAAGGTCCTTTCCAAATTATATTATTATTATTATTATTATTATTATTATTATTATTATTATTATTATTATTATTATTATTATTATTATTATTATTATTATTATTATTATTATTATTATTATTATTATTAGTATTATTATTGTTGTTGTTGTTGTTGTTGTTGTTGTTGTTGTTGTTCTTGTTGTTCTTGTTGTTCTTGTTCTTGTTCTTGTTCTTGCTCTTGTTATTATTATTATTATCTCTAGCAGGAGCAGGAATCAAGACACTTTAAAGATAAATTTCAATGCAGCAGTCGTAGAAACTTACTGTTTCCTCCTTAAACAGTTTTAAGTGGGAATAGTAAGCTATATACTTCTGATTATGATGGGATTATTAATGATCCTATATTAATCTATAAGTATAGGTTAATAGTATGCCTTTTTAACTTTATTCTGACTGACATTGTAATATATATGACACATAATTAACTGGACAATCAGGATATCATGTCTGATACAATATTAGAAGCTGCAACACAACTTTGAAAATAAGTCCAGGCAGAAGGATACTCAACCACCTATCTATTTCTACTAATTTTAATCCTTAATGGCTAAAAGTGGGGAATCATCTAATCAAATTGTTTGTTTTCTCATTCCAAGGTGGTGGGTTTGGGGAGTTGATGGGTAGCAGAAGCCACCAGGTCAGTCGGTAGTGATGTACTGATGCTTATGAAATATGAATCTTGGATTGTAACATTGGATGGTTTCTGTAAATTGATACCAGGCCAAGTGATTAAAACTGGTGAATTGAGTTCCAGCCTGACAAGAATGGGCCTCAATATAACAGAAGAAGAAACTCAAGAAGCTCTGAAGCCCATTATTCTTGATGGTAAGTTGAACGGAAAAGGCAGTTATAACAAGGAAGAACACTTTGAAGGTTGTACGAACCTGCCAGACACTGGCCCTGGAGACTTCCCCCCTCTGCTGCCCCCGCCCAAGACTTTTTAATCCCAAATTCAGCAGCCCAGTTTTTAAAACAAAATTATAAACAAAATGATTGTGTTACTCAGTTAATGAATATATTAACAGGAATTCCCACATTGAGAAAAATGATCTGATCCTTTCAAACTCATTCCTTTGTAGATCCATTCCAAACTCCTTAAGGATTTCAAAACCAGGAAAAAAATGGCCCAGAATTAATGAATGAGCCAGGAAACTACTCAGCTTCCAAGCTTCCAACATTCATCTTACTAACATGACATCTAATTTGCTATTTGTTTCCAACTCCCACCTGGACTTCTTGGTATCTGAAGAAAGAAATCAGATGCAAAGGTTGGGAATTAATTTGACACTTTACTAACAAGCATCTCACAGTCTTACAACAGATAGAAAAAATACCCAAAGCAACTTATGAATATATGCTTTGTATTCTTGGGATTGACTTACACATAGCTAAACCATAATTTTACTGGGTGGCTCTGGGTTGTGATTGTATTTAGTTCTGGGAAGAATCCATCTGGACAGACAGATAAGATCTTTTAGCAAGAGCAGATCTAAGGGAGATGCTTCTCTCAACTTGCCCTACTTGACTAGTAAGTAGCATGTTTCTATAATAGCTTCCAGGCTATTATAGACCCAATACAAAAAAATCTTTGATTATGCCAATAAAGATATATCAGCAGCTCCTTTCTTTCGTTGGCTAGAGACACCATTTAGGGCAGGGATTCAAGCCTCCAAATCAGAGGGGGGGGGGAAGCATTCTTTTGAGAGGACACAATCTTTTCAGTTCTGACTTGGCTTCCTATGCTAAACTTTCTCCACCTTCCTCAGTCAAAGCTAGAAATCAGAAGTTGGGGCACAGTTTCTCTTGCCCCCCTGCTTTGTTCTCATTCTATAGGGTGGGCAAGCTGTAGCTCTCCAAATGTTGCTAAGCATCAGCTTTTAGTAGCCACAGTCAACTTGGCCAGTATTGGAAGCTACTGGGATTTGTAATTCATGTATATCTGGAACCGATTAGTACTTTCCTATCCATTTCCACATCTAAGACTATTGAGAACATTCCTTTTGTCTCTGCTATTTTACATGTACCACTCATTGGATAGGAGATGCTAATGGCAGCCTATCTCTCCAGCCAGTATTTTCTGACAACAAATCAATAACTTATAAGTTATTGAGGTCAATATGAACTGAAGAACTGCTTGTCTTTCTTCTTTAAAGAAACTGTGCAGAAGAAAAATTGCCTTTTTTTTCACTCCTTCACTCCTCCCCTATTCCAATTTCCTTGATGTTCCTCATACTATTTACATTTTGTGCGCAGGTAATGACGAAGTGGATATGAAGAATGTATTGCAAAACATTATGCTCATGCAACGGCCTTTTAAGCTGGAAAGTAAGCTGAATCAGGGGTTTGAAATGGGTGGTTTATCTATCTGGTCTCCTTTACATTTCCTTATTTCGTTTTTAAAATAGAGTTTCTCTTTTTAAACTATGGAGAACCATTCCATCACTTAATAATTCCTCCCATCCCTTGCTCCTTGCCAAATATTTACTCTCACTATCAAACCAGTCTCTGGATGGCTCATGAAGTAATTGATTTAATAAAACAATCATTCTAGTGTAAAAAAAAATGCAAAACTTAAAAGCATTAAAACAGTCCTCAGCAGAGACAAAGCATGTGAAGCTTTTGAAGTTCAAAAAGTAAAGGTCCATTCTCTTTAAAAAAAAAAAAGTTTTAACTTGGAGCTAAAAATACAATGCACCCAATTTTTGAAAACCTGAACATCATATACTTCATCTGCTTATATACTCTGTGCAAAACACTGTAATTAGTTTTACATTTAGATTTGTACTCTGAAAATTTGGAGTTGAGGAAAATCACTTTATAAAAAGATGGGTGAGGGAGCAAATGTTGATGAATAATAATATTAAAATAATTTAATTTTTATCCTAAGTGAGACAGTACTTTTGTCCTGACATTGTGCATTTTTGTAGTATGGCCCCTGTCTGGCAACTGAAGGTCAATTGATAGCCTCCTTCCCACAAAGATTATATACTGTTATTTTAAAAGTTAACCCCCAATGCTACATATTCATCACCTTTTAATTTTTAAAATAGATAGTTGTTCATGTTATGGAAATAGAGTGTATGCTTTGCTGCAAATCTATTTCTTGCTCCTGTTTTTTCTGTTTTGCTTTTGAGAATAAGGGAATAAACAAATTGAACTGAATGCAGTGAAACTCTTTAAAAAACCTTGTATTTATATTTTACCCTTAAAGAAATGAACTGAAGAAGCTTCTTGGGTGAGAAGTTAAATGTTTTCAAGGAAATAAACAAAGTCCAGTTGTCTTTGAAAAGCACCTTTGGAATACCCATAAAGAGCTGAATCTAGCACATAATAACATATAGAAATAGACTTTATGGTGTTCTGTCCAGGGTCATGGTAATTAAATTATATTCCTTTTCTTTTTAGTATTGGTATTTTAAGCAGAACAAGGTTAACAACTAGTTTATTTATCTTTTTCTGTGCTTGAAATAAGTAGGAGCTGAAGCTATCTTTGATCCCCTTTTTCTGCACATGCAGGAGACAGGATTGATATTGAAGATATGGACAGGATTCTGACCTCTGCAGGCATTCAACTCACAGAAGCAGAATTTCAGGAAGCATTAGCAACTACCCCAATAGATAGTTAGTATTTACTTTGCTATAAAACTTCTGAAATGCTTACAAAATCATAGAATCATAAAAGTTGAAAAAGACAGTGTAGGCTACTGAGAGAAACGCTCCATTTGAGATTAAAGCATCTATTTTCAACTTCTATGTGACATGTCCCACAATTTGAAAGCTCTGAAACATCAGTACAGGGAGTCCCCAACACAACTGGGACCAGAATTGCCATTGCAAAGCAAGGCAATTGTTTAGTGAATTGTGTCCAATTGTATGACCTTTTTGCCATGGATATTAAGCGAATCATATTCCGGCTTACCCCTTTGACTTTGCTTGTCAGTAACCAGCTGGGAAGATTGCAAATGATGATCACATGATCCTAGGATGCTGCAACCATCGTCAATGCATGCTGGTTGCCAAGTGCTGAAAATCTGATTGACACTTACTGTAGTGATTGTGAGGATGCTGCAATGGGTTGTAAGTGCAACCAGTCAGTCATGTCAGTTTTTTCAACCCCCTTCTAACTTCAGTCACTAAACAAATGGTTGTAAGTCAAGGGCAACCTGTAATGCAAAATGTTCCAAACTAAACCATTTCAAATTGAGAACGCTATACCTTGTTTAAAACTACAAAACAGTTTCAAAATATTCAAAGTGGGTTGCAGTATAACATAATCAAAACAACTGTTGTGCACTCAAAACTGAGTGTTTTGTTTTTAAAATAATTTAGTTTAAAATATTTTGTATAACTAACATAGCTAGTCCGTCAATCAAAACCATCAAATTCTAATTCCTGTCTCAGTTTCTATAATGCAACATACAGGAACTGATTATGACATTAACAGCACTGGGAATAGATCACAAAAATAGCCTCAAACTCTACCATTTGGGGAGGCCTCTGCAGCACCCCTTAAATTAGAGAAGGGCAATTGTGGGCTGCATACAGTTCTCAATCTCCCAACATTATACCACTGAAATTTGATGGCAAATATATTTGTGTGTGTGTGTTTGTGTAAGCTTTTTTTAAAGAAAGAAAATGGGTATTTTACAAAGTAAAATTAACAAAGTAATTTTAATTACCTGCAAATACCCACCCATATAAAAAGGAACATACAAAAATTATAGTTCCATCTGATTCAAGTATATCAGTATTGTACTGCTGAATTTTAAGCACATTTCTTAGCCAGAAAGGAGTTACTAGGTCCTGCCTTAATACTAGTGGAGACAGGCCAGTGGCTATATTTCATTTGAGGCCGACTGAACCTATCAGACACTATCAACCTATCAGACATTATCATTTGGAGGCACCAACAATGAGGTGCCTTTATTTAAAAGAGAGAGAGAGAGAGAGAGCATTTATGCTCACCCTTCCAATGCCCTCATTGGTAATAGACTCCAAAGGCAAGGCTCTGATTGGTTAGGCTCATTTGCAGAATGGAAAAATGGTTTGCTTGAAATTGATGCATAACTGCAAATTTGACCTGACCAGCGGGAAACTATTTCCTTTTGTCACATGGTCATAGTTGATGATGACAGTAGCAAGAGGAGCAGGGATGGAAAAACCAGAAACAGGGTTATAGAAGTAAGGAATAGGGGGAGGGGACAAGACAGACAGAATGAAAACTAAATAAGGTCCTTTCCCCAGAATACCTCAAAACATATAGGCTTTTATCTGAAATCTATTGTTTGTACATATTTTTGCATGCACTGTTCAGACCGAATGACAGTGGCTATATCTGTGTTAGCAACTGGTCTTTGTTATGTATGAATGAACTGGGTTAGAGATAACTGTATTTCAAGACAAAGGAACAGGAACAGGGAGTAAAGGGAAAATTGGTTAGTAGAAGAATATTTTTATCTCTTGCCATTTGTAGCTTTTTCTCATGCCAGTGATGACTTTGCAAGGATAAGCATAATATGTAAATTGTTTTCATACTTGTTATTGCACAAGTATTGCATGCTATTAGAAAACCAGAAAAATGCCTATAATTTTAGAATAATTTTCTAAAACATGGTATAAAATAGTTCTTCAGTCAGGATTTTTTAATGTAAGAATTTCAAATGTTTCTATCATTTCTTTTAAAAGGACATGTTTAGTTTGAGGAATTTATATATCCAGTGCCTGTATACTATATGCTCTAGTCTAGCAGTCTGCCTCAGGATACACTTTCTTTGGATATACTGCCCTTGAGCCCCATGACCCATAGCAATTAGCATTCCAAGGATACGTTGGCTGGGGTACTTCAAACTATTAAGATCTATTCTGATCTTTGACAGTAATAAAGGTTTGATTTGATTTCATTTGAAATATCAGGATCCCATGGGTCCTACAGTGAAGAAAACAGCACTATACGGAACATTCCTTATGACTAGAAAAAAAGCATTATGCATCTTTTAATTTCTATTTAAGTCTCTTGAGAAGTAGTATTCTTTGTGCTTTCAAAAGTTCATTAAAATATTAAAATATAAGATATTTCTTTTTATATATCTATTTTTTATCTATTATCTCATAAAACATAGGACAAACTGTATATTGCTATAAATCTTCATGGACTCTCTTAACAACACCTCTTTTGGTTTTTTGTTTCAGTTGAAGGGAAAATAAACTTAGGAGAATTTATGAAGTCGGTGAGGGCAGTCCAGCCATATCCTCAGGCTGGTATGTTAATAAATTGATTAATAATGTATTGAGAAAGGTAAAAGAACACAAAAATAATTGTGTATTTTTGTTACTTTTGTGCTACATGTGACAACTTTGAATTACACAGCTAACAGACTTTAGATAGATAGATGGATAGATAGATAGATAGATAGATAGATAGATAGATAGATAGATAGATAGATAGATAGATAGATAGATAGATAGATAGATAGATAGATAGATAGATAGATAGATAGATAGATAGATAGATAGAGACAGACAGACAGACAGACAGACAGACAGACAGACAGACAGACAGACAGACAGACAACCTTTATTGTCATTTTTACTGTAGGCACAATGGCACACATTAAAAATGAAATTTAGTTGCTTGCTTTCAAAGTGTACACATACATAACACACATTTAAACATCCTATATACAACATATGTATAGACTGCCTTACTCCCTTACATATAAGTAACATATAAATATTAATCACTGTCCATCTTGAATACATAACGGAAGGAGGAAGCTTTAGAGTTTACAAGGTTAATACTGTTAAAACTGTGACTGAATCTGGATGTTCTGCTTCGGCTACCACAGAGCCTCCCAGAAGATAACAAAGAAAACAGGTTGTGAAGAGGATGTGTAGCGTCCCAGACAATCTTGCGGACCCTGCTCCAGCAATGCTTATATGCCATGTCCTGGATGGAAGGGAGGGAACTGCCAATAATCTTTTCAGCCATCCTCACCACTCTCAGCACCGCCTTCTGTCTGAAGCAGTGATGTTTCCAAACCAGACTGTGATGCTGTATGACAGGATGCTCTCATTCGTCCCTCTGTAGAAAGTGGTCAGGACAGGGGAAGGAAGATGTGCTTTTCTCATGCAATGCAGAAAATGCAGGTGCTGCTATGCCCACTTTACCAGTGTCTCGCTGTTGAGCGACCAAGCCAGCCCACTTGTTAACTGCACACCCAGGAATTTGATGCTGGTAACCATCTCCACAGGTGAATCATTAATACACAGAGGAGTGTGGCTGTGCCTGCCTTTTCTGAAATCAACAATGATCTCTCTGGTTTTTCCAGTGTTTAAAACTAGGCTGTTTTTCTTACACCAGTTCATCAAACCCTCAACCTCCTTGCTGTAAGCACCCTTATTGTCATCTTGAATAAGGCCCACTACTGTTGTACCATCCGCAAACTTCACAATATGGTTGGTGGCAAACCTAGCACAACAGTCATGGATCAACATGTGCTGCGGAAGGTCCTCCATTGATTCCTGTGTGGAAACTGCATGCAGGGCTTGTCAAGAAGCTTTGGTATATATGATAGATATAGATGTAGATGTAGTTATATGGATTTTTAAAAATAAAATAGAATTCAAAGATTTTGTATCTACAGAGATGCCAGTAAAATGGGAATTTAGCTGTTTCAAAGTTAGCTTTCCCTCCCTTCTTAGTATTCTCTCCATTCTGGGTCTCCCCTATTAAATGAAAGCACATTTATTAAAATGCTGTATTGTTTACTTTTTCTTTCATGTCTATTTTTTTCTGTTGGCCTTTAGAAGAAGAAACAATTACTTTTCTGGAAGAGAAAGTTGCTGCTCAGGAAGAGGAGGAGAAGATTCCTATTACAGAAGAGAGAGTCGATGCTGCTCAGGAAGAGGAGGAGAAGATTCCTATTACAGAAGAGAGAGTTGATGCTGCTCAGGAAGAGGAGGAGAAGGTTTCTATTAAAGAAGAGAGAGTTGATGCTGCTCAGGAAGAGGAAGAGAAGGTTTCTATTAAAGAAGAGAGAGTTGATGCTGCTCAGGAAGAGGAGGAGAAGATTCCTATTACAGAAGAGAGAGTCGATGCTGCTCAGGAAGAGGAGGAGAAGATTCCTATTACAGAAGAGAGAGTTGATGCTGCTCAGGAAGAGGAGGAGAAGGTTTCTATTAAAGAAGAGAGAGTTGATGCTGCTCAGGAAGAGGAAGAGAAGGTTTCTATTAAAGAAGAGAGAGTTGATGCTGCTCAGGAAGAGGAGGAGAAGATTCCTATTACAGAAGAGAGAGTTGATGCTGCTCAGGAAGAGGAGGAGAAGATTCCTATTACAGAAGAGAGAGTTGATGCTGCTCAGGAAGAGGAGGAGAAGATTCCTATTAAAGAAGAGAGAGTTGATGCTGCTCAGGAAGAAGAAGATAAAGAGAAACAGAAAACTGCTGCCGAGGAAGAAAAGGTTGCCGTTGAAGAGTTGGGTTCCATTTTAGCCAATAGGGGTATTTCCCTGAGTGACAAAGAGCTGGAAGAGGCCTTGGTAAAGGCAAAAGTAAATGGTTGGTATTTATATTCTAACTTTTGGTTCAGAGGTACTCAAGTGGCTAGAAAGATAAATTATAAAGCAACTCTCCCGAATAGGTTGAATTACAGCTCCCATCATCTCAGTGATGGGGAAGGGTACTTTAAATATAAAAACAGTCATTCCCAACTGTTTTGTAGCCCTAGCACTCCCAAAGCAATCTCTATTGCAATTTGAAAGCAAATTTCTGATTTTCAGTAATACCATTTGGATTTAACACAAATCCAAAACAATAAAAAAGGAAACAGCTAAAATTTTCTACTCCAATTATATCAGACCTCCAGTGTCATGTCACTTGTGAAGCTTGGAGGCCACAAAAATATAAATATAAATAAATGGCTATGTATGTTTGTCAGTGTACATACACACACAAACAAATATACACAGAACCACTTCCTTCACCTAAAATCAGCCTGGCTTATCAGAATATCTAGGTAGAAATCATTTCTAGTGCTCCACTTTCAGGCAGAAAAGAGAGTTGAAGCTAGGCAGGGCTGCTTTGCGGTAATAGTGCTGGATCTCTGAAACAATCTCATATGGAGATAAGTTTGGCCCCCTTCTAATTGCATTCAGACAAAACTGTTTCAAAAGATATTTTAACTAGACTGGATAATTTGTGGATAGTTGTATTTATAAGTGATTTTATTTTCTGAGTTATTCATTTTATTATTACTTGAATTGTAATTTTATGTTGATTATGCTTAAATTTACCAAATGTGTTTTAAATTATTTTTTTTACATCATTTTAACTGCAGAAAATCATTTACATTGTGATGATATGAATATAACAAAAATGTGACCTCTAATTACAACTCACTCTTTGTAATTGAAAAAAATGTGCTTAAGAAGGAAGTAGACTTAAAAAATAAAATTGTTAAACATTAATGTAATAAAAAAGTAATCCGGAGAAAACTAATATTAGACTATGTTAAGTCTGATTAAAGAGGCAAGGGAGACACCCAGGCATTAAATCATAAGCAATTTGGAGATTTAGCCTGGAAACTGTCTTGTTTGGGGAAAGCTCCACCAATGCCTAATGTAACATGAAGCCACACTGAACATCATCTAAATTGCCTTATTGTGGAAAAGGAAAAGAAGGCAATGTTTCTAAACTCTTTTCATTGTCAGCCATTATAAATCATTGCAAGAACTGTGAGAACAACATTTTGCTGCTGCTACTACTTTTTTTTTCTTTTTTTCCCTTACAGTTGATGGGACAGTGAACCTCTGTAACTTTTTCAAGGCAGTTCATGAGATTCAAGGGTCACCTCCAGATGGTAAGCTGAACGCCAACATACAAATATACTACATGCTTTTTTCTAGACCCGCTCTTAAACTCTTCTTATACTCTTATGTTGCCTTTGACCGAAAGGGGTTTACACTGGCTGTAAACTTTTTATTTCAAATATTGCTTTCCTCCCTAGAATATTTTATGGCTCGATGACTGCAGTGATACTTGCTGAAGTAGACAAGCCATTGCAGGCAGACACAATGTTTTTCAGTTAAATCAATTCATGTAAAGAATAAATCTATAGACATGTGTAAACCAGGCCCAAATATGCTGTTGCATGATAAAATGTGAGCCATTTCATGAATATGAAAAAAGAGCCAAAACAATAATAACACATAAATGTGCCTGCAATGTTGCATAGGATTTGTGACTATTTTGACATCTAACAGGACATGTGAGTGGAAAGATCTATGACCTTTCCTTTCATACCATACTTCCTTGTAGTTTTATGGGGTACTTCAACCTAACTCCATTAACTTCTGGTTGGAACTGGGATTAAGCTCAAAGAGGTAAGGTGGAAAAGAGTTTATTCCTCTTTGCTGTATACTCTTTTGCTATGAAAAAGTAAACATTTTATTCCATGCATGAAAGTATGAACGAATATGATTTTCTACTTCTCCACTATACAGTGGTATGTATTCTAGGTGATTCCTTTCTTCTAAAACTTGCCTAGCATTCTAAATGCTTCAAAAAATGTTCTGGATTTCCATTCCATTCAGTCATTCTCCCTCCTTCCCTCCCCCCTTCCCTCCCTCCCTCTCTCTCTTCCCCTTTCCCCCTCCCCCCCTCTCTCTCTTCAATTTCTATGATCTGGATCTTCTCGTCCTCATGTTTTCCTTCTTTCTTGCAGCCAAAAAGAATGAAGGCTTAGAAGAGCCAAAGAGAGAGAAAACAGCTCCAATGATCTCCCAAATAATAATAAATGGATGGGCAAAAGGTAGTAAAAATGAGGGTGATTAAAAAGGGGCAAGCTCAGGGAGGGAAATAACACATTCATGCACATACTCAGATCCATATAAACCAACAATGCTCTTTTTGATAAATCCAAATCAAAAAGTGGAGAAGAATATTGTAACGTTTCCTTAACCAGAGTAATAAATAAATAATAAATAATAATGCAAGAACAAAAATTCTACCCTAATCCATGACTGAGGAGAAAGTTAGATTCTCAAAGACTTTTTAAGCTTTTAGCATAATCAAGGTGGGAGCCACATAGATCTCTGAGGAGATTCTGATTTAACTGATCTGTTTCTATAATTGCTTTGTTTTCCTATCTATCCATGATATTCTCAAGTATATTCTCTTCGTGCTGTGTGTCAGTTGAGCCCATATCTGGAACATGAGGCTCTGCTCCCAGTTACTCATGCCCTGATCATCTTCTGAAGGGATTATTATAACATACTCTACACGGGGTTGCTCTTGAAGATTGTCCCTCACTCAAATTAGCCATCTTCTGAGGTACATCTTCTGAGCAAACCAATACCTTCTCCTTTCTGTCAAAAATTTGTCATTCTGCAAAAAAAAAAAAAAAAAAAAGCCTTGTGGAGGTGACCAACTACTTCAATAGAATTTGAAAATAAAAAACAAACTTGAACTTTCTTTTTCTGTAGTAAATAGTGCTTTTAAAGTATTGCACTAACTGTATATGTTCCTGCACACAAATACATGCACACACAAGCAAATAACTTTCATTTCCAAATTGTCCCATTCTCATTCCTTTCCCATGAACAATTGTGTTCAAAGTTTTCAGAATTTCACTGATTTCCACTTCTTGTGTAATTATCAGGAAATGCTATGTTTATTTCTCTTTTAAGGAACAGTGACACTATTTTCTGAGCAGCTACAATCTAACCTGGTGTCAGAGACAAGACTAGAATCACAATGAGCTCTGCTATCCCTTAATGGGAGCTGTTCAGATGTGGATTATATGCACATGCAAATATTTTGTTTACAGCAAGCACCCTAGAAAGAAAAACATCCTCAGTTAAAGAGGTTTAGGCCAGAAGTCTCAAAAAATAAAAAATTAATAGGACATTTTCTTTTATTGCTTTTTTTTAATATATTTTTTCTTTTGCAGAAAATAAAGTTGATATTGACAAGTTGGATGAAGTCTTGGAAAAAATGGGAATATGTTTAACCAACAGACAACTATATGAGGCATTTAAACACATTTCAATAGATGGTTGGTTTCTTGGTTCATTTAAACAAAATAGTTGGTATCTAACCTTTGGTTTTATTCCACCAAATAATTCTTATGCTTTTACAAAAAGTGAAGACTTTAGAGGAGAGCTAAAGTACTTGTGCTGTAACTCACCCAGGTAAACTACCAAATCCTTGCAAGAAAATGAAACAATTTATGCCTATTTGAGAATTTGCAATGTATATAATTCGGCCACTATCTAAATGCAATCTTTTGAAATTTCCATGGAAGTATGGAAATTCACAAAATGAAAATATCAATCCATAGTCCATTATGACTAAGGGGGGAAAAAACCACGATGAAAGACCATATTGCATTTATTTGCATGACAACTGTCAAGCTCCGAGTAAGGATTACAAAAATATTCATGCAAACTAAGTCTGAATTTTATTTAAGGGTAAGTGAGTACAGAGGGGTCATTGATTCAATTCAGGAATTGCTTACTCTATCCTTGACCTTTTTGATATAGTATAGTATATTGTTTCCTAGTTTTTACTTATTGACCTACACTTATTCCCAATTGTTCATTTCCATTTGGGAACAATTAATGTAATTTACATTATCATATTGTTGAGTTCAGCTCAAGAGTTTACTGTGTGCTAAAGTAGCACAGATCCTTTTCTATAAGGAGCTGCTTCTGTTTCTGCCTATCACTTCTTAGACACTTAGTAATTTGTACTAGTGAACTAAATTTTATTCTCTTCCATCTCAAACACATAGGTCTACTTTCACTTCTCTCCTCTTCTTCACTCTATTTTATAATTCTCACCTGAAACTGCAGATAATTCAGTTGATAGAACATAGAATAATAGAGTTGGAAGGAACCTTGGAGGTCTTCTACTCCCACCCCCCCTGCTCGAGCAGGAGACTTCATATCATATCAGACAAATGTTTGTCCAATCTCTTTTTGAAAGCCTTCAGTGATGCAACACCCACAACTTCTGAACGCAACCTATTCCATTGGTTAATTGCTCCCACCTTTAGGAAAATTTCCTTAGTTCTAGGTTGTTTCTCTCCTTGGTTAGTTTCCAACCATTATTTCTTGTCTTGCTTTTTGCTGCTTTGATCTAAGAATTCAATCCAGGACTGTTTCGTTTTATCCCTTCTTTCGGTTTCTTTCTTGCAGATGATGGGACGGTGGACAAGGAAGCATTTATGAGAAGTGTAAATGCCATTTTGAGGAACCAGCATAAAGGTAAGCTGAAGCATAAAACTGAACGAAGAATCATAACACTAAAGATATATTAAGATTTTTTGTTGAAACATTTCACATTTGTGTGACCATTTCAATTAAAACAACTTATAATATACAGTATTTTTATGATACTATGTATGATATGATAACATGGGTCTAAAGTTTCAGGATCATGCTGAAGACTGAAAGCAGCAAACAAGTTATCTATGCCCAAACTATATTTTACTTTCTAATTTCCCACAAAGTTTTTATTTCTCTTTTCTCTATGTGGTCTCTTTAAAAAGCTACTTGAAGTTAAAATTAGAATCAAAAGGAAGGGAGGGAAAAGGTAGTTTTGTTTTGTGTCTAAAATGCTTCTGTACAATGAATGTTCCAGTAGTATAGGCAACATGAAATTGGCAAGAATCGGACAACCCTCTCAATTTTGTTGCAATTGCAGCTAATTGAAAGGCTCAGATAAAGAGGGAATTCTTGACGCCTTTCCTAGGGGAGAAAGAATATGGGCCAATTACTCCTGTGAGATTCAATCTAGACCTGAGCAAATAATGTAAAATTTATTTCAATAGTTGATCTGATTTAGAAAAACAGTCCAGCTCTGATTTAGAAAATAAATCTGATCCCATTTGGGCAGTCAAGCTCACTTGTTAAAATAGGTCAATTTGATTTGTATTTGAAAGTCGGTTAGGAAGTCATTTCTTTATGTACAGAGAAGCATCAAAAATTACCCAGATCAATTTGGAGGCAAGTAATTCAATTCAGTTCTTTGAACTAACATTATAATTCAATTCAGAAAGCCAACGATTTGACTGAATTGCTTCACTCATGCCCTTGTTATCGCACAGTTCCACTATTGCAATGTGATCTACATAAGGCTACCCTTTAAGACCATTAGAAAGCTTCACTAGCCCAAAATGCAGGGCCCATGGGGGTGGCAGCCACTGGTCAGCAGACTTCCACCTGAGATTCAAGGTGCTGGTTAGGTTTCAAATTCATATACAAACATTTGTTAAGTGAGAATAGAATTTACTCAAGGCTGAATAGATAACTGGCAGACTAGGAAAGGAACATAAATCAAAACAGAGTCTCTGGAAAAGACAGCTTGCCTGGGTAGTTTTGCTTTGAACAGGAACATGTGGAAAAGAAGTCAAAATCTAATCCAAAGTTCAGAGAGCCATGCCAGGTTTGTCAGCCAGTCCAAAGGTTTGAATTTCAAGATTCATGAGCAGAATGCACAGGAATGACATATCAGAGCAAGAGATCAAACAGTGGTTTCCAACAGAGAAGCACAGATCAGGGCTGCCTCTTAAATCAGGCTGTAGCCAGCTGTCTTTAATTAAGAGAACTACTTCCTTGCTCAGCAAGGAATCCCATTCAGTGTCTTTGCTCTGCTCTGTGCTCAGTTCACCGAGTCCAAGGGCTTGAAGCCATCATCAATGAATTGCTCCAGCTATTCTAATGGTTCTTGTATTTGATCAGCCTGAGGTGATTTTCTGGCTTGATATCTTCTAAAGTTCCAGCTTTGTCAGAGTCTCAGTTCTGAGGCACAACATTATCTATATAGCTTTACATGGCACAGGACCAAGTTATTTGAGAGATTATCTATCTCTCATGTTTTTTGCCCAACCAGTACAAACTGGGAGAATTGGTATGCTCTGTGTCCTATTGATTAAACAGTGCCATCTATCAGGACCCAGAAAACATGCTTTCTTTGTTGTGGTATCTGCTCTCTGGAATGAGATTGATGTGGCTTCTATCCTGTTGACGGATAGAAGGTCTTGAAGACCTAGCTGTTCTCCCAGATCTTGTCAGAAGTCTTGGAGTAGAGTGGATGGAATCTCTTGGATCTGCTTTTTTGTTTATGTTTCTATACTGACTGGCTAAATCCCCTCTTGTCTGTTTCTATTGTGTTTTATTTTTGTTTTGTTTTCTTTTGTTTCTATCCCACCTTTATTTTGTTTACTATATTAAGAGCTTCCCAGAGCTGATTTGCAGTTGGGAGGCACCTGAACTGAATTAATTAGTTAAATAAATAAAAAAATAGAAATTGCATTGAAATGGCACAAGAATGAATAGCAAAATTTATGGAAATATGTTCAATTAAATTGATGACATTATTTGGGATTCAGTACATGCCCACTAAATATTTCTCTTCTAACAGATAAAAGAGTAGATGTCAATACATTGGACTCCATCCTAGCCGATATGGGCCTTTATCTAACAGACCAGGAGATTAAGGAGGCTCTAAAAAGGACAACCTTTAACAGTGAGTACCAGACATATAGAAAAGCCAATGTCTCATCTCTTTTCTAGGCTTCCAGAGAATCATCCTATCTTTTCTCCCATGTAGAAAAGCAGCTTACAAATAATTATCTTGAACCTTTAAGAAACCCACAAAAAGGGAGAAAGTTAATCAACTTTTAACCTACTGTTTTCATATCTCTCAGACACTATCTAGCCAGGGTTATTCTGAAATGTTAAAAATACATGGGGAAAATGGATGGATTTTATTTGATATATAATTTGAACCTTAATGCTGCATTTCTATACCAGCTATCTAGAATTTTTCTGGGTTATTTCTATTAATCAAACTGGTGAAATGCTTCATTTACCAGCAACAAGCTCAGGGGATCAATATACATTAAAAAAAAACAGGTGGAAGTTGTATTAGAACATTGTGGCTGCCATCTTGAGTTATTTTACCAAACTCTGCAGACACTCTTACCTCGCTCAACTTTCTATACTTTTTCCAATTGAAAGGTGGTGTCCCTGATATTTTTATGCTGCTGACTTATTGATAGAGAACAATGAAATTTTCCAGAGAAGAAAGCAGCTATAAACAAAATCAAATTAATGTTGAAATAATTATCAATTATTAAGATAAAAGCATCTTCATGGGAACATTTTTATTGTCAAGTCTAATTTTTTTAAACTTATAGAGGATATGACTGTGAATTTGAAGGACTTCATGTGGGCAGTTGATGACCTCCTCAGTAGTCAAGGTGAGTTTTAAGCCTTTCTGGAAATAATGGGAAGGCAACAGATAAATGTTGAAATGAAGTTTGGAGTTCTTGTAAGTCAAACGGATGCTCCAGGGCTAAAGCCTGTTTGATTATCATAGAAGAGCCAACTATAGAAAAGGACATGAAAAACCAACTTCATGGGCACTGCAAGTATCTTAAGGTAGCTAAAAGTATGTCAGACCCAAAAAAAGCCAGAAAGACTTAATGCAGACATGCTAGGGGCAAACCTACTGAGTTTCTGACTTAGCAGATACAAGATTTACTGTTGATAGTAAAGAAAAAGGAAAGGAAAGAAAAAGATTCCCTTGAATCTTTATGAACACATCCATGCAGGGTTTGGGACAAAAATACAGAAGTGGTTTGCCGTTGTTTTTTTTCCTGGTAATGATTTATATTCCCCTTGATTTTCTTATTGTCTCTCATGAGGTCAGACCAGTGGTGGGATTCAGCCAGTTCGTACCACTTCGGCAGAACCGGTAGCTAATTTTTTGTTGCCCAGGCCCAGAACGGACTTCCGGAAGTGGCATCCACACAGAGAACCGGTTGTTCACATATTTGAATCCCACCACTGGGCCAGACCATGTTTCTTTTTTGTGATTTACTAGGTTTGGCTAGATATAGCTAGGCAGAGAGAGGCCTTGGTTAAAAGCTCAATTTATAATCTTACTGCCCATTTTTCTGCATTGTGTTACATCAGTTCTCCATCTGCAAAGCTGGGATAATAATTATTGCTATAAAATAAAATGAACAACTACTGGGATTATTTCTAAAATAATAGTTTATTTCTGGAAAAAAAATCAATATTAATTACTGTTTTTAACTAAAGAAGAACTAGAGGATGTTGACAGCTTGGATGATATCTCGGAAAATACAGAAATCTTCCTAACCTCGGAAGAAGAGCAGGGTATGTTGAAGATAACAAAGTTTAATGGTAAAAGTATCTTGTGGTTATAAACTCATTAGACAATGTAATTGGCATTTTTTAAATTCATCTTCCAAAAAATGTTATATTTGTATGTTGCATAGAAAGTCTAGATGTTTAATCATCCATAGGTTTGGGGGGACGGTTGACATATTTGTTTACCATTCTAATGGAATTGAGAGACCAAGTCGCTTTCAGATTCCATCTGTAGTCCAATATGGTGTTTGCTCTATACCTTGTACTGAGCAGTATATTGTGAGTAAATAAGTTTCAAAACACCTTCAGGAAGCTTTATGGAACAGTTAGCGACCCTCAAGAAATTAATATTAATTATATCAATGTAAATCTTTAAGAATGTACCTTAATAATAATAATAATAAAGTTGGAAGGGACCTTGGAGGTCATCTAGTCCAACCCCCTGCTCAGGCAGGAAACCCTATACCATTTCGGACAAATGGCTGTCCAGTCTCTTCTTAAAAACTTCCAGTGTTGGAGCATTCACCGCTTCTGGAGGCAGGTTGTTCCACTGATTAATTGTTCTAACTGTCAGGAAGTTTCTCCTTATTTCTAGGTTGCTTCTCTCCTTGATTAGTTTCCATCTGTTGCTTCTTGTCCTGCCCTCAGGCACTTTGGAGAATAGCTTGACTCCCTCTTCTTTGTGGCAGCCCCTGAGATATTGGAACACCGCTATCATGTCCCCCCTCGTCCTTCTCTTCATTAAACTAGACATACCCAATTCCAGCAACCGTTCCTTATATGTTTTAGCCTCCAGTCCCCTAACCATCTTTGTTGCTCTTCTCTGTACTCTTTCTAGAGTCTCAACATCTTTTTTACATTGTGGTGACCAGAACTGGGTGCAGTATTCCAAGTGTGGCCTTACCAAGGCATTGTAAAGTGGTATTAATACTTCATGTGATCTTGATTCTATCCCTCTGTTAATGTAGCCTAGCACTGTGTTGGCTTTTTTGGCAGCTGCAGCACACTGCTGGCTCATATTTGTCCACTAGGACTCCGAGATCCCTCTCACAGTTATTACTGTTGAGCAAGGTACCCCCTATACTATACCTGTACATTTGGTTTTTCTTGCCTAAATGTAGAACCTTACTTTTTTCACCATTGAATTTCATTTTGTTGGATAGCGTCCAGTGTTCAAGTCTGTCCAAGTCCTCCTGTATCTTAAGCATATCTTCTGGAGTGTTGGTTATTCCTGCCAGCTTGGTGTTGTCTGCAAATTTGATGAGTTCCTCATCTATCCCCTCATCCAAATTGTTGATGAAGATGTTGAAGAGCACTGGGCCCAGAACAGAGCCCTGGGGCACCCCACTACACACTTCCCTCCATGTAGATGCAGTTCCATTGAGGACCACACGCTGAGTACAGCCGGTCAGCCAGCTACGAATCCATCTGGTGGTGATGCTGTCTAACCCACATTTTTCTATCTTGTCAAGTAGTAGGTTGTGATCTACTTTATCAAATGCCTTACTGAAGTCCAAGTAAATTATATCCACAGCATTCCTCTCATCCACTAGTTTTGTCACTTGGTCAAAGAATGCAATAAGATTTGTCTGGCATGATCTGTTTTTGACAAACCCATGTTGGCTTTTAGTAATGACTTTGTTTGCTTTTAGGTGTTCGCTGATTCGTTGTTTGATTATCTTTTCCAGAATCTTCCCAGGTATTGAGGTCAGGCTGATAGGTCTGTAGTTTCCTGGGTCCATTTTTTTTTCCTTTTTTGAAGATGGGAACTACATCAGCTCTTTTCCAGTCCTCTGGTAGTTCCCCAGTGCTCCAGGATCTTTGAAAAATATAGTTCAGTGGTTCTGAGATCACATCTGCCAGTTCCTTCAGAACCTTGGGGTGTAATCCATCTGGTCCTGGTGATTTGAACTCGTCTAGGCTGGACAGGTGCTCACTTACCATTTTCTTGCCTATCTTAACTTGTGTTTCTATTCTGTTTTTCATGGCACTATTTTTGATAGGTTGGTCTGTTTTTTCCCTTTGTGTAAAGACAGATGCAAAAAACGAGTTAAATAGTTCTGCTTTCTCCCTGTTGCTTGACACCTTCTTGCCACTTTCCCCCACTAATGGACCAATCATTTCCTTCACTTTTTTCTTGTTTTTTACATGTTGAAAGAAACTTTTTTTTTTATTTTTGACTTTGGTCGCAAGCCTTAGTTAATTTTGAGCCTTAGCTTTCCTCACTTCATCTTTGCAGGCTCAGGCTATTTGCTGATATTCTGCCTTAGTTATGTGCCCCTCTTTCCACTTTCTATACTTGTCCTTTTTATCTTTCAATTTATCAGAGAGTTCTTTATGCAGCCATGCTAGTTTCTTTTGAGAGCTGCTATTTTTCTTCTTTGTTGGTATTGTGCTAGACTGGGCTTTTATTATCTCACTTTTCAAAATTTCCCAAGCTTCTTGATTTGTTTTCCCCTTGAGGATTCTCATCCATGAAATCCTTCCCAAGCCCTCTCTTAAGTTTATTGAAATTAACTCTCTTAAAATCCAAGACTCTAGTTTGACTGTGTTCTATTGCTTGTGCTTCCATAATGTTGAATTCCAATATTGCATGATCACTTCCTCCCAAGGTTCCTGTGGCTTCAATACCTTCTATCATTTCGTCTCTGTTAGTGAGAATTAGATCCAAAATGGCTAATCCCCTAGTTCCCTTCTCTACTTTTTGGGAGACAAAGTTGTCTGCTAGGTTTGTCAGGAATCTGTTTGATCTTCCACTTGGTGCAGGGTTTGTCTCCCAGTTGATGTCAGAGTAGTTAAAGTCCCCCATTACTATTGTGATGTGCTTTCTACATACCTTAGTTAGCTGACTAGCAAAAAGTTCATCTATTTCCTTTGTTTGGTTGGGTGGCCTATAGTATACACCTATGACAATGTCATTTCCCCCCCTTTTATATTGACCCAAATGCATTCAGCACAGTTTTCATTATTGTTGTGCTCTATTTCTGTAGAGATGTAGTTATTTCTTATATAGAGAGCAACTCCACCTCCTCTTTTATTTGGTCTATTTCTTTTAAATAATTTTAATCCCTCTAGCTGTGTGTTCCATTTGTGGCTTTCATCCCACCATGTTTCCATAATGGCAACAATATCATATCTGCCCTTATTAACCTGAATTTCTAGTTCACCCTGTTTGCTGTTCATACTCTGTGCATTGGTGTATAGACATTTGAGTCCTTTATGACTGATCCTGTGTTTACTTTCTACATAACATGTGTGGTGCCTGAGTTCCCCTATTTTCTTACCTCCTATTTGGTTAGTGCACTTTGTGTGGCATACGCTATTAAAAGCTTGATTTTGCTTGACAGAAAGGTTGATATTCTTGTCCACACATATATCTATGTTACATGCACTGATAGCCCTATAATTTTTAGATTGCCGGGGACAGGGATGTTCTGTATCAATTAACTCACTGTCCCCGCTGTTTAGTTTAAATATTGCTCCAGAAAATCTGTGAATTTATTGCCGAGTAACTCAGTCCCTTTCTTTGATGGATGCAAACCATCTCTTTTGTACATTTTTTCTTTGGACCAGCTACAGACATCGTGACTAATATAACCAAAGCCTTCCCCTTTACACCACTCCTTTAGCCACATATTGAATTCTGCTATACGTTGGCCTTTTCCATTTTGCTCCTTATACACTAGTAAAACCTTATACACTAGTAAAACTTAGCAGCCTATTCTGCTAAGTTCCTGTCCCAAGCTCTGGAAATCATTCTGCACAGACAGTACATCTTTTTGGGACAGATCGTTAGTACCAAGATGTACAATAGCCTCCACATCACAGTCCTTGCTGGCATTCTTGATTATTTTAGAAATACGCTTGTTGTCCCTACTGGCAGTAGCACCTGGAAGACACCTGACCTCTTTTGAAACCTCTGTGTCCTTTCCTAAATTTACATCCCTTATAATTGAATCACCTACCAGAAGGTGGCTTCTCTTTTTGGATGCCTTTCTGTTCTTGCATGACTGATGTGTAATACCTGATTCGCACTTCTCCCTGTCGAAAACTAGTTCTTCATCTCGGACCACAATCCCCTGCTTATTTGAGTTATTATCACAAATACCTTTACCTGTCTCCTTAATGTCCCTATTAAGGTCAGCAAGGGCACTGTATCCGTTGTGCAGGGACACAGCGAAAGCTTTGTGTTTATGGTTCACAGCTCTCACCCTGCCAGATCCCACGGTTGTCCACACTGCCCTTCTCCTGCAGGGTTTTTGTGGTAGAGGGGGCTGATAGCGCAGAGGCTCAATAGAGTAGAAGGGCTGAACTGGACACCTAATTTCTGCCTGAAAGCACAGATTACAGACCCTAGATAAATAATCTGTTCTTGCAGACTAGTGATTTGTTTACAGATAGGACAGTTTCCAAGTTTGAAAAGGGTACTGCGAAAGACAGCTGCAAAACAAGTGTTGCACTGAACTAAGCCAGACATTCTGAAATACAAGGAATCTCAGACGCACTTGCTCTGAATGTACCGCTGCTGTTTTTGATTTTTAGTTATATGATTATATGATTCATGTGCCGTTAGGCACGCGGGCCACTACTTTTCTGCTCCACCCTGCTTCTTTTTAACTTACAGTTTGTAGCACTTCCCAGCAAGCTCTGGACAATTTAAATGCAATTTAAATGCAATGTCCAATCAGCAAGGCCTCAGCTTTTTTTTCTTGACAACTATTATTATTAAGTTGTGATAATTTACATAAATCTCAAATTTCCTGATGACCTCACTTGGCAGTTTCATCTCAATCATAGAAAATGCTGGTGACAGAAAAAATCTCTGAGAAACTTCATATAACAGTTAACCAAACACACAATATGAGTTTTTAAGACTTTGGAGTGAACCACTGCAATTCAAGTACTCTGTCCCAAACTCCTCAGGTGATCTAGAACAGTGCTTTTCAACCCATGGTATGCATATCACTGGTGTACTTCAGCACCTGGCAAGTGATATGCATACGATGGGTTGAAAAGCACTGTTTAAAAAAAAGTGTAAAAAAGTGTAAAAATATAGCGGCGGGATGAGTGGCAGCACCGCACAGGCCTATGGAAGAGTCAGCTGGAACTGCGGTGTTGGAGGGGCTCTGCTGAGTGCCCAGGATCGGTGTGCAGCACCAGTTAATTGGTGCTTCCGGGAGCAGCACACAGCCTTGGGGAGAGGAGTCAGCTGGAGCTGCACAGAAGTGGAGGAGGAAGGGAGAGAGAGGAGAGGATATTAAAGGAGGAGGCTTTGGTGGGAAAGGGAGAGAAAAAAAAGACAACGGGGAAAGAGAAAGGGGCAGATAAAGAGAGATGGAGAAGAGATAACCAGGAGGGAAGGGATAGAACAGCAAAGATTAATGTCAGAGAAACAGGCACAAGTTTCCCATTAGAAGTGTGGTAAGTGGGTGTACAGATAGTCCTCAATCTGAGCCCAAAATTGATGTTGCTAAGTGAGAAATTTGTTAAATGAGTTTTGTCCCATTTTACAACTTTTCTTGCCACATTTATTAAATGAGTCACTGCAGTTGTTAAATAAGTTACATGATTATTAAATGAATCTGGTTTCCCCATTGACTTTGCTTGTCACAAGGTTGCAAAAGGGGATCACATGAACCTGAAACATTGCAACCATCATATATGTGAATCAGTTGCCAAGAATCAGAATGTAAATCATATGACCCTGGGGATGCTGCAACGGTCATAAGTGTGGAAAATGGTCATAAGTCACTTTTTTCTGAGCTGTTGTAACTTCAAACAGCCACTAAATGAACTGTTGTAAGTCAAGGATTACCTGTACTTTATCACTTTTTTCCTTTTTTTTTTTTTTTGGGTCATCACGTTTTTGACACCTTGCTAGGCAACTGGTGGTACTCGAATATGGCCATATCCTAAAAGTGAATGGTATTCAAAGCTAGCGAGAGATCCAAATGATCAAACATCATCATATTCTCTCTTTCCATAGCTTGGGAAAGGCTGCTTTACCCCAGAATCCACTCTAAAGCCAGACTTAAAATTATGATTTTAATATGAATTTTAGATATTCTGGTTATTATTTCTTTTAATTGCTGTTTACTACTATAGTGTTTCCTGAAGAAACAAACCTGTAAGTTAAAAATTATATTTGTGAACAAACAACTATGAGTCTTCTCATGAGGGACTATTAGCCATTTTGGGGTTTCATCTAGAAGTTAGCTTTATTTTTTTTTCTCTGCAATAAGCATCCTTGTTTTTTTTACTTGCCATTTTTCTTTTGCAGAGGATGGAACTGCATATTTAACAGACTTTACAAAGATTTGCGGTGACAGTTGCACCTTCTGTAACATTGAAGGTAAGTTTGCCTTTGGATGATGAACAGTTGAAGTGGAGGTTTTTAAGAACAATTTCTCAGCCTGCAGTGTTGCTACTACTAATCAGGTGTTCTAAGCATTACCACCATATTCTAGTAATAGACAATCAGGAAAACAATATATATTGCCTGTATGGGGATAATAATTTAGCATCCACGCAAATTTAGCCGTATCTTAAGCCCTTAACAAAAATATCTCAAAAAATGAAATATTTTCTTGAATATCTTGCACTTTTAGATTTCTATAAAGTTCACAATTCAGTAAAATAATAAAATATTAGTCATCATCCCTACTTCCCTGGACCTATTAGTGTACAAGTTCTTATTTCCCTTTTGAATTTCCTTCCGACACCGCTAGTAATTAAACTGAGCTAAATTGAAAACTCCTTGGTATTTAGGAGTTAAGTTAATCAATTAGTCTAAGAGTCCTGAAGCAACCTCAGAGTATATTATCACTGATTTTTTCCTTACATATTTTAATATTCCACTTTTCAGCATCCAAAGGGGATCAATTGCCTTAATATTAAAACTTCCTATCACCATTCTTTTGATGGAAGGCATTTTTCTGGCTCTATGGGGATTTTTTTGCCTTGTGGCATAATGAGCTGTGACAAGAAAATTGAGCATTCTTGAATTGACCTTTACTCTTTAATTTTTTTCTTCTTCTGTGTTAATTATGTTGTCACGTGTTGTTCAGTGGTTTCTTTGTGGAATTGTCCTTTTCTTTTTCAGCAAGATTAATTGTGAGAATAACCCTTCCCCCAAAAATGGATATTTAATTTGCTTTGCCTGTTGAGGTAACAGGGAGAAGTGCATGAAAGATATATGGTGAATGACTTTCCTCAAGTACAAGAATCTTTAGCAATCAGAAAATTAATCTTTTTTGAGTTGCATTTAGGTATCTAGAGTACATGGAGGAGCAGTCAAAATTATATTTCCTGTGATGCAGCCTACCATGCCAAAATTAACATGGCCATTAACAAATACCCAAAGATGCTGATCCCTAAACACATCCCTGAATTCACTGCTAGCATATGTTGTTAGAGAAGAGTTCAGCAGGATACATTCATAGAAAGTGTGTAGTAGCTGATATTGGTCTAGAAACTGTAAGACCCAAGTTCAAGTTAACTTTTGCATGAAATTATTTATTGTTGTTTCCGTTTTTAATGTAGTTCAATTTTTTTATATAGATGGGCTTTCACAACAAAATGTAGGCAATTCCTCTCAAGGACAAAAGAAGTAGATGTTATGTAACAAAATGTCTGCAGGAAAATTTAAGATAATATTTCCCATGATAGAGCATAAACAGAAAGGAAAGATAGAATTTCCATCTCTTTGGGGGGGAAAAGAGACCAAAAATATAGAGAGAACCAAAATAAAACAGCAAAGCTCTTTTAAAAACTAGTAAAATATAAAGTCCTTGCAGTAGTCCTGTGTAGATGTAAATCAAATCAGATTACTTTCACTACCAAGAAGAAAGCCTTTACACCAGGGGTGTCAAACTGCCGGCCCATGGGCCAGATGTATCATGGCGAAACTGCGCCCACCCCATTGCCGGCAATGGGAAAAAAGTTGCGATACGTCATGGCACGTCACATGATGTTACGAGTTTGACACCCCTGCTTTACACTGTCATGTGGCAAAAACAACTCCAAAGCAAATAAAAGATTACATTGCTTTGCTAAATAGAGCTTTAAAGGTAATAACCAACACCTTGAATTGGGCCTGGAAGCAAATTAGTAATCAGTGTAGCTTGTTCAACAGCAGTGTTATATGTGGCACACTGGGGGCCCCCATAATGCTGCGCATCGCTGCATTCTACACCATATAAATTCCATGCTTAATTCATGCATAAAGATAAAGAAGGAAAACAGATCAAAACTAATGAGGAACTAACAAAATATGCAGTGCCAAGTCTTTAAGATTCTCCATTCTTTGTCCAAGGAGTGAGTAGCAAGGATATTCTTGGCCAAGGAAAATACAAGGGTTCTTTTAGCTTCAAGTTACCTGCCTGGAGTCCTAAAGGATGTGTCTTTAATTGCTCATGGCCTTCAATATCCTTGGGAATCAATGAAGATTATTCTTATTGTCAGTAACTTTGATTATGGATTGACATTAATCTGCCCACTTGGTCATGGCTATCCTTTTATTAGCCAAGCTGCTTATCAAACCAGCCTCCTTCCTGGATGCCTATGAGCTCTGTATAACTAGTCAGTTTATGCATTTTAAGATCCTTATTATTACTAGGGTTACTGGTTGTCCAGGGTACATGAAAGACAGTTATAGGTCATAATGTCCTGACCACAAGCAAGTTTTCAACTTTTAATCCTAAAAAGTTGAAGGACAATTGTCCCATGGTAAGAAGTTATATGAAAAGAGAATGTTTTAGGAGTTATGTCATGTGCCTCCTCCAGAACACTCTTCTTCAATCTGATATGGTCTGGCTGTGTTAGAATACAGATACCATCATCCTTAATCTGCAGTCATTTACCTTGCTGGCGGGTATGATGGGTTTTACTCAAAAACATGTGGAGGTAACCAAGTTGGAGAAGACTGCAGAGGACATTCAGAAATTTAAAGGATGTGTTGTTCTTCTAGGAGGGAAGTCAGAAAGGATAGAATAGGAAGTTCATAGGATATGGAGTTTGATTACATCAGAAAGAGACAACTTCCAAAATTAGTTGACTGTTGTTGTTGGACTTCTGTGGTTATGTGAACAGAAGGCAGTCCTACACACTTTTGCATAAGAGAAAGTTAAACAGGAATTAAATGTGCATTTCTAAGCATCATTGCTTGACTGGCCATGCATGTTTAATATAAGATCATTAAGGATAATGATATATCATGATTTATATTTCAGAAACCAAATTGTTGCAGGGGGGACTGTTTTCAGATGCTTTTCAGAGAGGAAACAAAAGCCTCTTGGTACTTGGTACTGTTGATTCCCATAAAAAGAGAACAAAGCTCTCAGTTACTGTCCATACAAAATGTGCAGAAGCTACATCATGTGGCTAGTTCTTTGTTCTAGCACTGATAGTAATATGGGAATAAAACAGTTTATATTTGTCATACACATGTATGTAGAGCAGGTATCAATCTGAGCAGCATACTACAGAGATGATTGTGCTGCCAATTATAGTCTTATGATGGTCCTGGGCTAATGAAGATCAGCACATTAAGTTGACTGGATGGTCTTAAGTAGAAAATGGGTGCATAGTTTTAAAATAGGAGTATTAATGCTGGATTTGAATATTCTCTTTCCCTATATGCTTTTCTTCCTTTTCATACACTGTTGGTATATAGTGAATATAATACTGTAGCCTGTTTTCCATGAAAGCCTCAATCATAAATGTGATTTAAATAAATTTGCATGGCTTTTAATATAAACCAGCGTGGCTATGGTCAAGAGTAGCTAGCAATCTCTGACAAAGGATACGTTGTCAAAATTATAATTCTCAAGCCTCTTAGAGAAAGATAACCAAACCACTTTGATATGAATTCATATGCATTATCTGGCATTCTTGCCTTTTTCTGCTTTTAAAATCATCTAATTGTAATAAACCTATAAAGATGACAGTATAAATCTGTGTCATTGTGGTAGAAAGAACTGGCTCAGCCCAAAGAAATTGGCGATGATTCAATAACAGGAAGAGAATTGCTGGTCCTGACAGTAGATGTATTCTCTTTTCTTCATAGGAACATATCCAAATAAAATGCCAGATGCAAAGATGTTCAAGTTGCCCAGAATGATGGAGAAATCACTCCTCCAAACACCAAACAGGTCAGCAAGATTTGTCCATCCAATTTCTTCTCTCCCACTGAAGCTTTCATTTTTCTTCCCACATCATTTGAGGATTCCCCCAAATCATAGGTGTCAACTTCACTAGATAGACCAGATCAGGAAATCAACTCCACAGGAAGGCTAAAACTACTTTTACTGACATTGGCTATAATAAGAAAATTTGAAAATCTGATTGCACTGTACTTCCTCCTCCTGGTGAGATGACTGACACTTCTTTGTTCCTTTTTGTTCCCCCCCAGGTTTGTTTTCTTTGTCATCATATTTTGTATTGTGCTGTTTTTGTGTCATTTTTTCAAATAATTGTATTAAGAATTATATAGAATGAAAGTCTATACAAACTACAAAAAATACAAACAAAAAGGTATGAGTTGGGTGGCTTCTTCCTCTTCCTCTTCCTTCATGTATAGTCATATATTGAGTTAAATTTACATGTTAGAACCATTAACATCAAAATGGTATGAAGAATACTTAATAGAGAAATTAATTTATATAGTTTAGCAGAACATGGTGCTAGTTACATTGTGTGTTTATTTGTTTAATTCTTTAGCAATATATTCTTTACTTTCTGAAATGTCTGGCAGTCTGCCAGCATTTGAGGCCTATGGTTTTTACCTCTACTCTTTGGGCAAAGCTCCAAGAGTAAAAAGAAAAAAATTACATGCTGCTGCTGGTGCAAAATCTCTCAGATAAATGAAGATAAATAAACACAACCACGAATATTTAATGAAATGCCCCCCTAGGTCAACACAGAGTGGTGATTGAGTAGTGGGTCTTCAGGTCTGGAGTGATGAATTTAAAAGGGCTATTTGTTGTTTAATTCTATTTGTCTCACATACTATTTTGGAATAGTGTATGCAAATCAGTATTCAGATGACATGCTAATATTTCATAATAAAACTTTCAAGGAATCAGAGCCTTTAATAATCTTAATAGCAAATCATTGAATGATGGCTTTTCTTACATCACTGATTATTAACAATGACTGTAGTCAATAGTTTTTCCAGAAACATTTGCATTTTGCATCCAGTATTTCCCCCTTTTTCAGAAAACAGTGGGGTTCTTGGAAATTAATCAGTATTGTGGGTTTTTTTTAAACCATTGGACAGGGTTTTCCCTTCTGTGACTTTCAATGAGGAGGCCAAATCCAAAGCAGTAAAGAGCCTGAGTAAACCACAGCTAGAAGGTATTTCTCCTACTTATAAATCATATAACTTGAATTTTCTTAAGATCCTGTATACAGTCTGTAAGGAATTTAAAGGTGGGGGTGTCTGTGGTGAAGAAAATGTTGAGAACCACTGCTCTAGTAGAATGGCTTCCCCAATTAAAACAACAGCATCAGATTGGATAGGGAATGGAACGGAACGGAACGGAACGGAACAGAACAGAACAGAATAGAATAGAAACTTTATTGTCACTTTCAATGTACACTAATCAGCATATTTTAAAATGAAATTTCATTGCATTCAGCTCTCAAAAAAAAATACCATTATGCATATACTCACATATACACACACACATGTATACACAGAGAAACATCAGTCTAGTTTGAATGTGTACATATACCTGGCGGGGGGAAAAAAAGAATCCTGCAAATTTATAAGATGGATGGCATAAGGAACAAAGCTGTTACAGAATCTAGTAGTTTTGCTATAAATACTTTGAAACCTCCTCCCAGAGGGGAGCAACAGAAACAGACCATGAAGTGGGTGTGTGGGGTCTCTAACAATGCTTCGAGCTTAAGTTTTAGAGAAGAAATTGCCAAGTTTCTCATAAAATAGTTTCCAGAATTTGGGACTGGAGTGGGAGGATATGCAATCTGGTAATATGAAATACAAAATGTAGAAAATAACTACATTTAAAGGTCTGTGGAAAACAGGGAAGCATCTTTAGTTTAAATCATCCAATGCTTCTCTCATGCCCTCCAAATATATTAATCATCATTTCCCATTATTCCCAGAAAGCATAGTCAATTATGGCTGATAATTATGACAATTCGTCCAGCATGATGGAAGGAAACACATCAGGCTGGCCTATCATTTCTTTAGTTCATTAATTCCCAGAGTATAATGGGATTGACTAGGAATCAGATGCAAGAATAGGGTACATTCATAGAAAAAAACTGGTGAGCAGGTACCTGATCCTTCTTGCTTCCACTTCTTCTGAGTCTCACCTCCTACTTTTCCTCTCTCACTCTGTATCTCTGCATAGCCTTCCGTACAGCTTATGATACATTTAGAAAGGACCTCGATGGCATAATTGATCTGGCAGCCCTAGAGAACACAGCCCATAGTTTAGGAATCAACTTAACAGAGGAGGAAGTTCTTGACGAACTGATATATGCTGACATGGATGGTAAGTGCATAGTGATAGGCCTTATTTAGTGGTGATAATTAGGACCAACAATGCCATTGCTAAACAAAGCAATCACTAAGTGGGAAATTACACCACCATAACTGTTTTCTGGCTTGAAATTGACAAAATTAATCAGTTTCACAATTTTATTTTGTTGGTCTCCTAATCATTTCCCTGCCCTTTAAAATGCTCACCTTGGCACTGAAATAAATAGCAGGAAGTAAATTAATGTTTGTATCAACATTCATTGGAGAGGTATGGAATAGCAGTCCATTGATGCAGGCAACCATGAGCACACTATGCAAACAGCCCAGTGTATTCTCTATTATGTTTCTGCTTACTCTCTTGTAATTTTTTCCAATTTTCTTGCTCTGCATGGGGGGGAAATAAAAAAAAATAGGCACAGGATAACACATATTGACTATAACTGCAATCATGTGATTGATGGATGCTACAAAGATCCTAAATGCTGGCAATGGTTGTAAAATTAATTTTTCAGCATTATTGTAACTGAACAGTTGCAGAATGAGGCAGTCAGTAAACAAGGACTAACTATTCCCTTTTTCTTATGTGCTTGATTTCTTATATACAATGGATGCCTGTGAGCCGGGGAGAGTTGAAAAGCTGTATAAAGCTAAAATTCAGATAGCTTGCATATACAGGTAGTCCTTGACTTACAACAGTTCATTTAGCCATCATTCGAAGTTACAACCGCTTGGAAAAAAGTGATGACCATTTTTCACACTTACGACCGTTACAGCATCCCCATCATCACATAATCAAAATTCAGATCCTTGGTTACTGACTCATACTTATAACGGTTGCAGTGTCCTGAGGTCACGTGATCCCCTTTTGCAACCTTCTGACAAGCAAAGTCAATGGGGAAGCCAGATTCATTTAACAACTATGTTACTAACTTAAAAACTGCAGTGATTCACTTAACAACAATGGCAAGAAATGTTGTAAAATGGGGCAAAACTCACTTAACAAATGTCTCACTTAGCAACAGAAATGTTGGGCTCAATTGTCATCATTCGAGGACTATCTGTAGTTTTACATCTTAGTTTTGATAGGCACACTCCCACTTACCCACCCTTACACTAATTGTAGAGAATCAGGAAGATGGCCTTGAAGCAGTCCTGAAGTCCTGGGAAGGAAGATAGTATTAGGAAGAGATTCAGGCTGATTCTTCCCTGACTTTTTGAGGTAGGAGAGGAAAAACACACCCGACTTACAAGATTCTGCTTATGTAGTCTATGTCTAAGGTTCTACAGTTTTTCCTATTCCAAGGTTTTATAAATTCTATACTTCTTCCTATGGAGCCAAATTCCTAGTCCAATCTATATTCTAGAGCTAATGCATTCAGATCATTCCTTGAATTCCTTGCAGAAACCTGCCTGATTTTTTGTTCTGCTTTATAACTATTAGTTACTATTCCCATCCCTCCCCCATGTCATGTATATATCAGATGCTAGACACAAACAATGAAGCTCTTTGCCTTTATAGGTTGTATGTGGGCTTCTCAGGAGCAACAAGCTGGCTACAATTGGAAATAGGGTATTAGATAAAATGAAGTTTCAGTCTCTTCATATTCTGGTGGATAAAAGGGTTTAGAAGAGTGGCATATTGGTAAATGTTTCACAATTGGTTCTCTTCCCCCCAACCCAAAAAATTCCAATGTTTTCATTGGCACTAGCAATATTGTACCACTAGCTGCCAAACAGTTGACTGACACATCATCCCCCATGAGTTCTGCTCTCAACCAGCATGCAAAATTCCAGAAAACATAATCAGCTCTTGCAAGCTGATATCAGCCAGTCCAGCACATCATTGAATCAGAATCAGAACTCTTATTCCCATATACACAGGAATAAGAGATAACATGCTAATTAGTGAAGTGTACAGATAATCCTCAATTTATAACCACAATGGGGACTGGAAAATGTCTCATTAAGTGATACAGTTATTAAGTAAAGCATCATGTGACCACACCCCAATTTTATGACCATTTTTGCCATGGTCATTAAATGAATCACTGAGCAAGACATCATGGGATCATGACTTGCAATTCTTATTGGCTTCTCCATTGACTTTGCTTGTCAGAAGCCAGCTGGGAAGGTCTTATATTGTGATCGCATGACCCCGGGATGCTGCAACCATCATAAGTGTGAGCTGGTTGCCAAGTGCACAGATAGTCACAGATGTGACCTCAAGGACACTGCAACGATCATCACTATTTTGAGTGCCATCATAACTTTGAATGATAACTTTGAATGGATAGTCGTAAGTGAAAGACTACCTTTATAGTTCAGGCAAGATTGTTGAGTTGCCACCAGAAGTAAGAATAAGGCATAATTGGAAGTAAGAATAAGGCATAATTTTTTCAGTCTAGCTTATTAACTGATTGTTGTTGATTTTTTTCTTTTGTGGGAACTGTTTTTCAGGAGACGGAAAAGTAAATTTCACAGATTTCCTCAACATCATCACAGATACCACACGATTCATCCAGGCCGTAGGTGAGAAGAAAGAGAACCTTCTTCCTAGTAGGACAGATCCCTATTTCCCATATAGATTCTGCATTTTGGGTTTTCCATTTGAAATTGCCTGTAGTGTTTAATACAATGGGACCTCTCTCTCTCTCTCTCTCTATATATATATATATATATATATACATTCGTCATCTTCAGGCTGGTGTCTTCGGCTTCGTGCTTCTAGGAGCACGAAGCCGAAGACACCAGCCTGAAGATGACGAATGGGACTTCGTCGAAACGTTGCCAAGACACTTTCAATTTTACAGGGGAGAAAACCCGAATTACCAAAGACCTACATATATATATATATATATATATATATATATATATATATATATATATATATATATATATATATATATATATATATCAAAATGTAAAAGGGTGGAAAATAAGTGGGGGGTGGGTCAGAAATATTTGTATTTAATATTTATGTATTTGATGTTTTATAAATAACTGAAAACAGAGAACATACATAATATACTTTCCTCCTCCTATTTTTCCTACAACCCTGTGAGTAAGCTGGAATTAGAAAGAATAACTGGCCAAAGTTAAGTAGCTGGCTTTCATGCCTAAGACAGGACTAAAACTCACACTCTCCGTTTAACACACAATTACAAGCTGGCTCCTTTTATATCTATACGAGAAGGAGAGGCAGACCCTGGGGGCAGAATTGAAAGAGAAATCAGTCTGGAGTCACTACTTCTCACAAGCGATCCAAGTCCATCTCCCCTTGAATTCTGTTGATTCTTATATATAGTGCCAATTTGGTGCTGATAGTTGACTAGATTCTTGTAAATATGTGTGAGCAATAAATCCTCTTAATTAGAATTTAATATGAGGTTCTGAATTTTGGCACCTGCCAATATCTGTGATATAGTGTCTAGCTTGGCCACATGGAACATTAGAATATTTGATCTTCCAGCTCTCCATCTTTTAGGGATGATGATATTTCATCACTGTTAGGCCCTTTCAGGAACTAGATAACAGGGACATGAAAGGAGCCCAACTGGGCATTTCCCATGCAACAGTGATGTCACTGGCTAAACCTTTCAACCCGGAAGCACCTTGGTGCTTCTGACACAAACACGAGCAAGGAACTAAGTAGCAGCACTTTACAGTAACTAAGGAATCAACCAAGAAAGCAGCACTTTTTAAGGAATCAACACATAACTAAGCTCTGCAGGTGGATTAGTGACTAGCTCAGGGGTAGGCAACCTTGGCTCTTTTATGACTCGTGGACTTCAACTCCCAAAATTCCTGAGCCAGCATGGCTCAGCTTGGAAACTTCTCCCTTTTCCCTCAGCATGGCTGGCTCAGGAATTCTGGGAGTTGAAGTCCACAAGTCATAAAAGAGCCAAGGTTGCCTACCCCTGGACTAGCTACACATCACTGACTGATAAAAGTACTTTTACTCTGTCACTTTCCTATGCTATCTTCCAGCAAGTCAAAATTTGCCATTTCTCACCCAATGTAAGTGACTATAAGGTGCCTGTATTCTCTGCACTGCCTTTGACCAGAGGTTTCTCCTTTTCCATACCACTGAGAGTCGCCATTACCTGGAATGCATAGTCCTCTCTGAATTGCAGAAGGCAAAAGAGAGAGCAGAGAGGCAATATAGATAGTCAACTTACGAACATTCATTTAGTGACCGTTCAAAGTTACAACTGCATTGGAAAAAGTGGCCTACAATTGCTTCTTCCATTTACAACTGTCACATGATCAAAATTTATACAATTGGCAATTAGCATATATTTATGGTGACTGCAGTGTCCTGTGATTCATATGATCACCATTTGCGAACTTTTTAGATGGCTTCCGACAAGCAAAGCCAGATTTGTTTAACAACCATGTTATTAACTTAACAACTGTAAGTGATTTGCTTAACAACTATGGCAAAAAGTCATAAAATTGAGTCTGACTCACTTAATAACTGTCTTGCTTAACAACAAAAATGGTCTCAATTGCAGTCACAAGTCAAAAATTACCCATAATAAGTTACAAAATGGAAGCAACCCACTGCTGAAAGTGATTTCCATTTCATTTTAGATAAGGTCCAAAATTAAACTTCAGATTAGGTAAACAGGCTCTTCAATATCTATTAAAGGAACTAACAATGGAAACTGCTTCATAGTTTACTTTTATACCCAGTAATTATCCTGGGATGAATGGAAAAAAGATTCCCTTTAGCTTTTTTAGAAAGTCAAATAAACCTTGTGAATTGACTCAGGAGTTAGGACTTTCCATGCTTCTCTGAAAAAAAGAGGCAGATTTGTGTTCCCAGATGAGGGTAGTCTTATGCCACCAGCCCTTCTGCATAGTTGTTAGCCTACTCTTTTCTCACTCTGGCAATTTCTTGACGTAAATCTTCTATTTCCCATCAGCCCCTAAGAAAGATGACACAGAGATTGTTGATGCCCGTGGAATCTTGTTCTTTGAGCTCTTGTCAAAGCTGGTGGAAACATCTAAACTGCCAAGGCATAGTACTACGGCTATTGTCAGGTGAGATAGAGGAGATCCTAAGCATACCGCATGTGCACAAAAACATACAGACTAATTCATATATTGTGCTTAATCATGTTTCCTTGCATGTTTGTACGAACCCAGAGACTCATTTCTTCTTACAAAAGGGTTCAAAAAGAAAGTCATTAAATTTTAAGGGCATGGAATAATCCTTTAGTCACTAACATCTTTATTAACAACAATTTAGATTTAGAGTTCTCCGAAATGACAATATTTGGAAAAATGTTTTAAATCTGATTCACATTTTATTCATACAGCAATTTGGAAATCTTCTCAATTATACAAGACTATTTCAATAGGAATCTTTTTTTACAATCACAGCTAATGTAAATTATCTAGCATTCTTTGTATTAGAAAAGGTTAATGAATAACTAAAAAAATAATTTAGGAGGGTTTATTTTTTGTTCTTAGAAAGATTGGTTATCAATATAAATCTATTTATTAAATGTAAAAATACTAGTTAAAAAAAGACAATGCATACCTCTCCATCAGGCATTTAGTATGAAATTCCTATTTCATTCATGTTCTTCATTGAAATGTCACTTGCATTTTCCAAATTATTCTTCACCTTTCTAAAGATTCCTCTCTTTCCACTTACTGCTGTGTATTATGTGAAAATCTCAGTTGACCAAAGTTTGATGAATGACAGTGATAATTTGATGGGGATAACCATGATATATGAAAGAATGCAAGTTGAAATGTAAGAACACCAAGAATTAACTAACAAAATGAAAGAAAGAAAAATAAACGTGTATCTATAAAACTAAGTAAAAGGAGACCTCATTTATAAGCTTAATAAAAGTAGTCTGATTTTATAGAGTAGAACTGTTAAAAATATACAGCGAACTAAAGAATTAGGTTTAATTAGGAATGAAAAGGTGTCATGCTGATGATACTGAACACCTGGTGCTGCCAGATGAGTTCTCCCAGCAGTTTCATATAGATATTAAATAGGAGGCAAGAGAGACTTCAACCCTGAGGCCTTAGAGCTGAATCTCTCCTCCCCCCACCAGTGGAACCCACTATTGCTGGTTCCAGCAATAGAGAAAGGAGAACATTGCAAAACAGTGCCACTCCCAAACCCCAGAGCCTGCTCAGCAATATTCCATGGTCAAGAAGCAGCCAAGAGGTCAAGAAGGGCCAAGATGGACACATCACCCTAAGCCAAGACCTCCCAAGGTCATCCACAAGTGCAATCAGTGATTATTTAGCATATGGCATATCATACATGAACTAGCAATATACTGTATATTAACATTTAATCTAGAACAACCAGTGGTGTCTCAATACTATGGTCTGGCCTGAATTCTGACTGCAAAAGGTCTAGATAATCTACTTCATTGACTTCCCACCACCCACTAAATAACCTTGCCTAAAAAGGAAAGGTTAGAGAACAGGCAAAAGTTATCCAAGACTGTAGGGTCCATGGATGGTCTCTTCATGAGGTAGTAAACTATCACCTCTTTCAAGGCTAGCAGAACCATCCCCCTCCCAAAAAGAGCCATTTACCACTACTTGGATCCAATCAAATGCCACTTCTCAAGAGGTCTTAATTAACTAGAAGGAGCATAGATCCAGACTGCAGGTAGCCATGCTTACAGGAAAAGAACCTTGTACACTTCCGGATAAGTGACTGGCTCAAAAATCTTGAAATAATCAAGCTACATTGTGCCTCAGTCACTTCACTGGACCTGCCCAATCTAAAGTTGAGCAACTCTATCTAACACACTCTAATTTTCCCAAAGGCCACTTGAGAAACTGAGACTGTTGTGGAGGACTGCTGCCACTGCCCGCCCCCGCTGACACTGCCCCACCTCCTGCCACCGATGCCCCACCCTCCACTGATGCTCACCTGCCCCTCTGCCAAAATCACACTGATGTCCTGCCCCCACCATTAATGACCAGCCATTACCACTGTCAATGCCCCACCATCCCACCGCTAATGCCACAGGCTGGGCTGCAATGACCCCCTGACTGAATGTGGCTCTGGATGTGGCCCTAATCTAACAGATGCCTAGAATAGTCCTCATAGTGACTCTGCAAGGATTCATTTGCCATGCCCCTACCCCTATACAAGAGGATCCTGGACACATTGCCATTGCCCTGCAACAAACACCAGATCCAATGTGTTGCCCCTTCTATGAATTCAGCCCTCAATAAGCTGGGCTCAATCCATGGCTCCTGTGATGGCCATGAATTTCAGGCCATCTCTGAGCCCAGAAGGCTGTTTGAAGCACCACCAGTCTGGAGAATATCACCACCAACTCCATGAATCCAGGAACTCAGGCAGGGCCACAGCCGTCCCGCAGGGAGAAAAGTAGATAAGCAGCAAGCTCAACTGATCCCTATGACCCTGCTTCACAAAGAGCTTTATGTCCAGCTATGCATGTAGTAGGCCACTAGAGACTTCTGAGTAACAGCAGCCACACCACCACTCCTACTCCATATTGGCTTCTGCCACATTCAACACCTGGAGGGGGCATATTTCTGAGAGAGGAAATGCCCTCATCCTGTGCCTATCCAGGTCTTGGTAATATACACCAGGTCAGCCTTATCATCCACAATCCGATCATGGGTGAGGTGAGCTTCATTACAGGCCAACCTAGCATTGAGCAGCAGCAGCAGCAGCCAGAGTCCAAGGACTCCCAGGTTCTAGAGACCATGTTTTGGGTCGTATTTTAACAATATAGCTGCAATCTACAAAACTTTAATACAATGAAATTGAAGGTGGGAAAAAATCAATAAAGTTATTCCTGTACCATCTTCTGCTTTATTTCTGTTGCAGCAGTACAAAACAGCTGCTACTAAAGAAAACTTCTCAAGCATGAAATAAAATAAGTTAAATCCACACAGCTTAACAAGAAAGCACAAGGCAAAACATTTGTCTTACAAGTAAAGAAACTTATGCTATAATAGCAATAAATCTAATGAACAGTATTATGTTATACAAGTAGCCCTTGACTTACAACCATTCGTTTAGTGGCCATTTGAAATTACAACATCACTGGAAAAAGTGATGTACAATTGGTACTTGCACTTACAACCACTGCCACATCTTCATGGTGAAATCAATATTCACTTACACATTAGCAACCAATATATATTTACAACAGTAGCAGTGTCCTAGGATCATGTGATTGCGATTTGCGGTCTTTCTACATGGCTTCCGGCAAGCAGTCAATTGGGGAAGCTAGATTCACTTAACAATCATGTTATTAACAACTGCAAGTGATTTGCTTAACAACCATGGCAAAAAGGTCATAAAATTAACTCATTTAACAACTGCCTTGCTTAACAATGGAAATTCTGGTCTCAGTTGTGGTTGTAAGCTGAGAATTATCTGTAAAATGCATGCAATCTTGCTGATTGGATATATATAAAATGGATGGTTGCAGGATGAAGAGACTGGATTTTAAAAATATCCTGCAAAAGATGACGAGAGGAAAATATTGTATAATGTGCATAGAGAGAAAAAATTAGTTGCACAGAAAGAGAATAAGGGAGGGCCAAGATTTAAAAAGACAGGGGAAAAAACTCTGATTATAAAGCCAACAAGGAAAAAAGCAAATGGTTTAACCATCTTACTTACATGTCTTACTCAGTTTTATTCAATGCTCACTTTAATTTTTCCTTGGCTTGTTTTCTAGCTATTATCGCCAAAAGTTCCTAGACTGTACAGGCAAGAGAGCTTGGCAGCCTGATAGCAGGTCAGCCAAACAGGATCAACACCATTCTGATAAAGAAAGGTTGCCCAAAAGCCAGTCTTCCCCTATAAGTGCCTTTGCTGGTGCTGCCCGCATCTGCATCATGAACGAAAAGGAACTGGAATCATATGTGGCAAATCTCCAAGGTAAATACTCACACTGCAGCAAACCTCAGGGCTGTTAAGAACCTGATGGATCATACACTGGAAAAAAATATCTAAGCTGAGCCACGGAATTTCCCTGGTTCTATCTTGTAGTGGAGTTGCATTAAACATATCTAATAATCTCAGGGTTTTTGCACAAAAGCATGCCTTGCTGGTCTGTTACTATAATTAAGTTTTGATCAATCACTCTGCCTTAACTGAAGCCCAAGTCCAAATAGGCAGGCAAGAGCTTGAGTAACTTAGTGGAACTTTCAAGGAGCAAAATACTTTGGCAGGAATCATGTCCTTTACTTCACCATGTTCCTACCTTGAAACACCTAGGCACAGCTGGTGGTTTGTTTTATTGCTATTACTGGTTCACATAGCATAATCTATGTTTGTACTACTTTACTACATATAACAGCACAGAAGACATACTTTGAAAGAATTATAAGTTATAGCAATAGCACTTAGCAATAGCACTTAGACTTATATACCACTTCACAGTGCTTTATAGCCCTCTCTAAGCAGTTTACAGAATTAGCAATCGGGGTCCTCATTTTACCGACCTCGGAAGGATGGAAGTTTGAGTCCACCTTGAGCTGGTGAGATTTGAACTGCCGAACTTCTGGCAGCCGGCAGTCAGCAGAAGTAGCTTGCAGTACTGCATTCTAACCACTACACCAAGGAGATCAACGAAGAGAACAGCATACATGTCCCACTCAGTTATGTGTATTTAAGCTTAATTACAATACATATAAGAATTGATGTATTAGTGCAAAAGCACTCTAGAAAAAAGGTGATGATTGAGGGGTGGGGGAGATTAAAAAAAAAGTAGATGCAGAGGATGGTATTATGAAACTGCTTTGATAAATAGTTCCAGGCACATTAGGTATCTTATAAGTGGCATTGCAAGGGAGTAACACTTTTCCTTTTCAAGACTCTTTTTATTACAGACTGTGCTAAATAGAGATTTTGCATTGCATTAGTCCAACACTGGGTTTGTCCATCTCTCCTTTTTTCCCCTAATGGGTGAGCATTTGTGTAATAGAAGCAGGAAGCCAGCAAAAAATCCATTGGTTGGATTTTTTGCTCATGTGGTGGCAATGAAGCAAACAATAATTGTTGTCCAGAATATCACAATTGGTGACCACATTCCCTGAGAAGATTTATTTTTCCGGATTAGGAATGGAGGGAAAGCACAAAGCATTTGATTAGGAAGAAGTCTGTGCTCTAATTTTCTGTTTCCACAAAAGGAATTAATTCTAGTGGAAAATAACCATTCTGATATTTGATAAGGTTTTAGGCATGCCTGTTAAAAGTTATTTCAGTGATAAAAAGAATTCCTACTTTTCTAAATAATTATAGTGATGTGATAAGAGTAAGGGGATGGGAAATATATTGACTTTATACTTTTGCACTGATTTGTATCAGTAAATTTCTTGTACCAGTTAATTTATTATTTACCGAACATATATGCCCAGATTAAATAGGACAAATGTGATCTTCTCTATTGCTGCAAATACAAGTTATAGTACTCCCACCACCCATTTGGACTGCAGGTTGAAGGGGCATTTGCTATGGGTTTTCCAAATTCCTAGGACTTCAGTTAGCTAGTAAAAGAAAATAATTAAGAATATCTGCAGGAATAATTTACCTTCTCATGTGCAATGTTGGACATACATATAAAAGCTGAATTTGCATTGTGAAATGCACATTTTGTCATTTTTGCATTTATCATAATTTATACTGAATACTTGTGCTTGTGCTTACAGAGCTTTTCCTCCAATAGCTAGTAAGAACTGGGTAAGAAGTGATTTTAGTCAAAGCCACAGTATGGAAGAAAAAATCAACTTCCATTCTTACCCAGCAGATATTTCTTTGTGCACAGTACAAAGAAAAAGAAATACAATAATTTCCAATTAGCTTTGGGGGAAAGGCTAAGTTTGCTGTCTTGCTTCCTTTTAGGCCTTTTACAATGGCTATCTGTTTCTCTTGTGCTCTGCTGTGTTCTGCTTCAATTTCTCTTTGCTTTTCACTAGAGTGGGGTTTGGATATTGATGAGTACTGATATCAACAGCTAAGAGCATCCTGACATTTAACTGTGTTTTGCTTTACCTAGCAAGGGTTAATCCTTCAGAGAGTCCCTATAATCAAGTGCCTATCCTTCCCTTGATCCCTAATCGGGATGTCTTGGTGAAAGGGAAGCCAAAAAAGGATGTCCAGAAGCTAGACGTGCAAAGGAAGATAGAACCCCTCTCCTCCTTTGAAGACCATTTCCTCCATAAAAAGAGGTGGATAAAGCAAATAGTGAGTATACAATTCCATTTGTGCTAATATCAAACTTACTGCCTATTTTCGTTTAATGATTAAATCCTTCTGGTAGCTTTTCCGTATGTTTATGTGATACTGATCTGCTCAGATTTGACAAACCTTTGTTATACATTTTGTTGTTTTGTTTTGTTTTATACATAGCCCAAACCTGCCAAAGCTTCCAAACCATCCCTCTCTCTCTCTCCAGAGCTAAGTCAGAAGCGTTTGACTATGGATGACGTGAGTAAAATCCGACACGAGGTAAGCTCTTTGAGGCAGGTGCTATTTATTGGGCTGGACCAAGTTAAATTAGTTGGTCTTATTTTATAATTAAAATCAATGTGGCCTTTGACTTAAGGAATGAGTAGTTGCTCTCCAATGACAATATGAATCGGAATATAGTATGAGCTTTTCTTTTTGAGTTTCACATATTTCTAAAGGACACATCCATCTGCGCTGCTCTTGTATGTCAAACTCACATGTAGAATAGTTCACTTAATCATTGCTTGTGCTTTTCTCTCCACCCATCCACCTTTCTGGTTATCATATTGATGCATTCTTGTTATGTTTCTTTTTCATTGTTTATTTTATTGTTTTATTATTTTACTTCTGTTCTGTTTACACTCTTTCATTGTCTTCTTTTTATTATTGCAAGCTGCCTAGAGTAGCCCTATAGTAAAATAGGCAGCAAATAAATTTAACAAATAAATAAAATAAACCATTATTTACTGAATAAATATTAACTAAGTACATGTAAGTTACTAAACTATAAACCCTGATCAGCAGATCACAATAGCTAAATTCAGCACATGAAAATTAAGTAAATCATGTTATGCTTAATATATCACTGTAAGACTCAGTTGAAATAGCACATTAAGCAAAGAGTCTTGTTTAATAAATTATAATCTGAATGAGCAGTTTTCTCCTTAGTGTCAAATTTTTACTATATGAGTGACTAAATATAGAAGTGGATTGTTTCAATACATGAGAAATTTCTGCTGGTTACTTAGGCTAATCCTGGTGGATTCAACTCCCAATAAAAGATCATAATGATAGATCCACCACTCAGGCTGAATCTCCTGACACACTGACACATCTCTGCAGGTGGGGAGTCTATTTTCCCATGATTTGTCCCTTAGGCTCATTTCTAGGAAGACCAGAAAAGGAGATCATTTAGAACTTGGAGTACATAAAAGCCAATTCTGGTAGTAAGAAAACCATGAAAGACATTTAATTGGAAAACATTTTAATGAGAAATTGCCTTTTTAAACCAATAAAGCTAAATTTCCACATCTATAAAGGAATTTATTAGGAAAAGGAAGATATAGGAAAAAAATAATCACACATGGAATGAGAATTTGAACTAAAATCAATACAATTAGCCTACCTGAATTTCTTACTTACTGTCTCCCTGAATAATCTTTTGAATTTAAAGACATGCTAACTTTTTCTAATGGCCAAAACAGAGAAGCTGAAACTTAGGTGGGCAGTCCTTTGAGCAGGTTAAGATTTTTAGATATCTAGGAATATTTTTTTCAAGCTCAGGAAGCAGAAATGCCCACCTGAACTACATATTCCACAATGCAGAAAGATCTGCATCAGCTATATAAAATATTATTTTTTTAGAAAAGTAGTTTATCCCTGCTGCACTTAAAGCATTTGCAGCTAATGCCCCAGCACTATTGCTATCTGGGGCTCAGGACCATATGACTTAGAAAGGATTCAAACAAAATTTCTAAGAATTATCTTTCAAGTTACCCTCTTTTTTTCCAAATTCAATAGTTTGACTGGGAATTGGAGTCGGTAAACTTAGTAAAATCTGATCTTTGGATAAATATATTTACCTTCTAATTAAAATTATACTGCAGCCCTAGTGTACTGACCCATCTAATATTGGCCAACAACTACTAACCTCCCTGGGAAACAGTGATTCAAAAGAAATTGAGCTTCTCTGGTTTCTCCAGTGATGCCATCTTAATCTTAAGAGTCATATCAAGGTAGATCAATACGAAGGCAAAGGATCTTAGATATAGAAGGTCAAACAGGAATTGCTTTCCTGGAAGGGATGCAGTTGCAGGCCCACACTTAAATCACTGAGGAAGTTCCTGACCCGGGAGTGTCACCATATGCTGCCGAATTGCTATGCCATGGCAGACCTGATCCTACAAACCCTTAATTCTAGGCAGTTGTTCAATTTTCATTTCTGCAAGTTTAGTCGCTTCAGCTCTCTTGGGCAAGGCAAGATGAAGGGGAAATGGAATTCCTTCTCTCAGGCTGTTTGTTTCAAACTCTTTCTCATTAGGATGCCACGATCTTCTGCAGAATCTAGTTCAGGAGAGGTACCAAATTATCTTCATCAAGTAGGCACGTTGTAGACTTTTTTCAGATTGTTGTTTCCTTCAAAGGAATCCCATAAACTCTGTGAAGCCATTATTTTTCACATACAGAAGAACCTCACAAATTGATTAACCATTGATTCTCTTTTATTATTTGATGCTCTGAAAGACTTAGTGGCATGAAGAATTTGTCACTTCTGTCAGTGAAGCTGACACATTGACTACAATCCGTGGAGTCCTTGGTGGTCTCTGAACTTGGTTGTTTGCTTGCAGATATTTCATTATCCAACTAAGTAAGATCTTCAGTGCTAGCATGAAACTGAATACAATCCTTTTGAGCAAAAGCAATCTAGACAATATTTTCTATAACCTGGAATCCTCTAAATTAAATTATTATAATGCATGTATGCAATATAATATTATCTTCATGGGCAATTCAGAAAGTAGCGCATGCTGGTTGGGGATTCTGAAAGTTGGTCCACCCATCTTAAAATTGCTGAGATTGAGAAACACTGATGTAGAGTATAACACTATGGCTGAACTGCTAATGGAGTATGGGTGAAAAGAATTAATGGGCCTGAATGGAAAAATTCCTGCAATAGGTCCATCCATTGGGATAATCATCTGATTTCTTTTTCTGTGTATCTTGGTTTGTCTGATACTTATAGAAAGTAGTCCCTTTTCAGCTATTTTATTTTCTAGGTTTTTAAGAATGGCTAGTGTAGGCATTTTTAACTTAGACTAACTATTGAGAAGACATTTCTATATTACTTTGTATGTCCATTTTTTTTACTGTAACTTTGTTAGGAATTCTGTGAATATCTATCTTTGTTAAAGGTACCAGATATTAATTATATAATTAAAAGACAAAGAGCAAAGGGTGTGGGAGGAAGTTTACCAGCCTCAAACTCCTCAAAGCTCCTTCTCGTAACACCAGCCAATGTCCTGATTTAATTCTGGGAGTCATACTTTTACTAATTAATCACATTTATATGCTACCCAATTCCCAATTAATCATTTTTAAAGTTTTTCCAAGGTTACTTTGATGATTTATCTCCTATCCATACTCTCTGGCTTTCCTATTCAGGTCAAGAAAGTGACAGGCTCCTATCGGAAAGTTATGGCTCTTCGTGAACGCAACAAAGTTCTGAAGCTGTGGAAGAGACTACGTGGTGGAGAGATTGGGCTGGAGACAGACAACCCCAGCTTCTACCAGATCTTCTCCACATACACCTGGTCATGGAATGTCTTGCAGGAGCTGGTGTCACCCCGAGAACTTCAGGAATATGATAAAAAACTTTGCCAACGTGTCGTCCAGCCAGCCACTCCTGTAGATAAACTGATCAGTACTAGTGGGAAATCAAAAAGAAGTCAGAAGTAACACCAGATGTTGCAACCAATGCTCCTCCTTTTATGTGAATGCATTCCCTCGATCAGTCTCAGGCTGGTATGCAGGTCACACTTTCTATGAGACATAGTGCAAGGTTTCAACTTTGTACCCTGGCTAATACAGTGAAAAATTAAGCTTGAAGAGGCAAACCATCTCTCTTTGTCATCTTTCTATTCCCATTATTACTGAGTGCCACTAACAGGCACAAGGAAAGTAAAACAGGTGAAAAGTATTCAATCTTGAAAAACAAGAAAGATTTGGGATAGCCCCAAGTCTTTATCATCCACATTTAAGGACATTCTATTCTCCTGACAATCTTTTTTCTCTTCTTTCTTTTCCCAGCCTTAACAGTTTACTTAAAGCAACTCTCAATAACCATCTTTCTCTAGGAATGAGTTCCATCGGGAGATAAGCTGGAGTCTGTAGAAGAGGAGCAAAGTTTGCACATTGCATGAAGGCATTTAGCTAGTTCTGCAAAAAAAAAGAAAAAAAAGAAAAGAAACAAGTTAATTATATTATAACTTCATTCAATGTGCAAAGCCAACAATGTATTCATATTTTATTCAAGGGAGTGCATAAATCAGAAATGTGTTTTGTTTTAAACTCTCAACCTTTTTATTATTCCAGGTTTTAGTTAAAACCCAGTGGGAGGGATTTCACAGAGCAAATATAACAATGCTGGTTTGTTTTGCTCCCTCAGTCTTCCCAGCGCTTTTCTTTCCCTGTCTCTTCTCAGCCAATTCTGCCATCACTGCCAATAAAGCAACATGACATTGTCCAATAGCCCATTTTCTTAGTTCCCACAGCAATGGGCTTCTTAAGTTCCCACAGCATTGGGCCTTAATCACAATGTTCTCTACAGCAGGGGTCCCCAACCCCAGGTCCATGGATCGGCACCAGGCTGCGGCATACCAGCAACTGGGCTGTGCAAACAAGTGAAACCCCATCCGCTGGATGCAGGCAGTACACAAAACTACGCTCCCTCTGGTCCACAGAAAAATCTTTCTCCACAGAACCAGTCCCTGGTGCCCAAAAGGTTGGGGCCCTCTGCTCTACAGTAAGGAAAGGACTCCCAAACTGGCATGTTCCACTATCCTCTTCCCATCCTGACTTCCCAGAACTTTTCTATCCCTCCCTCTTTCCCCTCAATTGCCAGGACTGTTAATGTTTGGTTTCTCCGAATTCTTTCAGTCCATATCTATAACAAAAACAGTCCCACTTCATCCTGTGCATGGATCAAAATATCTGGAACACACATTTCTTTCCCAGAAAGAATCCCCTCTCTCAATCAACTGCTCCATGCATCTAATGGTGCACAAATATCCCTAATCTGAAGTGCTTTTGTGGTTGCCTTTGTGAACTTGTTTAAATCTAACTCTATGCATGTACACCTCAGAGGCTGGCATAACACAGTATGCTAATTTAACAAGAACATAGCAAAAAGAGTGGAGCAGACTGGAAAAATATTGAAGACATGGAACATCTATGCCCTCAAAATACAATTCATATTTCAAAGTTAAAGGGCAGGAGTAGGACTCAAAAAAGAGAAGTAATGATGTCAATAAGAAAACAAGTCCAAGTGAAAGAAGTCTTCATTTTTGATAAGGAGAAAGGCTATTGTAACAACGCAATTATATCCGAAAAGGAACTAACTATGGATGGATAGAAGATATCATACTTGAAAATACAGTGTGTTATGAAACAGCATAATTAGGGCACATCATTCCGTTTATTCTAGGTGATTCAACAAAACAGATGCAAATAGAAAAGATTCTATATTTGGATATATATTTAAACATCATTCCAGAAATATCTGTATAAAATGAAGAATGTGATTTTATCCAAGTTATGATGCAATTCTAAAGGACAAATTGGCACTTATACCAGGGATTGTTAATTTCTCTGATAAAATGTTTTTATAATCAGGATAGAACACCATTCCAGTAATTGTAGAAACAGAATAACTATTTTAGGAAGAATCACCAACTTAAAACAAGGAGGAGATAGAGCAGCAATTTAACTACAAAAAGCTTTAAATTCTTAAAAATATTGTGGATCTTAAAGAGTTCGAGTTTATTTCTGAGAAATAACTGAGAAATTTTAAAATATTTCTTAGACTTTGCACACTCCCTGCTGAAAGGTCTTGTTGACCCATAGAGGACCCCAGATCACACTTTGAGAATATGCTGACTCTATAAACTGCTTGGAAAGTGCTGTAAAGCACTATGAAGCGGTATATAAGTCTAAGTACTACCAAATATATGTCATCTGTACTTACGTCAGTGTTTCTAAACCTTGGCAAATTTAAGATAAATAGATTTCAACTCCTAGAATTCCCCAGCCAGCCCTGCTGGTTAGAGAATTCTAGGAGCCAAAAATGTTTCTATTTTAAATTTACCAAATTTGAGAAACACTGCCTTAAATAAGGACAAATACATGCTCCTTTTTGTATAATTTACATCTGCTAATTCTTGCTCAGTGGTTTTTGCTCATTCTTTTCTGATTACACATTTCTGCACCTCATTTATGGTAGCAGTAACATTGGGAGTCAAGGGACAAGGAATTACTGGGTTTTCCCTTGCTGCTCAGCCCTTGCCCTCCAGCTTAAGCCCACCTAGTTGATGTGGAGGAGTACCATTTCTGAGCTGCAAAATTTCATGGTACTAAACGGCAGCCATTGGCAGTTACATTTTTCCCAAACCATTGTACTGTCCGTCTGGATCTTTACAAAGGAGATATGCTAGCGCCAGCTCAAGGCCCCAATCAAAAGTGTAGTGGAATAGGCTATAGAAGTTAAAATCAATGAACAATGAGGAGCCTTTCCCCTGCCTTCCCCTCAATTGGAAGCAGGGTTATGGGATGGGGTGGCACATCTCTCACTTGTCTGTCTTGTGAAGGAGTGTGGGGAGAAAGACTAGGAGGTCCCAGATTTGGCTGCAAAACATCACTAAATGGCAGCAAAACGATACCATCCAGGTATGGGATATCTATGAAGCAGCCTAGTTGGGAGGAGCATAAATAGTGAAGGCCAAGCAGGAAGGGAATAGGGATTCTTTGGGCAACTACAGGACCCTCACAGAATTAAGGCCAGCTGTTATGGTAGTGGTAGGAAGGAAGAAGTTTATGTTACTCCTCTACCCTTTTCCTAGCTATTTTTAATTGCTAGATCCTCGGAAGGTCTGCTATGTGGCATGCCTCATTTTTGAATGTGGAGGGAATCTGAGAGGTTGGCTTTGGAGTTCAGAGACTCTATTGCCTCCTTCACAACTCAAGGTTTAGAAACTTGCTTTTATGTATTTATAATTTAAGTGCTGCAAGGTACAGTTTTTTTATGTAAATGCCTAAATTAGGTGTCATTTTCAAAAGAGCAAGGAGGTGGCAAGAAAAGATACATTGTGTTATTTCAGTTTCAATTCTTCCTCCAAGGTGAAACCACACATACTCTTTTTTTCTGTCTTTTAATTTAGTTGGATGTAGAATTTGTAGAAATCTATCACCATGTAGTAAATTTTTTTCATAGATGAGGAGCTACAATTCTGATCTGGAAGAATCCCTCCCATAGTAAATCCAAAGCTACTTCAGTATTCTTCACCTAACAAAATGGGTACCTAAATCTGTTGAACTTGGTTTATTTAAATAAATTCACTTTAAATCTGTGGAGGTGAAATAATATAAAAGCCTACTCAGAATTACCTCGCTGGGAGAAAGTCCCATTGATCTTAATGACACTTTGTTCTAAGAATATGCTGTTATGTTTCATTAGGTTGTAACTGACTCCTGGTGATTCGGGTAAAAGCTCTCAAAACTGCTCCATTTTGTACTGAATTGTACAATACTTGCATATAGATTGCTGCACCTGCCAATATTCTATCTATCTACTTCTGGATAGGAAGATTATTTTGACAGTGATACGGGAGCTCTACTGGCTAATAAAAAGAGTTACCAAGTATTTTTTAAAGTCCAGAATACCCAGATAACATTAGGAAATGACTCAAACATTTCTCTACCTCACAGAATTGTAAGACAGAGGAGGAAGTACAGCACAATCACAGGATTCTGTTATTGGAGTCAATCTAAATAAAAATAGTTTTAGCAATCCTGTGAAGTTGATTTCATGGCCATGTTTACCTAGCAGGGCATGCACTGTCAGCCTCTTTTCCTTCTATCCACCTTCCCCAGCATTACCATATTGCTCGTAGATGCATCAGCATGATGTGTCCAAAGTAGAAATGTTTTTGTTTCATCGTTAGTTCCAATTAACTTTTGAGTTTAAGTCCCTCTAGTACTGAATATTGATCTTAATTATCCAAAAAACATAAAGCAATTTCCTCCCCATTATAACTCAAGAGTCAACCTTTTTTGCTTTTTGCCCAGAATCCATTCACTGCATCCAAACATCATAAGTGGCCATGCTGCTTTTTTTTTCTTTTGTTATTTGGTGACAGAAGGGGTTATAATCTTGTTTCCTTGCCAGTCTCCTTTTAAGTACTTTTCAGAAATGTGAATTATTTCTTGGACTTTCCTTTTTGTCAGGTGGTTTATAGCCCAGCTGACTTCCTCCTCAGCACTATTAGTTCATCCTAGAATTCTTTTCTCTTGAATACAATCTCATCTGAGTTGGTCTTCTTGTGCAGTTTTTCTGTGTATTCCTTGCATGTTTTCATAAATGTTATATTCCATCACTAAATCTTTTCCACATTTGTTCTTAATAATGTTGATACAAGATTGGAATGCTTCCATAATTTCCCTAATTTTTCTAAATAATATATATTGCTTCTTGTCATTTTGTTATTTTCTATGTATCTACATGCCAAGTTCAGATATATATTTTTATCTCATACTGTCTGTTGTTGGAAGTTTTCATTAAATTTTGTAGTTTCTCCAACATCTCTTCTTCTTATAATAATCTTTCTTTTACTATTTCTATGGTTTTGTTTGATAGTCAATGTATTCATTTCTTTCTGGCTGTTCTTATGCACTTTCCAGCTTCCTCTTTTAACAATAATTTTCTCACAATTCCCTTGCCCACAAGGTCCAGGTTTTAATTTGTTGCTAACCTCAATCTATTTTCTTCAGGCACGTTCAAACTTATGTCTCATTGGAATTGGACTCTTTGTAATTTTTTCAGTCAGATGCATTTTTGGTGATTAGTAACTGATGTTTCTGCAAGTCAGCACAAAACTTTCCATCCACTACTATAGAAGATATAATCTATGTGATTACAGTGTTATCCATTTTGAGACCTACAGGTACTATACATGTTGATTGTGTTACTGAAATACCATACCATTTTCTACAGAAAAATATCAGCCATTATCCTGCATCACTGCAGGTTTCTAGATCCAAATTTTCTGTTTTCAATACAGATTCCTCTCCAGCTACAGAGCTGTTAGTCATGATTAGAATATCCTTCTTCAGTGCTTAATCCATTATTTGTTACAATGCTCCATCGAATTCATTTAGCATTAATTATTAGAGTATGCACCTGTAGATTAAATGGTCATTTTTGAACTGCATGTAAATTCTATTGAATGGCATAATGGCTATTCTATGAACACATGATCTAAATGCTTAACCAAGAATAATAACTAGATCACACTGATTGAACAGGCAAATCTGGGTTTCAACGGGAAAAAAGAAAAAATAATGCTTCTGAATGGAAGAAATTCTCGCACAAATCAGTGGAGAAATTGGGATTGAAACCCCTATCCAATTTTATGACAGTTGTGCTGTTTTTAAGTTTGCAACAAAATCACCTTACTAATGAAGTTATTTCTACATTGCAAACTGGGACATCCAGCTGACCTTATTACAGGCTTATTCACTCAGGTTCCCAGTCCTAGTCAACTAACAAAGGTTGGGCTTAATCAGCAGTTGAGAAGCAGCAGTTGAGAGGCATATCTTTATGGGATACCATGATTGTAAATGAGAGGAAAATAGAAACATAAAAAGGTTAAAAATCCTGCAAGAAGGCAATGACACATCTGAATTATTGCCAGAAAACCTATATGGATGAAGACCATGAAGTTACCAGAAATTACGATTGATTTGAAGGAGATTTTACTGTATGTTAATTGCAGACTGAGAATGCTGTCAGATAAAGTGGTATGTTGGGCGCTCAAGCTGAAAAATAAAATTATCTGCTGATTATTTTTGTACAACTCGAGGTAGCCTATATAGGACTCCTGCCTATTTCAATACAATAAATGTGTCATGTAGGTTGGGTTGAGCGAGTGTGACTAGCCATTATAACCCAACAGTGTAATTAGGGTTTCTTATATTTTTACATACACATGGGGGGAGATAACACCCAAGACCATCATCGAGCCAAAGGGCACAATCTGCATTTTTAAGGTTGGGACTTTTGATAATTTCATGAACAACTTTAGGAATCTGTATGGAACAATCTATTGCATTCCAGAAATTCTGCCAGTTTCAAACAATTTCATCAGAAACAAAAATTATTATTGTGAGTTTCCTTCTAAACAAAAATGCAGAAGTTTTATGAGTTAAATAAAATCGAAGTTCTTTTATATCATCACTGTATTTAGCTCCCATACTCCTCTGGCCCCCAATTTTCTCAGGGCCTTCCCTTGCTACAGCTGCCAGCAATATCCTTGGATATTTCCTATTCTTACCTAACAATCCCCATCCATGTATGTATCAGTTCTGTCAGAACAACTGTGTTTTGGTCCATAAAGGGGTCAAACAGTTCTTGGGTGTTTTGATTTGGGCACAGACCATCTATCCCAGTTCTCATGTTCTGTGCACAGAACGGTTGTGCTTGTAAAGTCTTGCACAAAAAAATCCAACATATCTCTCCATGCTGGATTTTGGGGGGGAGGGAGGGCAATAATGTAGAGGTGGCTTTGTTTTTAAAACTTCCCAGTCTAGTCTCTAGGATTCCTCATCAAAATACTGATTTAATCAATCCTGCTTAACTTTTTCAAAATTGTTTGACTAAGTGGTACCATCTGTGTACAGCTCCTTCAAAAGTGTCTAATTCTTTTTAAAATATATGATATAGAAATTGTGCATAAAGAATAATCATATTTATTACTCACTTCTGAGAGTGATCAAACCTTCATCATGCCAGTTAAAGATTAAGTATGGACTTGTCATTCATTTCCAACTAAAATGCTCTCATTTGGGTTGCAACCAAGATCTTTTGGTACATTGTTCAAGTGACTTCTAGAGCTCAACTGTATGCAGAAATTTTGTTCTTCCTTGACTTGTAAAGATGTCAAATGTTTAAAACTTTTAAAATCAATTTTCGGGTTTTGCGGAAGTGTTATTTGTAACCCAATACCATACTTTTTAGAAGACGGGATCCATTAATATCTATGGGCAGACATCCCTTCCTTCTAGAAAGGAACAAAACTCTAGGGAGACAAGCCTCTCAAGATTCATTTTCGAAGAAAACTTGAAATAAGAAATCCAGGAAGCAGACAACCTCCTCATTTAAGTAAAGGCACGCTTTGAAAGCAAGTAAACCAAGCCTTAACATCTCACGCACGCGCATTGGGCGATCTCGTTTCTCCTTTGCGTGAACTTCAAAAGCTATAGAAAGCACAAGAAATCAATTCCTCTCCTTCTTCTTCCGGGTCAGATGTTCATTCTCTTGACCCGTCTGTCGTGTTCGCCTTGCATTATGGCTGCGCCCAGCCGGGATGAAATGAAAAGGAAGCAGTTTGGGAATCGTTTTCTCACTGATGCGGCTCAGATTTTTCAACACAACGCCTGGTAAGTAACGATTATGCTGCTTCTTTCTGCAATCTCTTTTCTGATCCTTTTAGCTACTCCATAGTTTGTGCCAGCTCCCTACGCAGGATCTCACAAAGTAAAACAAAACCGCATATCGGTTTTATTCTCCACACTTATTATATTAATGCTGCATCTAAACAGATCGAAAAGATGAAATATTAAGCTTAGTTGACAAAGGAAGATGAAATGGTAAATAAAGAGATGATGTTCAGTTTATGTTTATGAATATGACGTTCAGTTGAATTGGTTTCAGTAGTAATCAAGAATAAGGGCTCCATGAGAAAAAAATGGGGGGGGGATGAATACACAGTACTTATTTTAATTGCTTTTTCTCATCTTTATAAAGCCTTATGATTACACCAAGCCACCAGCTATTTTAGCTCCGATTTTTATCTTTCACTGAAAACTCAGTTACTCCTAATGGCGTGAAAGTGAGGACACATAAATGATGATGTCATCACACACTGCCACATCTTATTTCAGAACATAAGTACAGTACGGTAACTGTTGTGAAAGGTCACAGTCACTAAGCAGAAAATCACGTGATTGTGAGGGGTTTACCACTTCGCTGCCATTTTGATCATTAAGCAAATATGTAACTGCAACTTACAATTTTACTTGCTTGGTCTCCATTAACTCTGCTTGTCACAAGCCAGTTGCATAGAGCATAAATGGCAATCATGTGACCCCAAGATTCTGCAACTGTTGTAAATGCAAAGATTGGTTGCAAGCCTTTTTTAAAATTCTGCTATAACTTCAAGTGGTCACTAAATGAGACAGTCAATGAGCAAAGTCTACCTGTATGTAATTAGCTATACTTACATGATATAATTGCTGGTGACATTAAATTTTGCCTTGGATATCGCTGGCCACTTTCCCTACATCACATGTACAAAAATATTTGTCCTTTTTATGTTTGATTATTTTGTCTGATGGCAGCTGTATGCAAAATTAGGCCTGAAGAATTAGTTTTAATTTTTTTAATGAAGTTTTTATTAAAAAGATTTTACAAGATTTTAAAAATTGCAGAAACAGAAGAATTAGAAAAAAGAAAAGAATTATAAAAGGGTAAAAGAAAAATGAAAAGTACAAAAAAGCAAGAAAAGTATTTAAAGCAACTTTGTCTTATTTGCATCAGTTATTCTTAGAAATTACCATTTCCACTCTCCCATATTGAACATATAGTTCCTTTCCTCCCATAAACAAACCTTTCTAATCAATAAATCCTGAAATAATTTGATTTTTATCCATTTTCAGCAAAATGACAATAAAGGGTTTCCAGTAATTTATAAATGTAATTCTAGTTCCCTCCTTAAACAAGTCAATGTAGCCATTTCTGCAAACTTGGCTATCTTTACAATCCATTCCTCTATTATTGATGTTTCTGTAGCTTTCTATCTTTGTGCTAAAGAATTGGATTTTAATACTTAACAATTAACCGTGGTGGATTAACATTTCTTTTTTGTAGGGATAATGTGGAATGGTCTGAAGAGCAGGAAGCTGCCGCACAATCAAAGGTCCAAGAACAGAGCATGCAGTTAGTACCACAAGATCAGCAAGGTACTTCAGACTATATAATGAAATGCTTCTTTTTATATCTGACAACCCTAACAACACAATATATATATTTAACAGAAACATATATATTTCTATCAAATGATTTTTTTATAAAGTTAAAAGACAAACATGAAACAATATAGTAAAAAACAAAGGATTTATCAATAAAATATTGATCTCAATCTAAAATTTTGGTTTTAGTTCCAGTGAAATCATTAGGACAGATTAGTGAGTAGCTTCACTCTTCATGAGATCCATGATTGACACAAATGTTTTAATTAGGGGTTTCCTAGTTAGAATATCATTTTTTTAAAAATACACAAGCTCCTAGCATAAGTGTCTCTTAGCTTCAGAGAACTGAGATTCAGATATTATCTGATTTTGAAGGATGTGCTTCTTGGGTGTATGAGAAACTATTTACAACAGCAAATGTCTTAAATGAAAGGGCAGCAATTTAAAGCAGAGTTCCTGCTACACTTAAGATATCATTGCTAAATTATGCTATGTAATTTGTGAGACTCTTTTTGTAAATGGAATTGTTGACTTATTATCCTCTGCCTTTCTTCAAAGATGCTTATGAAATCAATGCCAACATGTATTGGGATGATTTCTATAAAACCCATGAAAATGGATTTTTTAAAGATCGACACTGGTTATTCACTGAATTTCCTGAACTAGCTCCAAATCATCATCAAGGTCAGACTGGCATGCATAATTCTAAGGAAACTGTGAAAAACATCAAAAATTCAAGTCTTGGAAGCTACTCTGACAAACTTTGTACAGGAGGTAATAAAGACTTGGAGCATCTGGATACAGAAAGAAAGGATAATAGCAACATCACTTATCAGCTGCAGTCAGAAGATAAAATGGCATCACAGCTGCAGGAAGAGAAAGTAATAAAAAACAGTGACTTCCCAGGATCATCTGCCACATACAGAATATTAGAGGTAACAACACTGCAAATCGTAATTTAAGGATGGCCATGCTGCATTGAGTGCACAATCCTAATTAACTCAGCACCCTGTTTAGGAGGAGTGGCTACTACTATTATGCAAAGCATCAAAGAGGCACTTCATTTCAACTAAAGCAGGTCCATGTGGTTAATTAAAAACTTAGTCCAGCCAAGCCACATTAAAGTGGCTGCTCTAAGGGTCTACCTTTATTCTGCACACGCACAGAAGATACTTCTGCTTTCTGCTAGCCTTTCTAATTACTTGCCCAGACAAAGTGAAGTTGTTTGTCCATTTGAAGCTTCAGCTGAAGGCATTGAAGCATAATCCTTCACTTTTGAATCAAAATGTCACCTTGAATTGTATCTTTAATCTCTCTACAATAGCTTTGAATGCAATGCAACATCATTTTGCATAGGCCTTCTAACTGTTGCAGGTGCCCTAAGATGATTAATAACATCAGACAGCGATTATGATGGTGTGTACCTTGTGTTAGCTGTCACTAAGTAACTGTTAAGAGAACTTTATTTCCAGAAGGGAAACCACTGTAATCTTTTGAAATGAAAGTAACAAAAGTCTGAACATCGCAGAGCTAACAGTTTTATTATTACATTAATTTTTATCACAGCAAAATAATTCAAACCTGTTTCTTTTATTGACAGGTGGGATGTGGTACAGGAAACACTGTCTTTCCTATCCTTCAAACCAACAAGTAAGAAAAATTACAAATAATGCAAACCTATAGATTGCATAGACACTTTCTAGCATTGTGTGATCACGTAGATGCATAGTCCTCATTTTGAAGTAATCCATTTTGAAGTAATCCATTCCCAGTTTAGGAGACTTTTCCCAAACTTGAAGACTAATCTGAAATTATGTACAGTTTACATCTGTATATTTATAATACAAATAATTTGCATATATCTGACAGCAGGAAAGCTAAAAATTGTATTTTTATAAATTTTGAATTTGGTTGGTACAAAAGTCTAAACCTTAACACGGTATTAGAATGCTAATTTCTCTAGAAGTTGTCTTGTCAGCTGCCTTAATAGAGGTCCCATTTGGTGTAACAATTTCTAATTCCATATTTTTGGAGCTCTTATAATTGTCCCTCTGAATGAGAAACTATTTCATTTATGTTTTCTAGAGAGTTTGATTATTGGCTATCATAGTTGTTTCTATTTTATGTTAAACAAAAAAGCATATTGAGTATGATGTATTGTTTTAATTCAAATTATGGTCTTGGGAAGTCAATTGATTAGAACAGTTTATAGGTCCCATTACTAAATAAAAATTGTCCTTGCAACAACAGTGGACATTTTGCTCCATCTTTGTTCTGTTTCTAGTCATTTGATTTGACCTGGCTAAAATTTAATTCTGCTTGACTGGGGAGTAAAGTTTTGAATTGAAAGTTCATCTTCCTGTTGAGCCTAATTGTCATGGCATCTTCATTTATGCCATATTTAGCAGCTTTCTAATGGAAAATAGTCACTACTCTAGATGCTATCTTGGATACTCTGCAGCAGCTTGTCCCTTGTAAATAAAGTGTGTTCCTGATAAAACTTCTGTTTCATTTCAGTGATCCCGGCCTTTTTGTGTATTGTTGTGACTTCTCTACTACAGCAGTGGATCTTGTCCTGGTAATTTTAAAAAATGAAGTCATTTTTTAAAATTTTCTTAGCTAGTCTCCTTTATTTCTGAAAGTATGTAATGTTTATTGTCACCTAACATAATTATATTGAATATTAAGAGTAGAGAAATTTAAACATCACCGCTGTAAACAAAAAACAAGAACAGTGATGAGAAGGGTGAGCTTCATTTATTATTTTCTCATGACTCCTCTGATAGAACATCAACTCTTCATTTAAAAAGCCCCTTTTTGGGGGAAAAAAAATGCTGTTCATTTGTGAAAATGAGCATCTGTGTGAAATAGAACTATTTATCCTGTTAAGAGTCTCTTATTATATAAGTATGTATGTTCAGGGATTTCCCACAGAAATATGGGTGGTTTGCTATAGCAAGTTTATGTGTGGATTGGAACATCTAGAAAGTCCCTGATGCAGCTTTGAAGCTGCCTGGGTGGGATTTGGGCAAGTTGCTGTCTCTTAGCTTAATTTACTCCACAGGTTTCTGTGAAATAAGAACTGCTATAAGAAAGATAATTGTGTGAACATACAGGCCCATCCAGAATATGATGCCTCTCGTTGCTTTGCCTTCGTTCATGACCTGACCAAGAATCAGACTCCTTTTCCAATGCCAGATGAGAGCCTTGATGTGGTAGTTCTTATCTTCGTCCTTTCATCTATTCTTCCAGAAAAGTATGAAATACTGATGCTACATTGTATTTGTCTAACAGAAAAATATGCATTGGGGAGGGGTAGAGATATGATGGCCTGTTCCAAAATAAAACTTTTGTAGTGAGCCTCAGTTGGCATTGAGTCTTTTCTCTTTCTTTTTCCCAGAATGCAGTGTGTAATCAATAGGCTTAGCCAACTTCTAAAACCTGGTGGAATTATTTTATTACGAGATTATGGCCGTTTTGATCTAGCCCAGCTTCGCTTTAAGAAAGGTAGGGTGAAGGCAAAACTGATATTTAAAAATTGTAATCACTTTGCATCTCGTTAAAAGAAAATACTAGCCATTTTCATGAAACTAGATATCGAAGTGGTATGAGTAGGTACAGGACTATGTTTGCTCTGCTCTATTAACAGAAACAGCATAACGATTTCTTCAGAAGATATTATTGTATGTGAATGAATGACAACTTTTTTGGAGTTTCCAATATCAGTGACTTCTATGGTTTGTGCACCAATGGTGATTCATGATGATGATTGCAAGAAGTATGTGATATGAGCACTATTTTTTTTAAAGGGATTAAATCCTATAATCTATAATTATCAGGCCCAGTGAAATCTGGTGTTCTATTTTAACATTTCATGGAATTTCAGATGAGTACCCTGATATTTTGTGATATTCCATTGTGAGATTTCACATTTTTTAAAAAGAAATAAAGTTTTAATTTAATTTTGAGGTTTTATGAATGCCATTATAGAGATCTTATGTGCAGATATAATCACAGACACTGCACTGCAAAACCCTAACTTGTTGATGATCTAGAAAGCGATTTAGTAATTCACACAAAGTAAACATCAAAATCTATGTCTTAGTTGATAAAAACTACCTTTTCTTGTTCTTTTGTGGGCAACATTTTCAGGTTTTAGCCAGGAATTACTTGTAGCCATGCAGGTTATGTCTTTGGCAATATGCATATCAGAATATTTCTGACAATGATGTGGGAAAGTAAGAAATTAGGAAGTTGCTTAATGTTATTTTCAATATTTGACAGACATACAAGCACTTCTGAGGGTAAAGAAATCAGAAATAAGTTGTAGATTGTGTGAGCTCTTTTTTAGCCAAAGACCACTGTCTGGTTATTGCTACTAGATTTCTGCATATGGTTCATGAATTTAAGAATGCTTCAGCAAGAATTGAAGTACCACTGTGTACTAAGTGAAGAAAAAACTATTGTCTTTGCTGAAGTATTTTGACAGTGAATTGGTTATTGTGGCCTTTACCTTTTGGTGGGAGGTAGTGGGAGACAAGGAAATTGGAACAAATGCATTTTCAGTGAAATCTCATTCCTCTCTTCAGGTCAATGTCTGGCTGATAATTTCTATGTGAAAGGAGATGGAACCAGAGTTTATTTCTTCACACAAGGTAATCAAATGGCAGTTTTACACAGTAATGAGGCTTAAATATCAGTATGAGGTTAGGCCCTAAAGTCTGAAGCATTTTATTTGCTCTCCAGTTTTTTATTTCTTGAAAAACTGAAAATGATAAAGCCTTAAAATAGCATTTCTATTACCACTCTTATATTCCCATAGAACTACAGTGTGTGGTCCCCAACCATAAAATCTAGCTATTAGATATTTTTAAATGCTGACATCATAGTACTAATACACAAGACTCAAAATTAGAGGTAAATACAAAAAAAACCCTCCTAAAAATAACAGTCTAGTTTACATAGTCTTGGTTCACAGAAAAAAAGATGTAAGTTTAGGAAAGTGCAGCAGGCTCTGCTTCTTTGTAATCAATTTGTCATGATATCCCAGTTGGACAAACTGTGATCACTATTACTCTAAATTAGCATTTTAGAGCAGAATAACTGTAAATATCTAGGGTATTTCTTACCAGACCTTTTATCATACAAGTAGATTATCCTGTTCCCCAAATGTTATGACCAGACAATAATATCTTCTCCTTATGATTCTTGTGTATTATCCCACTGCTTCTTTTGTCTTTTTTTCCACACACTGACAATAAAAAAAAACCAAGAATAATTGCCCAATGTCTTTTGATCAGTAGTGTCAGGAGCTCTCTACATGAATGCACTTTTACTTACTTTTCTGCTATCTTTTTCCTGAGGTCGAATTTTAGTGTTCATCCATAAAATATGTGCAGGGTACAGAATCGGGGTAGGAAGGCTTGCAACTGAGAGGCATTCCTGATGAGGGGATGATCTTATAGCTTTAATTGAGAATCCCCATAGATGGCTTTTATAGCTCCAGCTTCGTTGGAGCTGTACATTCTCATTGGAGCAATACATTAATGCTGAATCATTACAGAATCGGTTACAGAATCAATTAGGGTACTAGTTGTCATCTTTAAAATTAGCTGGTCTTCCTAGTTATGGAACTACATGACAACTTCATTTGTTTTCTATCATGACTGCTTAACAGGTTTTCTTATTTTCTGAGGCTATGTTTCTGAATGATTTCCCATGACAAATATGGGGGGAAATTCTGTGGTACCAAATATCCACAACAATCTCTCTAAAAGCCTTTCAATAGTCTCTGTGGAATTCCTTCTAAATTGTCTTGATGAACAGTGGTTTCCCTACAAGGTGTAATTTTAATGATTTGGCTTTATTGATATTTTTGGATTTCATTGCCATGTAACAATCAATAATTAATTGAAACTTGTCTTTTACAGCTATAAATAATAAAACTTAGGTAAATTAAATGTTTTCCTTTGTATCGTAGATGAGTTGGATTTACTATTCTCTACTGCTGGCTTAGAGAAAATTCAAAATATTGTTGACCGCCGCCTCCAGGTGAACAGAGGAAAACAAATCACCATGTACAGGGTCTGGATCCAATGTAAATATCAGAAGCCAGATAATCAGAAGATAATAAGTCTGTAGCAGAAAGAATTTCTTCAATTGTTAATTGAACTTAATGAGATATCCTTTTCTGGGAGAATGTTTCCACGCTATAAAGGAAATCAACATATATATGATACACCAATATAACTGTTGTGCTGTTCTTGGATGATCATTATTTTTTGATGGTGAACATTTTAAACTTGGAACTGGGGGAAAGTTTCTCAGTTTACCCAGTATTTGTAATGAGTTTGGATACAACCTGGTACATTACACAATTATTTTGGAATTCTCATAACTTACATGATTACTTATAAAATATTTGGGCTTATTCATCATTGCTACAGAAACTGCTTCAGTCCCAGTTTATCCATTGCCAAAGAAAGAGAAAAGAAGTTTTCTCTTCTTAGGTGGTCTTTTTTCCCTAGTTTAAAAAGATCATTAAATTTTAAAATGTGTTTTTGGTCAATACTGAATCCCTTTAGGTTTGGAGATTTTTGTATTGCAAGATAGCTTTTTCAATTTTGGAAGGTCTACAACAGCAGTCTCCCAACCTTTCTGGCTTAGTGGACCAGCGGAGGAGGTGACAGGGTGGGTGAAGGGATAGTTTCATGTGTGCGCCGCTTTCAGAAATGCAGCTTCACGTGTGCGTGCACTCACTCACCCACTGCTTCCTCGGCCTGGTTCCGCACAAGCTGTGGCCTGGCCACGGCCTGGAGGTTGGGGACCTCCTGGTCTACAATATTATGCAGGCAAGCTGATTAGCTCTTAGTTCAAATTTTTCAAAGTTAAATTGCTGATAAAAACCATGTTCTTCTCATATTCTTGCATTGTCTCTGAATAGGAATGGCTCAGAATAATTACTAAGGTCATGCTTGCCAAAGTGTTTTTAGGAATATTGTTCCCTGTTAAGCTAGGATACAGAGGAGCACATATTGCATGGAAATGATATGGACAAGTATAGAACAAAAATGAAACCATCAGCATACAATAGTGCTGAATATGTGCTTGCAAGATTAACAGATATACTTATTGGTTATTTGCTGAGGGTTATGAAAGCCTATTCTTACCATGAAATGTGAAAGTTTGACTAATTTGTTTGACACTAAGAGCATATGCTATGCAATTAAAATTATTATAGGAATGGGCAAACATTGAAAGTTATGCTTTTTATTTTTAATAGCAGTTGATGAGCTTTGGGATACACTCCAGATATAGTTAAGCTATAGAATATTTTATTAAAGGTGTGGGATAATGGGAGGATGGGGCATAGGCAAAGGTTCTATAAAGCCCCGAGAGCCACCTTTTCCTGTGCTCTATATCCATCCTGTTCATAATCTCACAGACCAAAGTTTTCAAAGAGACAGCTCCACATAATCTTGCTTCTTCCCGGATTGTGTATGTAACTGGTGCTAGCATATTTTCTGGACTCTGAGTAGATGTGCTTCAGAGCATCATACATCATGCATTTGTGAAGCTCTGCATTTTACTAGTAGGCCCACGGTTTCAAAGAGTGTTGCCATTTTAGCACAGCAGTACCACCCTGTGAAAGACATAGAAGACTTGTAGTATTTATTGTCAAGAACTTCCACATTACTACCCAATTTTCCATTTTAGTTGCAAAAATCAACTGCAGCAAGTTTGATTTTTTTTTTTCTTATGGCCAAGGAAGATTTCATACGTCTGAGAAATACCTTTTATGTGGGTGACAGCTCATTGCAATGTGTATTGGTATGGTAATGCTTACTTTGGTGCCAAATGTCAAGTCCATTGGCAATCACATTTAACATCACAAGGTCAGTACTTGTAGAAATATAGATGCTACATAATCCTGGAAGCTTTTGTTTGCTATTCTGAAGCGCAAAGGACTTGTGCTGTTGGTAGGAGTGTGTCTGTGGAAGATGAGGAGATGGTCTGATCAGGATAAAATTATGAACCTTTTCTCCCTTAGAAGACTGATACAATTTATTTCTTATCACATTTTATTTAAGAGATCTCTTAGAAAGGTTACAATTTGCCATAGTAAGCAGGATATATTTGGGCTTCTTGCTGAGGTACAGGTCATAAATGTTACAGGCAAAGGATCCAAAATGGGGCATGTACGCACAGTTTTGAGTAACATGACATTTAGCTATGAGAACTCTATAAACATCAAGATTGGACTGGGCAGCCTCCTCCCATTATCCAGAGTAGCATGGGTTTTCTCCAGAGATGGTCTGTTCGGTACCCAAAGGCTAGCTCAACTACCCATCATCTCTTTGTAGTTACCTTATAACCTAGATTCAACAGCCTGGTCTGGTTTCTTTTCAGAGCAGCATTACATAATGTTGCCTCTTTCCTGCCACTTCCAAGTTATCTCTGCTTTACAGTTAAGCAGCTGGGTACAAAGAGTCAATTCACTTCCCATTTATGCTTTGCATCTTTGCTTGTTCAAATTTTCCTTAGGCTGGAGTAATACATACAGATTGTTTGATGCTGCCATTTTTATGCACTATGTCCTTTAGAAAGTTTTAAACTGTAACGATAATAGAGATAACCTAGTCCAGGGATCCCCAACCCCCGGTCTGTGGACCGACACTGGGCTGCGGCATGCCAGAAACCGGTCCGCGCAAATAAGCAAAGCCCCATCCGCGGGATGCAGGCAGTACATGAAACCATGTCCCCTCCAGTCCACAGAAAAACCTCTCCACAGAACCGGTCCCTAGTGCTCAAAAGATTGGGGATCTCTGACCTAGTGTACAAAATATACCAATTTCCTCATCAGGCTGAGGTTAGGATAAAGAAAATTCAGTGTTCAATAATCAGTGTTCAGTTAAGCAGCACTAGAAAAAAAATATTTATTAAGCATGGTCTGTAGTATGACTTGTGTAACTTGAATCATATTCAGGCAAATAGCATGTACACGTGTTCATGTGGCCATGCAGTAAACAGATAAGTAATGGTACTATAATGTTTTCTTCTGTCATTCGATCATGTCTGATTCTTGGAGACTACCTGGAACTGAAGTTCCTATAGTTTTTCTGGCAAGGTTTTTCAGAAATAGTTTGCCATTATGCCCTTCCCTGGATTGAGAGAAAGTGATTAACTAAAGGTTATCCAACTGCCTTATGACTAAGGCAGGACTAGAATTCTGGTTCCTAGCCTGCTGCCTTAACCATTATACCAAACTGCCTCTCAGCAAATATGATGGGAGTGGCCTGTTACAGTACTGTTATGGCAAGAAATGCTTATTGATCAGCCTGCACCATTGCCATGATAAGAATGCTGTTAAATACACCAGGAGTTTTACTGGGTTTCTCATGTATGGCTACAAACTGATGTTTTTTAAGGTAAAATTGCATATGGCAGAGCAGAATAACTTGTTCAAATTGGAAAACTGCACTGCTGGGTATGTACTGTTCTGGGGGCTGTTGCTGAATGCAATTGCAGTATGACTGCATATTGCAAAGAGATTGGGATAGTCTCTGTAAATAGTTGCACCTTATATTGAAGAGATGTTAGCCTTCCAGCATTATATAAAAGAATCAGATGGGCCAAGACTCTACTGTTTTATTTCTAGGAAAAGGCAAAAACATTAAATAAAGGTGTTAACATGCATAGATTCCAACTATTGTAATGAATTCATTTTTGTGTCCAACAGACTACATAATGTTTTGTGTTGAGGTGTCATTTTTGCAGTAGTCTTCCAGTTCAGTTTCATCTTTAGAACATTTGTATGTCCATCACATGGCCAGAAAATCATAACTACTTGCCATAACATGCTATAAATTAATCTAGTAGCTTGCAATTTATAATTAGTAGTTGTCAAGTGATCAAGCATATTTAATACATCATCAAGAGTTCATCTCATTGTAGGTACTGCAGGAGATGCAGCTTATTGATTTGCTCTTTTATAAAATTCAGTAGCAAGGGAGAGAAGACTAAAGTTATATGAAAGTAATAGCAAAATGGGAATGTTCTTAGACTGGAAGGGATTTGAATGAAGTATTGTACTTGGGATATATCACTTTTTTTTGTTACATCTGCTAATATTTCTTTCCTTAATGGTATCAAATCTTCAAACAGTGTTTAATCAATAGGTGTATATAAAATACTTTCTCCCAACAACAGGGATTTCCACACCTTGCACAAGCAAGGAGATGGCAGTTGGAATTTTATATGAAAATAAATTTGTCTAATTATTTCTCCTGCTGACTGAATAGTCTCGTTTCTCTGAAGACCTTGAAAAGACATCATACATAATGCCTATTTTAACCTATCACTGCATGTTTCTGGTAACAAATTAGACAGAACTATAGGCAGAATGGGTTTTTTTATGCTTCTTCTCAACAATACACTTTGAGTTTATCAATTGATAAGCAATAACACTTGCTTATCATTTGGTAAACTTGTATTTGAAAAGACTTCAAGTGGTTTGTATGTGACTACTTGTGAATTTCTCATTGTATTTCTAATTTTGTCTCCAAAATATTGTGATAAGATTAAAATTGAAGCCAAGTTGCCTGATTCTTAAATGTCACAATTAACACCATATATGTCTCAGAGCAGCAAATTCCTTGGAGAATAAGACTGTTAAGGGTATAGATGTGCATTTATAAAGATGATTTCCACTCTCAATTTTAGATGGAAATTCTTTCAAGAGATAAAGAATAAAACTAAACAGCACAGATATGATTCCACTACTGAATTTAATAGACACAGGATCATACATGTTTAACATGTTCATTAACATAAAAACAAAGTTCATTATCTTTTCAGTGTACATTATATCATTTTGCTTTACTGTCCATTTGACAGAATTTTTTCAGCCAACTGCACGCTTCCAGTCATTTCCCCTCTTTCTCCATCAACCTTACAAAGCAATTGAAATCCTGTAATCTTTCTTACATTCAATAAGGTTTAATTTTGAGTAGACATGCCCTTTTAAGCTTTCTAATGATTCCTATGTAACAATCTGCATTCTGTAGCTGAAGGTGATGAAATCAGACATTGTTTCCCATTTTGTTTTACACAGTAACTTCCCTAGATAAACACTAGTACTGTATTATACACCTTACTTTCATAATGAGGACACATCCTTAAAGCTACAGTTCCCTTTAAATATATACACGCGCCCTTCCTCCCAGTTTGCTTTCATCATACTGATAAAGCTCCACGCTCTTGGTCTCCTCCTCCTTTCTGGAGAAGCATCCCGGCCTGAGTCCGACCATATCAAAATAGCTACCGTACCTACCTTAGGGTCCCCTATGTCAAGACAACCCCCTGCCACGCCCCTTCTTGGCGGCAGATTTCTCTCCAAGATACCCTGCTCGAGTCTTTGTTTTGCAATGACTGCCATGAAAAAAGGAATCTCTGGACCATGTCTCAACTCTCCGGGAAAATAATCCGATTTCTCCCTTTGACCTGGGGACACGTATCCCCTCGCTATAATTCCACTAAGATCGAGATAATTATATCAACCGACTTAACTACTGCTCGTATAGCCACACGTCCATTCTTAAGATCCTCCCTCAAACCCATCGCCACACCCCATGCTTTTAGCACCTCCTTGCCTGACCTCTCCCCTCCCCCAACCTTTTCTCACCAACATCAACTCCCCTCCAAGTGCAAATCTCGCGAGACAATATGCATTTTCACAAGTAGTGCTTTTCCCCCGTTTTTTTTGCACCAATCGATCCAGGGCTGGGCTTAAAAAAAATGACTAAATAAAGAAGGGCGGGGGGGAAGGGGGTGTAGAGAAGGGGGGGAGAAAAAGTGAAATGTGGGGGGTGCCCCTCCCCCCATCGATCGCAACTTGCAATCCCCCCACACACACACCTGACGCCTTTTTTTTGTAACCCCCTTTCCCATCCCACCACCCTCCCTTTCCCTCTATAATCTGTTCCTTGGGGGAAAGGAGGTGAAGAGTCCCTCATTCCTCCCGGGAGTGAAGCTACCTTTGTCGGGGACATAGACTACGCGAGGCCGAGGATTTTGCGGCCTGTATTTCTCCCGGTCTCTGCTGAGAAGGCACCGCAGCTGCTTCTCTCCCCGACCCCCCCTCCGTCCTTCCTTCTCTCTCACCATCTTCTCCTTGTGGCAAAAAAAAAAAGGCCCCGCAGCTGGCTAGCTAGGAGTGAAGCCGAGCCACCACAGGTGAGATGCGTCCCGTGAATCAGTCACTCATCCCCACATTGTTGGGAGAGAAAAAGGACTCACTTCTCTCCATAGCCATCAAGACTGTGGCTAAGTAGGTGGGTGAGCAGGCCGGTCTCCTTTCCGGTCTTCCTTGTAGGCCTCGGGGTTGGGACGTGGTGCTCCTGCAACTACTTAAGCCTCTTTGGCGGTGATGTACGTATCTTTTAAAGGGAGGGGGACGCTGGCCTTGGGTTCGCTTTTTCCTCTTCCGCTCCGCTGCCTTAATTGCTGTGCAGATACCGCCGGGAACGAGGTTGCTGCCGACTCTCCGGGCCTCGGAGCCCCTCGCCTGCTTGCTACGATGGTAACTATGCGGAGGAAAGGGGAATGCGCACACACACACCCCGTGCTAAGCCTCAGAAACGGGGTTCTTGTTGCTATGGTAACGTTATGGGGGGCATTAACAGCACACGCTTGTGTATTTTATAGGCCGCGGGTAAAGAAGAGTTTATTGTGTTTAAAATTGTTAAAAAATCAATTGGGGAGGGAAGATATTATTGGGGGCGCGCATGGCGACTAAATTTGCCGCCCCAAATTTGCGGGCCTCGGGGCGGGCCTACATTACAGAGTTAAAAGGGGGTACATCTGAGGGCTGCGAAAGGGCGAGTAATGGGGGGCGAACGCCTGGCTGTTGCTATGGGAGCGTTCTAGTCGGTTGGGGGGAGCCGTCCTCGCGGCTATAAAAGTGGTGGGTGGGAGAGACTAGCGTTACTCTTTTCTCGGAGTGGCGTGGGGTCGCGCTTACTCCTTGAGCGAAACTCGGGGTGCCGTTAAAGGTTGGCTGGGCCTAGCTTCAAGGATTGAATCTTGGCCTAGAAGTGTGGAGCTATTTGGGTGTATCCTGTAGGTAGCGAGATGGCTGCGACCACGTCCACTGGGGAGGGAAGGCCAGGAAGAGTAGTAGTAACTTCAGCTGGAAGTTTGGGTATGTTTGGGGCCAGTTAATTAAAAGGGGTTCAAAGGAGGGGCGGGACTGTTCCTCTAGATCTAAGTTAGATGGATGAATTCCTGTGTGTGTCAATGAGTGGATTTGGAATGAGCAATTACTTTTAAGAGCTGATACTGCCAAGTTACTACTTGGCAACTTTTCTGTTAAAAATTTGGGAGGGTGTATGTTCCACCTTTTTAGTGAAAATGGTTTGTAATGTATCCAGGTGTTTCCCACAGATATTTAGGTCTCAAAGACCTAGTTTATATTATATTACCATTAGGATCAGCCACTATGTGAAATTTGTAAGCCCCACATGAATGTTGTATCTTAGGAAACTAGGTTAAATGAATGTTAACAATGTATCTTTGGAAGTTAAACATAGGAAATGGAATGGAAGAGTACAGTAAATGTACTTATGAAAAGAACAGAAAAACTTTGATGGCTTCTTATAAAACTTAATAGGTTTATAAATTAAAAGGGGATTGTTTTTTCATATCAGTGCTTGAAGATGACTCAGTTAGCTTTCTTCAGTTTGGTACCCTCCACATGTATTACAATGGAGTTCTCCAAATTCCTAGAAAGTATGGTATGCTGTTTGGAAATCTGCAGTTTGTAATCCCAGCACATGTGGAATTACACTAAATTGGAGAAAGCTGAAAGGAACACTTCTCCACTAACACACTGCTTACCACTACCACCCATCCTTCAAACAAACTGGATTAATTTCTCAATTTCTTTTTGTCAAAGGTTCTGATGGGGATGCAGAGGAGAAAATAATTAGGTCTCCTTAAAATATTACATTATTGTAATTTAGGAAAGGATTTATTGAAACATTCTCTGTTCCTAAATTCATTTTCTTGAATGTTACATCATTTGCAGATATATATATTTTTTTACATAATTAGAAGCTACCTCTGTAAGGCTTTGGTTCATAAATTCATTGGACATTCCCCTATAGTAGTATATACCATTCTGGTCATCTCAATTATTTGCATCTATCTATTAAAATATTTGAAAATAAATTAACATAAAATCTCAGAAAGACTTAACAAGAATAGAGGGAATAACCAATGCTTGGTGGGGATGGGGAATCTTAATCTACCATTTGAAGTGCCAGTAGGATGAAGTGAATCTTCTTAGATAGGGAATTCCAAACAGACTGCACCATAATCCAGAGTAAACCTAGCTCTGATGTTGGCAGATCTTAGAGGTAAACTTGTCCAGAAAATGTAACTGAACCTATAGCCTTATATAGGAGAAAACAGTCCTTTAGGTATTAGTTGTACTACTTGGTGTCAAATTATAAAAAAAGATCTCCCTGTTTTTATAATGACCACTGAACTTTAACAATATCCATAGATGGTTTTCTTCTACAGCAATCTTCCAGAGAAGTGATGTTGGAGTAAAATAAAAAGCAAAGAGAATAATTGGTATGATGTCATTGTGCATTTTTTCTCTCTCTCTCTAAAGGGCATTTGCTGCCCTTCAGGAATATTCCTCCTAAGCGTGTGCTAGATGCTGAGTGATTCAGTGCCTTATCATTTGTTGGGGAAATGAAAATAGAACAAATCTGAGAATAAAGTGTTTGGAAATGTATGAATCAGTCAATCTGATACCTCTCAATTATACCATTTTGCTTAAAAACCAGTTCACTTATTTCATTGAAACTGTTCACGCAAAATTTTGCTGTCACCTCCATTTCTATAACTGTCACTTCCATTTCTTACTTCTATAACTAAGATGTTCTCTAAAGTTTGCAGTAGTATAGTGCCTTAAATGATGCATGAATTTGGGTTATTCCCATGAATAAAACTAAAAAGTTAAAAAAAAACATGGTGAATTGTTCTAACAGATGGCTAGACCCACAGATTCAGCTATTTTTCAAAATTTCCTCTGGACTTTGCCTGTGTAAATGGATTACAGTTCACTTCAGGATCTGCTGCCTGCTTTGCCAGGATTCCCATTATGGGTTTGCCCAAGCAAAGCAGGAGTGACTTTTGACAATGCTCCAGCTTTGTCTGCATAGGCCTTACTAGCTTTAAACAATATTTGTGCTTCCTTCTAAATTGCTGGTAACCCATAAAGATTCACAATACAGTTTGAGAACCTTGTGCTATCATTGTTTAATACCCTAGCAATATGTTCCTGGTAGAGCTGACTAGAATTTAATCAGTTAGTAGAAAATGAAAAGTAAAAGCTTCTTATTAACCAATCACGGTCTCATTTCTGTTGCACTCTAAAAAATTTAAAGGTTAATAATTATACAATGGAGGACATATAGTAACTATTTTGTTTATGAATATATTTGCATTTTAAATTTTAAAAAGGATACTTGCTATATTCTAGTTATTTCCCAAAGATAATGTCAGTTTTAGAGGGGAATGTAATTAAGAATTGAGTTTCTAGGAACATGCAATTGCTGGTGTGCATATAAGATCATTTTGGAGTTGTATCTTATACAGTTTCATATATCAGGTTGCTTATGTGCCTGTTGTTGGAACTTGTCCCTCCCAGTTAATTGAACATATGAATGAAATGAACATATCAGAAAGGAGTCCTTCAGTCTTCTGTCTGAAGGAACTGTCTGTTCTATTTCTGAATATCTTGGATAGTAAAAGCAAGTCATGTTTTCTGTGGTTTGATGTGAAGAATAGTTAATGATGAGCAATGACAATAATTTGATGTAATTGTATACTCCCTTGTTGCAAGGAAATATCTGATAGGTACAGTCGTTTTAGACCACATTATGGTACTCTATGTACATATACAATTGTATTATTTCTTTGCAGTTATGCTATAGATCTATAATTAAACCTCCTTTTTCTATACCATTTGTTTTTTACAGCATTGGTCTGCGGTTGGAGTTCAATAGCTCTCCATCCTTAATTTCCTAATGGGAAGTAAAGAGATATTTACCTCCTAGAATAATTCTAATGTAAAGGATTTTATTGATATTGAATTCCAAGAAACACAGTGTGTGTGTGTCTATGTGTGTGTATGTATGTATGTATAAGAGGCTTGTAGACAACAGTATTGACAGTTCTAGAGGAGAAAATGCTGATCTGTAGTCTTTTGCTATAGTAATGGAGATTTAAGGCACTTTTAGACTAAGCTAATTTTTTTAAATATGCTGTGTAAACTTAGCTGTTGCAGTTTATAATCATAGCTTTTGGCTTAGCATGTTGACTGAACCCAGTCAATTATTGTTTATTTAGTAAACCATAGACAATTGAACTGAATAAGTAATAAGTGACTAAATTTGAAAAATCCATTGGAACTATGTTTATTTAAATGGATAAAGTAATTGTACCACATTCTTACAGTTGTATAATATACATATATAAAAATGAATGTAAAGAACCAGTTTGGTCTAGTGGTTAAGGCACCAAGTTAGAAGGCGGGAGATTGTAATTTCAACCCATGGCTTAGCTAAGAAAGCCAGCAGGGTGACTTTGGGCCAGTCACTGTCTCTCAGCCCAATTCATCTCACAGCAGGGTTATTGTGGGGAAAATAGGAGGAGGATTTGTTAACCACCTTCAGTTATTTGTAAAAATAATAAAGACAGAATACAAATAAATAATAAATTAATGCACTAACTAAACCTGAACAAAAGAATATTTAACCTTATAGAAATGCAAACGCTACTTTGATATATCTGTTCTAGTGGTATCACTATAAATTAATATTGGACCATGAAAAATCCTTATGGGTAGTTGTGTAAACAAGTTCATATCAATCCAGTAATTAGAAGAATACTGACTATTCTTAAAGTGTTCTATGTTCTTTATTAGCAGATATGATGGAAGAATTGCATAGTCTGGATCCACGACGGCAGGAACTGTTAGAGGCCAGGTTTACTGGAGCAGGTGTTGCTAAGGTTAGTTATGTGCATAACCAGATGGCTAATTGTATGTACATCTCTTCATGTTTTGGTAACATTTTATTAGATGGGAATATGTCAAATAACAGGGATACAGTCAAGATCCACATAATCATATTTCACACAGAGGAAATGATTCAAAGTTGTATTATCAACCTTTTGATTTTAGTGATAAGTATGATCATAATAGAACTTGCCCAAACAATATAAGTTGATGGTCTACTGAGCTGCATCTTCAAAATCAAGATAGTTGTGACTGACCTTTTTAAATCACGCTGTAAACAAGACTTGTGTAATTAGTAAAGGGGAAGGGCCACATAGATAAAATAAAACATTAAAAAATGTAGCTAAAATTCAACTTACAAATTCCAAAATAATTAAAGTAATTAGCTGCATTACCACATCCTCCAAAATTCTTTCTTACAGGCATCCTCCAAATTTTCATAATAAATTATCATATACAGTAGAGGTACCACTTTATAGTCAATAAAATAGTAGGAAAAGCAATACTGGGATACAATCCCCAAAATGACAGAATGATCTCAGTGCGAATCCAAGGCAAATCATTCAATATCACAGTAGTCCAAGTCTATGCCCCAACCACTGGTGCTGAAGAGGATGATATTGACCGGTTCTATGAAGCCCTACAGCACCTTATAGAATCAACACCAAAAAATTGATGTCCTTATCATGGGGGATTGGAATGCAAAGTAGGAAGCCAAAAGATAAACGGAATAACAGGGAAGTTTGGCCTTGGAGTACAAAATGAAGCAGGGCACAGGCTGATAGAATTTTGTCAAGAGAATATGGTCATAGCAAACACTCTTTTCCAACAACCCAAGAGACGGCTCTACACATGGACATCACCAGACGGTCAACACAGAAATCAGATTGACTATGTGCTCTGCAGCCAAAGATGGAGAAGCTCTATACAGTCAGTAAAAACAAGACCAGGAGCTGACTGTGGCTCAGATCATGAGCTTCTCATTGCAAAATTTAGGCTTAAATTGAAAGTAGGGAAAACACTAGGCCACTCAGGTATGAACTAAATCATATCCCTGATGAATATACAGTAGAGGTGACAAATAGATTTAAGGAATTAGATCTGATAGACAGAGTGCCTGAAGAACTATGGACGAGATTCACATCATTGTACAAGAGGTAGCAACTAAAACCATCCCAAAAAAAGAAATGCAAGAAAGCAAAATGGCTGTCTGAGGAAGCTTTGCAAATAACTGAGGAAAGAACGGAAGCGAAAGGCAAGGGAGAAAGAGAAAGATACACCCAATTGAATGCAGAATTCCAGAGAATAGCTAGAAGAGATAAGAATGCCCTCTTAAATGAACAGTGCAAAGAAATAGAAGAAAACAATAGAATAGGGAGAACCAGAGAGCTCTTCAAGAAAATTGGAGATATGAAGGGAACTTTTCATGCAAAGATGGGCATGATAAAGGACCAAAATGGCAGAGACCTAACAGAGGCAGAAGAGATTAAGAAGAGATGGCAAAACTACACAGAAGAACTATACAAGAACGAGCTTAGCGTCCCTGATAACCACGATGGGGCGGTCACTGACCTCGAGCCAGACATCCTAGAATGTGAAGTGAAGTGGGCCTTAGGAAAGCTGAGCAACAACAAAGCTAGTGGAGGTGACAGTATTCCAGCTGAGCTATTCAAAATCTTAAAAGACGATGCAGTAAAAGTGCTACACTCAATTTGCCAGCAAATTTGGAAAACTCAACACTGGCCACAGGATTGGAAAAGGTCAGTTTACATTCCAATTTCAAAGAAAGGCAATGCCAAAGAATGTTCAAACTATCGCACCATTGCACTCATTTCACATGCTAGTAAAGTTATGCTTAAAATCCTACAAGCTAGACTCCAGCAATATGTGGATCAAGAACTACCAGAAGTACAGACAGGATTTCAAAGAGGCAGAGGAACTAGAGATCAAATTGCCAACATACGCTGGATCATGGAGAAAGCGAGGGAGTTCCAGAAAAACATCTACTTCTGCTTCATTGACTATGCTAAAGCCTTTGATTGTGTGGATCACAACAAATTGTGGCAAGTTCTTAAAGAGATGGGAATACCAGACCATCTTATTTGTCTCTTGAGAAACCTATATGCGGGTCAAGAAGCAACAGTGAGAACTGGACACGGAACCACTGATTGGTTCAAAATTGGGAAAGGAGTCCGGCAAGGCTGTATTCTGTCGCCCTGCCATCTCTAGTAGATGAGTCTACTTCCTCAGCAATATGACAACCCTATCTGAAACTTAACATTCTTTTAATCAAACTAAAATAGTTACTTTTACTATTCCTTTTAGAACTTGGTTTCTAGTCTCCAACTTTGTCAAATTTGTTTTAGTTTGTCAGTGCTCATTTTACACTGCTGTGCCCAGAACAGTATTCCAAGTAGGGCTTGATAGAGACAGAATAGAATGAGACAATTATATCCAGTTGTCTAAATTCGGTGCTGTTAGTGATTATCATACTGTTAGCTAATACTCAATGTGTGTTTTGCTAGAAGATTCATATTCTTTTCACAGTTATTATATTATCAAGATGGGTTTCCCCCTTTCATTTGTTTTCTCCCAAGTTGCTATCATTTATGTTTCTCCATGAAATTTGACCCTATTTTAGCCTGTTCAAGCTTCTATTTTTTTCAGTCTTCTAAAGTGTTAACCACTTTTTTGTGTGTATAACATGCATTTGATAATCCCATTTTTAACCTCTTCATCCAGGTTATTAATAAAAAGTGTTGAATAGCAGATGACCTGAAGCAAGAGTGCTATGGTATTCTGCTTAATAGTCATTCAGCCAGGTAGAAATTCATCTAACAATTTGTAACTTACCCTATAGTCTACCATATATGTTACCATTTTATTAATAAAGGTATCATATGAGACTTTGTGGAATGCTTTGCTGATCTTATAAAAATAGCATTGCCTAATCTGTTAAACTAGTACTGTTAAGAAAGGAGATAAAGGCAAGTCTGCCATTAATTGTTTCTGACAAACTCATTCTGACTTTGTTAATTGATACAATCTTACCTGAGTGCTCACAAATATGTAATAATCTGAGGACCTTGCCCAGTAATGACATCAGGTTGACAAGTCTGTAATTTCCTAAATTCTCCCCTATTTTGAAGAAAGGGATAATATTTGTTCTCCTTTAGTTATAGGAACCTTGCAAGTTCTCCAGGAGTTCTCATAGATCACAGTTAATCAGTCTGCATTCACTTCTGGTCGTTTCTTTAGTAACCTGGAAAGTAATTTATCTGGTCCTATATATTTTAATTCATTTATATTACCAGTACTTTACAAAAAGTGGTTCAAAATTAGATAGTCTACTTTAGGCTGTTTATTAATATATTGTTGGGAGGTTTACTACAGATTTCTGATTCCTCTCCATTTGTATTTTTGAACTTAAATATTTAATTGATATTTTTTTGGGGGGATAGGCTGTGAGCTTCATTCAAATCTGACCGCTCTTAACACCATAATTATCTGAACAAGAAGTTACAGCATATAACTCAAAAGTCATATCCTGGTAAGATTGTCAGTAAAATATCGTTATAAATCAGGCATGTTAAACTCGTGATGTCGCGCGACGTATTGGGACTTTTTCCCCATTGCCAGCAATGGGGTGGGCGCAGTTTCAGCTGACACATCCGGCCCATGGGCCAGCAGTTTGACATCCCTGTTCTAAATGGTAAAAACTCGAAAATGGCAATAATGGATTCAAGAAGGTCATGGTCTTGGTTGTCTGAAGGTTAACATTCTTTGAAATGATTAAATTTCAAACATCCAGATCAAGGAACTAACAGTCCCTTTGTCTGTTGTACTAGAAAGAGAGATAACAATCTGAATTGCCATAATTTATAGTGTAATTATCAGTGACTTTCATGGTCAAATATGCAGTTGATTTAAAGAAGAAAAAAATTCCTGTTGGTAACGCTCTTTTGTTTCCTTTACACTAGGGTCCTTTGAACAATGAATCTTCCAATCAGAGTTTGTGCAGTGTGGGTTCCCTGAGTGACAAGGAACTGGAGGTAACTAAAGTGATATTTTTCAAATAATCCTCATAGATGAGTTTAGCCCAGAATTTCAGCCACTAAGTGATGTGGTTGTTAAGCAAGTCCCACTACATGACCAGACCCAATTTTATGACTACTATGTGCTTATTGAACAAATCACTGTAGACATTTAAGCATACTATTAGAATCATTAAATGAATCACACAGTCTTTAAGTGAATCTGTCTTCTCCAATTGACTTTGCTTGTCAGAAGCCAGCTGAGAAGGTTACAAATTTTGATCATGTGAGCACAAGATGCTGCATCTGTTGAAAATGTGAACCAGTTGCTAAGTGCCTAATTTGCGATCATATGACCACAAGGCAATATGACAGTTGTAACTCACCTTTTCCAAGGCTGTTGTAATTTTAAACAATCAAAAATGGAGGACTGCATATATTGCAGCTAACTTTGATCAAAAAGTCTTAATTTAATCTTTCACAATAAAAAATGGTGCTTAACTCAGGACTATTGCAGCAACTTAACTAAATAATTAATTTCCACTAATCAGTAATTGGTTATTTGCCGAGTATAGTATTCCATAATTACATCTAAAAATACAAAAAAGAAATGTAACCTGTTTTGAAAGTTAAAATACCTGTGGAGGAGTTGTTGATAACCATATTTCATTTTTTTTTAAATTGTGACCTTAAATCCTTGGATATTTGTAGAAAATCATTTGGGATTTTTTTGACTCTTTTAAGACTCCTGAAAAAAAACAGAATGATCAGCGCAATAGGAAAAGGAAAGGTGAACCATTTGAAACCAGTCAAAGTAAGACTTTTATTTAGGATCTCTAAAAAATTGATGGCTTTCTGCAGGTATATACAGAACATATGCAACAATTTTCTAATATATCATGAAATTATTATGATATTAGATAATAAAATTATATAATATATGCTATATTTTATTTTGGAACATTTCTTGGAAAAGTTATATTAAAATGGGCTATATTGCAAATGGTACATTGAAGAATGTTACTTTAAATTGTAATTGATACTTAAGTAAATATGTCTTTTCTGTTTATTTTTTCTATAGCTATAATATGCTCATAAAGCGCAACCAGAAGCTCTTTAAGTTGTATTCAGCAGCATTTGCATATTTCTCTGGTCTGCCATTGTTGATCTTGTATTGAATTGTTTTTTTAATGTCTTCCTCATATGTGTATGATTATTTTTCTTTCTTTCCCCTTTTCACTGACCAGCTTTGCATAAGTACACATTTTTTTCTTGTATGTGTCCTTTTTTTTCCTTTTTCTTATAATATCTTCTTTTTCTATTCCTTTTAGTATTCTTCTAGGAAGAGGCTAAAGGAAACAAAGGAAATTTTCTTTCAGTTTATCTATTGGGAGCTATTTTTGGTTGCATATGTTTCTAGAGTTTTATCCATATATGCTGATTTATATCTCAAAATGAAAACAATTTCAGTAAAAAAATTAAAGTATTATAGTATTTTCAAATTACTTAATTTAATATAACTTATGGTAATGCTGTTTGTTTTTCTTTCCAGACAAAATTACTCCCAGGGGGCATAAAATTAGTGACTACTTTGAGGTAAGCCCATTTTGCAACTTATATCAAAGAACTTTGTTTTTCTTTGTGTATGTGTGTGTATGTATGTTGAATTAGTTTAAGAAACAGCCTCCAAATTCTATGTATACTCCTCAGTAGTAGGCCCTTGAAAATATATGATTAAGTTTTCCAGGCAATTTATCTTGATTACTTTCTTAATCCCTTCGCAGACATAATTTGGTTGTTACTTCTGCATTTGACCTGCTGTACAGAACATTCCTGAAGTAACTAATTTTTTCTTTTTTCTCCTCCCTTGCTTTAGTTTGCTGGTGGAAGTGGTCCAGGAACAAGCCCTGGCAGAAGTGTGCCACCAGTAGCGCGATCTTCACCACAACATTCCTTATCTAATCCTTTACCTGTAAGAACCTAACAGGATAGAGTAGTATCCTGAGAATTTTCCGAGCACATTTATAGATCTGTTAATATGTATATGTGATAGAAACAGTGCAGATCTTCTAGGATTATATAGTAGAGTAGAATCTCTTTGCCTTCCTTTCCTGTCCTTCTGTGTTAATTCTCAGATTTCATTGTCTGTATAACCCAATTCTGACTAGGGCTTAATTAAGATCTACTTCATGTAACTAAGTCATATAGTACAAGTGTGAGTAAATGTTGTTAAAGCTGCAATCTGATACTGACAAATCCATATGTTGGTTTGTTGTAAACAGACTCGTGTTAAAAGGAATTAAGGTTCACCATAAAGGAAAATAAATGCCTGAGAAGTTGACTTTTGATAGATTTATCCTTCTGTCTCTGCTATTATGAAATATATGTATTTTGCCTTTCTTAAAAAGATTAATCTTGGAAGTATGACTAGCAAGTGTTTTCATAACTTATTCAAAGAAATGAATTGAAGAGGAACATTCATTATTATCACATTTTAGGCAAAATGTTTTAACGTGCAGATATATAGTACACAAGTATATTTGCAAAAATACTCTATCCTGTATATGCATGATCATAATTGACAGCTCAGTTCTGAAGTTTCATATTACAGCTACCCTTTGTGCTTATTGTCAGGTTTTTTGCAATGATTTCCTACATGTGCCTTTCAAGCAGAAGGTGCCATTGGCAGATTTTTCTCAATATTCTGTTTAAACACAGGTTTGTTTTTCTCAGAGTCCAGAATGTGGCCCTTTACTAAGCCTACTACCATAAGAAAAGAAATGAGGTGATGGTATTTGAGGATGCTTGTGTAAACATTTTTTTATCTAAATCCATTGTCATATGGTCTTTGTCAAGACCTGAGAGAGCTCTTGAGTCCAGTAAATGATCCTAAGGATAGAGGCAATGGAGCTTAATAGTATTTGTTTGCTCTGTGTGTGTGTGTGTGTGTGCGCGCGCGCGCGCATGCGCACATATGCCTGCCTGCTGTCTTTGGCTTCTATTACTACAAGGAAGCCAAAAGTATAAGGGTATTAAAAAAATCAGTTTGCTATTCTGGAGAAAAAATGGCCAACTTGAGCTTCTGAAGAAAAGGTATAATATAAATCTAACGAATATATTCCAGAGAGAAGATTTTAATGAAATATAAGAGTATAGTGCATTAGAGTCAATAGGAATATTTAACCTTTTACTATCTGGAAAGGGAGGAGCATCACTTTATTTTTTAAAAATCAAGACCTCCGTGGCTATAAGACCAGGTGGTAATTAATACCATGAGAAAGAGCAAAGACTCCCCCCCAGTGTCCAGTTTATTGGGCCATCTGTGGCTTTAATGAACTTATTTTTTTTACCTTATTTTGTTTTAATATAACAAAATCACACAACTAGCAATAGACTATTTGCAATCTAGTTTTGCTAATTTTTGGTGATTCTTGGAGCTTCAGAAATGAAGAATGAAGCATTCAAAAGGTATCATATGAACCTAGGCTTCTGCTTCTCAAGCATGCATTTCTAATATAACATTTATAATAGAAAAAACTCTGATCATTTCATTTTGTTAAGAAAAATGTGGAGAGAACTAAAAGTTGCTTTTTTTAGATGTATCTTTCTCACTGAAAAAAACATTTTACTAGCTTTGTGTCCAAGCTGCTACATAGCTCAGTTTTATAACTCTTTCCACATAGCCTTTTTTTATGATGATTTTCTTTAATGTATTACAGCGGCGAATGGAGCAACCACTTTACGGAGTAGACAACAGTGCAGCCAAGGAAGTGCCAGAGGAGCATTCTGCTCTCCCAACACTGGTATCAACAATGATAGCAAAACAACGGCTAGAGGGCGAGCAGCTGGCACAGAGGGGTACAAGCCTCTGTTTTCCATTTGCTTCGGTGAGCAAGGCCTAATGACCAAACTCAAGGGTTGGAATGGGACAACTTGCTATGGCAAATTTGCCACAGCCAATTCACCATGGACAATTCCGCCATGGACAGCTCACTACAAGCAACTCACTACGGGGCAATTTAATAGTTCTATTTAATTATTTAAAATAAATTAAAAAATATTTTAATTTTTGCCATTCACATCTCATTCTGTCCCTTCTTTTGCATCCTTTCTTTAATTATTCTATTCCACCGTTTCTTTGATATTAGTGTAACTCTTGTCCCGCAGCAAGTTGTCCTGCGGCAAGTTGGCCGTGGTGGGTTGTCCTGCAATGGCTGTAGTGAGTTTGCCATGGCGAATTGTCATAAACCCCTCAAGAGGGGCTGAAAGGATCAGGTATGGTTTCCACTGCTGCAGTAGAATCTATTTTCTTTCTCTTTCTTAAAATTCTGGTTCTTGATTGCTGCAGTTTATAACAATATAATGGCAAATAATAATAATCCTTCCACATAGAATTATTTTGGAATTATCCTTTATTTAAGTACTTATTTTTTGACAAAGATATATTTCTTTCTTCTGCAGTGATCATCTCTCATCTCCTGCATATTCTTGCATTTGCATAGTTTCCATGCTTACATGATGATGAAACAATACTTCAAAGGCTCAAAACCTAATTTTCCCCAATATATTAAAATTATTACTTCCTATTTTGTAGGAATTTTAGATGTTGGAAGTAATGATAAGCTACAGTGTAGTTATTATAAAAAATTGTTTGGAAGATGAATCAAAATTGTTTCTATAAAAATATGGAATGTTAATTTGGGGCTATTCAACTTTATTTAGAAGCCAACCATTTATTATCTCGAAAAGTTTATTCCTCATCAATCATTCAGTTACTTGTTTTCTGCAATGCTTTTTCAAATTCTGTCTTGATATATATTCAAGAGGAAGGGACTTTCATCTGCAAGAACAAAATTAATTTTAGAGGTTACTATTCAAGCCATTGTCACAGAAGCCAGCACTTTGTCAAACTTTAAAAAAAAATATCCTTCCAAAAAAATTATTTGAACTGTTTTAGTGAAAATGTTAATGCAGTTTAAATTATTTGTGTGAGCAGAAAAACTTGAACTTTAAGACGAGCGTGATAATCCAGGATGAATCATGTCTTTACACAGAAGTTTTAAAAATTATTCCTGATCTCTCTTATCGGATTATCTTTAAGTACAGAACTAGGGGGGAAAAATGGGTATGCAACTTGCTGCTTCTTAAGGTTGATCACATACAGATAGTTAGCTTAAAGTTTTTTCTTTCAAATAACAGTGGGGAAGAATGTATTTTGTATTATATGAGCCAGCAGTGTGCTGCAGCTGCCAAAAAGGCCAACACAGTGCTAGGCTGCATTAACAGAGGGATAGAATCAAGATCACGAAAAGTGTTAATACCACTTTACAATGCCTTGGTAAGGCCACACTTGGAATACTGCATCCAGTTTTGGTCACCACGATGCAAAAAAGATGTCGAGACTCTAGAAAGAGTACAGAGAAGAGCAACAAAGATGATTCGGGGACTGGAGGCTAAAGCATATAAGGAACGGCTGCTGGAATTGGGTATGTCTAGTTTAATGAAGAGAAGGACGAGGGGGGACATGATAGCAGTGTTCCAATATCTCAGGGGCTGCCACAAAGAAGAGGGAGTCAAGCTATTCTCCAAAGCGCCTGAAGGCAGGACAAGAAGCAATGGATGGAAACTAATCAAGGGGAGAAGCAACCTAGAACTAAGGAGAAACTTCCTGACAGTTAGAACAATTAACCAGTGGAACAACCTGCCTCCAGAAGCGGCGAATGCTCCAACACTGGAAGTTTTTAAGAAGAGACTGGACAGCCATTTGTCCGAAATGGTATAGGGTTTCCTGCCTGAGCAGGGGGTTGGACTAGATGACCTCCAAGGTCCCTTCCAACTTTATTATTATTATTATTATTAAAATACTGTACATACAACTTACATGCTGCATCTCTTCTTACAGACCCAGCAAGGTAGCCCCTCGTCTGCAGTTTCAGGAAACACAGAGCATTCCTGCTGCTCTCAAAAACAGATTTCCGTCCAGTATAAACAGACACAGGTACAAGACTAATGAATAACATAGTGCAAAGTTATATCTGATTAGAATCAAATATATTGTCCATTTGAGAAATAAATAGAAATATATTCTTGTTTCTCTTTAGATCATGTAAATCTTTCACCTTTTACTAGAAAAATAAACTTACAATCTAAGGACATAATACAGTCAGAAAAAAATTCAAACTTATTCAATTGTGATTATTCCGTCTAAGAATGTTTTAGCTTTAGAGGCTGTCTTGAAGTAAAATAGTCTCTATTGGACAACATATTCCAGAATAATTTTACTTTTGTTCCTGCTCAACCTTCCAACTGCTGTCTTGTTCTTTAATCAGCAGCTTCTGAATGATTAACATAATTTTTTGTTTTGCTTTATTAATGAAAATGTTAGTTATGGTTTTTTCCACTTTGTAAAAGGTCATCTTTAGTATACTTGGTATATTTCTGCTTAACTTAGGTTTCACAGTTCTTTAAAGGATTCATTTGCCTGGATCAGGACAATATTGGAAAATCTTTCTTTTAAAATTTGTGCCATCTAGGAAGTTCCTTGCTTTCATTTTTGCTGTTGATTGCTTTACAATTATAACTTTAAATACAAATTAATGCAAGCCCCATCATAGCCTTATATAGCTGAGGATATGCAAGGAACAGTTTTCAGTCAGAGGATAATGTGTTTTAGGAAACCTAGTTTACCATTTTCAGAATATTTAAAAATTACCTGTTTTTATAAGTGAAAGCCTAAACAATATTATATATTGTTTGCAGTTTTTTGCCTTTTCCCAGGGCTAGAACTTCTATTAAACTTTGTTGTTGCTCTGCTTTGTTTCTTTAGATCTTTCATTTGTTTGTTATACTATGTTATCAATGTTATATTATGCTATTTTTGTCTCTCAAAATTTTATCAGCTGCCAAGTTCTCAAGGGCTACTGTTTTATTTGTAAACTTGTAAACTACCCAAAGCCATGCAAGTATGATGGGCAGTATAGAAATTTCATAAATAAAATATTATGAACCTATAGTAGATTTTGGCTGAAAGAGGAAGTAATTGGGGAATCTTAGTCTTCAAGGTAGTTATGCTTTTATTGCAGAATTTTCCTATGCAATATGAGCCTTATCTAATCCAAATCCAATGTGCTCTTACGTAAAATGCATAGGGAAAATGAAAACCATGTTCACAGACAAATTGTAGACACTGTCGTAGTTTCATTGATTTTGAAGCTTCTATAGCAGTGATGGCGAACCTTTTAGAGACTGAGTGCCCAAACTGCAACCCAAAACCCACTTATGCATCGTCGAGTGCCGGGTGGGTGTGGCCCATTGGGTGGGCGTGGCTGCGGTGGTAACAGCAGACTGGGTGGGAAAAGTTCAATCAATCAATTCCAACTTTGCAAGATCTTTTTTTTTTTTCCAGAGAAGTTGAAATGACTGATTGACCTTTTTTTATTTTTGCACACCGGCGGCGGAAGGCCTAGCGAAAAGGTTTTATAAAACCCAGCTGAAGGCCTAGGACTGGGGCGATGGCGCGCGTGCCCACAGAGAGGGCTCTGAGTGCCGCCTCTGGCACCCGTGCCATAGGTTCGCCACCACTGTTCTATAGCATCCCTCTTATGGATTGCATCTTCTGGGAGAATTCCCTTTATTTCACAAGTGTTTGTGAGTTTGTGGAAATCAAGAACATAGTACTTGTGTGGCCTGGTTATATGTATTTTTCCTCGGTTTCTTCAATATTGAAATAGTTTTCCCAGATTTGTTATTCAGTAATTGGAGCAAAGCAGCATAGAAATACCATAAATAAATATGGGAAAAATCAAGCCATTTCTTTAAAGTAGACCAGCTTTAAAAAAAGAAAAAGTTGGGAAGTCCAGGCTTAATTATATTTTTCATCAGATTTTGTTTAATAATAATCTTCCTGACTACGACATTCCAATCTTTGATTATGTTACTTTACACAACAGAAATATTTGCTACTTTTTGTGTTCATAACACATTTGACTACTTTGTAAATCATTTCTTAAGAACTCTTCTTTTCCCTCTCAAGTCTGATCTTACAATGGAGAAATTATCTGCATTAGAAAACAGTAAGAACTCTGATCTGGAGAAAAAAGAAGGCAGAATAGATGATTTATTAAGGGTAAGTAGTTGTAATTCTACATCCTATATTCAAATTTCAAGCCATAGGATATATATATATAATATGTAGGTAAGAAGTTAAGGGTATTATTTAATAGTTATGTAAATGGAAATAGGCTGTCATGGAGAAAATCTAAGCAATCACTAAGGATTGATATTGACTTGATGACATATAATCAGTTACATGAAAAGCCCTTGATAAGAAGGAAATTGTATCCTCTCTTGATAAATATGTATTTCTAGATTCATTCAAGAGCTTTACAATCTTAATACTCAAAACAAGCTCCCTCCTTTTTACACTTCCTCTACAAAGTATTTTTTAATTTGAACATCTAGAAGGGTTGTCAGTAATTTACTGGATAAAAAAAATACTAAAATAGCTGGTGACACTTAATAAAAAATGTCATTAAATGGATTGTATTCTGATAACTCTTGTAATAATTAGTTTTAACTTGCAAAACATTTTCCTTAAACGCAATCAAATCCTAATATATAAGTTTCTTACAATTGAACAATTATTTTTGATGAAACAGTAATTCTATGTGTTCCAAATAGTTAAGCAATCTGAAATTTTGCTATTGTCTTCTGTATATTCCTGAATACCATATAGAGCATTTTAACCTCAGCTTAGTAGTTTCAGGTGGAACATGTAAGAAAAGTCAGTTTTTCAACTGCCTTTCTGTGTGGGAAAATTCCCACATCTATCAAACAAATTGATTGGAATAGCTTGGAGCTCTTACAGAATTCAGATCTGGGTTTTTTTCTTTTGTTATTTGTAAATATTGCCTTAATTTCCATCTTTTCTATATTCCTCTCCCTCACCCCAATATGCATGCACATGTTCCCTCCTGGAGAAACTTAAGAATAGTCTATTTACTCAGTTATGAATTATCAGTTTAGGGCAGAAAGAATATCTCAAGGGGAACACATTTTCTCTTCCAAGCTATTGTTTTCCTCAAGTTGAGAGAAATTTGTCTTTCAACAAAGAATATTCCATATGGCTAGCTTTAATCTTAGGGTAGAAATCAACACAGTGCCAGTGGTAACCTGCAAGATGTTTTCTCATTCCTTGTCCCCATTATAGGAAAGGTGGGGATTAGATTATATAGCATACAAAAGTGATCCATTTGAAATATTTGTTAGCTTAGAAAGATGTGCGGAATCATCCATTTTGAAAGAAACTAATAAAACTAATGAAACCTCTCCTCTTAATTATCTTTTCTTAACATTTTTCTCATACAGTACTATTAAACTGCAGTTGCCAAGGATTAGGAAAAGATGGGAAATTTCAGATCTCTGGATTCCTATACACCATCCAATTTCCTTGCATGCCCTTCCCAGAAATGTCTGTGGATTTTTTAAAAGCAGAATGGCCTCAACTGTTAAACCCACACAAACGTTATTTGCTTTTTTCCTTCTTTTATGGCCCAAAATGTTTATTCCTCTTGTGACCTCAAACAGATTCATAAAGCATTAAAATCTGGGTATTTTCATTCTAGGAGAAATCAAGCATAGACATAAAAAAAAATCTCAACAAACTAAATTACTTCCTGGGTATGATGCCAGGCAGCCAATGAACAATTGGACAAGCTCTTAGTGCTTATATGGCTGTGGTTTACTTCAGCCAGGTTTAGTTCAGAGAAGTGAATCAAAAAAAGATTTTCATGGCTTCTTCCTAAAATTCTGTTAGTGACTTCATAACAATTTTACTCAATCTTATAATCCAAAAAATAGCTCAAATATTTTCAAATTATAATTCCTTAAAACCATTCAGTAATTTTTTGCCATTAAAATGATAATATATGGGTAAAATTTATACAATGAAAACAACTATACCGAGGACAAGACGAATATAAATAAACAATATCGAGTAGGTTTATACATTGTCCTGATCCAGTACCTGTGGAAAAATTAAGATCATTCTGAAGTCTAACAGGCCAGGGTCATATTGACCTTGGTGCAGGATAGTATTTCAAAGGGCAGGCATGGCTTCAGAATGGAAATGCTCAAATCATTCTGATCCAAAATAAAGCAATCATGAACTCTCTCAGATCTGTAGTAGCATCATCCTTTGAAAATATTTTCTAATTTCTATTGATTATCAGAGGCATATGTTTACATTCTAGTACAATAGGGACACCTTTGCTACACTTTTACTATAAACATCACTAATTGAGTCAGACATACCTTTGTTATTTACTCATCCACATATTTTCTCAGGATGGAGGAAACCTTTCTACATGTTTGGACGGAATTGCACTCGGGCAACATCAGAACATAAATGCCTTTTTTTCAGATATCCTTTGCCTACTTGAAAAATCATGCAGAACTGAAGGGGACCTCTTTAGTTGCTTCATATTTCTGTAGTATTTGGGAGTTGTCAATAGATCCAGTTTAGTTCTACATATTCTGATCAGAAGGGAGGACAGAGGTCATTAAATGGAGCCTGGAGATCTTGGGCTTTTCTCTTTTGAGCATAATAGTATTTTGACAGCCATAGACTGTTGGTCCATCAAGCATCCTTCATAGTTGATCATTTAGCAGAGAAAAGGAACTGGATTGCAGATTGGCGTAGTAGGATGTCTGCTTAAGAATTCAAGTAGCAAATAAGCCTTTGTAACATTCCCACAAATGGTATACCAGTTTGGACAGCCCATGTTAAATCTTTTTGGAACCAGGAGACACATCAAAATATTAACATTCATGTCAGTGTTATATATTTATTTCTGCAATTTTAATGCTTCAGTCTTAAAAGAATCGAGCAGTTATATTATTACTGTGGAAGAAGAATGACAAAGAAAGCATTCTTAGCTGACCTGGAAATTGATCTTGTTTTTTTATTGTTTCTCCAGTGTTGCTAATAATGGTTTCTAAATGTAAGTCGTCTGATTTCTAAATGAAATAATAATGCTGGGTTGAGTGGCTGCACATTGATTCTCCAGTCCAGGAGGAGCCAGAATGGTTCCTCCACCTGGAGAGGCAGTGACAAAATGGACGTTTCTTTCTTGCTCTAGGAGATATGAATTCCCCTCCTTGAGATTCAAACAATTGAAGTAAATGGTAAATCCAAATTTATTGTATGCATGACAATACTTTTTGTTGTATTTTGTAACTGTGATAGCTTTAATTTTTTTCTCCTTATCTGTGCAAGATAATTGTAACTAATATGGGGTAATTTTTGTTTTGTTCACCTGCTTGATATTTTATTTTCAGGCAAATTGTGACTTAAGACGACAGATTGATGAACATCAGAAAATGCTTGAGAAATACAAAGAACGGTTAAATAGGTGTGTAACAATGAGCAAGAAGCTACTTGTAGAAAAGGTGAGTTATAACCAGCACAACTTGTTTTGAAGTTATACCCCCATAACCTGCATAATTAGGTTTCAGATAATAACTGTAGAAGTAGTAGTAGTAATAATAATATACCGCATAGTTGCATCATCAAATGTTTGGAGTCAACTGGTATTAATAAAAACATTAGAATGTTGAAAAAATAAGCAATAGAACAGGGGTGTCAAACTCAATTACATTGAGGGCCACATTAGCATTATGATTGCCCCTCAAAGGCTAGTTGCTGTCCCCTTCTCTCCCTCAGGCTTGCCACACAAAAGCCTCTCCTATCCCCTTCTCTCCCTCAGGCTTGCCCCACCAACATCTCTCCTCCCCATCACCTCTCCCCCCTCATTCCTCCTCTTTCCCGCCAAAACCCCTCCTTTTATATCCTCTTATCTCCTCCCCCATGCATTCACTCACTGCCCGGCTGGCCTTTTCACACAGTGCTTATCAGCTGGAGCTGTGTGCGCTGATTCTGGGGTCCCCACCAAGCCCTGCAGCTCTAGCTGACTCTTCCCCTGAAGACTGCCATCCCAAAGGCCGCCCGAAGCCCCGATCAGCTGGAGCTGCACACGCTGATCCCGGGGCCTCAGCAGAGCCCCAGCAACACTGCAGCTCCTGCTGACTCTCCCCAGGCCCCTCTGGCACTGCCACCCTTCAGCTCACATACACACACCCTACATAATCACCTTCTCCTACTAGTTGCTTGTGGGCCAGATCTAAACATACCACAGCTGGATCTGATCTGTGGGCCTTGAGCTTGACGTGTCTGCAGGTAAATATTTAATGGTTAAATAGGTGTGTAACAATGAGCAACTGTGACTCTTGTAAATGTGCACTAATTGTTGAGTAGCCAAATCGTGATCACATGATCTTGTGAACGCTGCAATGATTACAGCTTCAAGGGCCAGTCATAAGTCTCCTCCTTCAGTTCCTTCATAATTCTAACAAATGATTGATAAGCAAAGAGCAGTTGTATATCTTTTACATAAAAATCTAAAATTGCCAGACATTCAGGAATCAACTTTGTTTTATCAACTTTGTTGTTCAGAATTGCATTCTTAAGATGGATGACCTTTCAAAGCATTTAAATATATAAATAAATATATAAATAAATAGGGATACTTTGCAAAATCATTCAGATACTTTACTTTTTTCTTTACAGTCGAAACAGGAAAAGATGGCTTGCCGAGATAAGAGTATGCAGGATCGGTTGCGATTAGGTCACTTTGCTACAGTCCGGCATGGGGCATCTTACACGGAGCAATGGACAGATGGCTATGCTTTCCAAAATTTAATCAAGTATGTATTTTTCTATCGTTCTGCTTTCTCCAGAAGCAGAAAAGATTACTGATGATTTAGTTGGTTTTTTTTTATATTAATCCATACATAACTTACAAGGTTTGTTACTATTATTCTCTTTTAAATAAAAGTTTGCATGAAATCAGGAAAGATGTACCATTTACTGAAACAAAAATAACTCTCCATAATATTTGTAAAACAGCAAATGCAACAACAATCTTACAAATACAGGATAAGCATGTTACTCGCTTTTCTAGCCATTGGTAAAAATGATCTCATGTTCTAAAGCAGGGCTTTTCAACCTTTTCACAGATTGTACCACTTTTAGGACCTGACAATATTTGAGTACCACCAGTGCTTAGCAAGGTGTCAAAAACATGATGACTAAAAAAAAAGGGGGGGGGGATTTTGGGATTTGTTGTTATAGAAATGGCTAGTTTATAATATTATGGAAAAGTAAAAAGTTGAGGTTCAATGTTAATGCTTCCTTCTACTGCAACAGAGGAAGTATGTTCTTTTTCCCTTCTCCCCCTCACTTTTTCCCCCTTTTTCCTCCTCACTGTGTCCTACTATTTGCTTTTGTATTTTTGTATTTTACTCTATAATCTAATAAAATATTACAAACTGTAGAAAAAAAGAAGAAAAGAACCAGTTTTAATTTCTCCGGTGGCTGTTCCTTTGCTGAATCACTTTCCCTTTGCACTGACAAATGTATGATGAATTTATCCATGTTTATTAATATGCACCACTACCAGCTAGTTCAGGGGTCTTCAAACTTGGCACTTTTAAGACTTGTGGACTTCAACTCCCAGAATTCCTCAGCCCTCATGGCTGGTTGAGGAATTCTGAGAGTTGAAGTCCACAGGTTGCTAAGTTTGAAGACCCCCTGAACTAGCTGGTTGGCCCTTCTGAGCTCTTCCACAGTGTAGTAAGAATGCATCCCCCAATCCCTTCCCTGTACCTTTAAAGACACAGGAATCAAGTGCAAAGCAAGAAAATAAAGAAACACAAATTCCTTTTTTTTTCTCTTTAAGCTGCCTCAAGCATGTCACGTGTCACAATGTTGCATTTCTAGACTGAAAGGCTCTGGCAATTGCGAAAAGCTTTAGCTTTAAATTAAGCCAGTTTACCTTCAAAGAAAACTTTCTAAAAGCCACAGACAGACTCAATTAAAGGGGGTAAAACTAATTACATTTGTTTAAAGGGATTAAACCTTTCCTGTTGTCTTTTTTCCCCTCCCCCCACCCAAACCACGTTCTTTTACAGCCTCTCCTCTCTTCCCCCTCCCTTTTTCTTCAGTTCACCTCCAGCTCCCAGCTGCTTCTGGAAGCGCCAATCAGCTGGAGCCAATCAGCTGGAGCCCTGCCGGCTCCTGGGGCTTCTGCCGAGCCCAGACAGTGCTGCAGCTGCCTCTCCCTCAGGCTTGGCTCGCTTCGGCTCATTCCCCTCCCCTGCTACACTTTGCTTGCAATCGCGTACCACCTGCCATGTGGCAAAGTACCACAAGTGGTACGCGTACCACCGGTTGAAAAGCCCTGTTCTAAAGTACACTGAGTCTTCTTTCTCTTTTATCTTTAATGTCAATCTGTCCATATCTGCATAATCTAAAATTTTCTTAATTAGTTCTTCTGTTGGTAAGTTTTCATTTTTCCAATATTGGGCAAATACAATTCTTGCTGCAGTTAATACATGTAAAATTAGATATATACAAGCTTTCTCGTAGTTTCCTCCTATTATGCCTAACAGAAACAGTTCTGGCTTGAATTCTATATATATTTTTAGTCATTTTTTCCAACCATATGTGTATTTTTGACCAAAATCTTTTAGCTTTAGGGCATGTCCACCAGGTATAATAAGTACCTGGTTTTTGTTTACATTTCCAATACTTGTTTGATGTATTTTTGAACATTTTTGCTAATCTTACCGTTGTTAGATGCCATCTGTAAAACATTTTATATAAGTTTTCTTTGTAAGCCACCACTTTCATTAATTTAGCATTTCTTTCCCATAATCTTTGCCAGTTTTCTAATTCTATATTATGTCCAAAGTTCTTTGCCCATGTTATCATTGCTTCTTTTACTTGTTCCTCTTCCATCTTTAAGTTAACAAATATTTATAGAGTTTCTTAATCAATTTTTCATCTGTTTTTAGCAGTATCTGGTCAAATTCTGTCTGTTCTTTATAAAATCCCATTGTTTTAGCATCTTTTTCATATCTTGTTTGAATTTGCAAGTATGGCCACCATAATAGATCAATACCTTGTTCTTGTAAACCTTGTGTGTCTTTCAATTTTCCTTCATTGTCCAAAATATCTTTATAGGTCACAACTTTCTCGTAATTGATTAAATTTAAGTAAGCAAATGCTTCCATTGTTGAAAGCCATCCAGGTATTTTAATATAAATTTTTGCTTTTATTTTTTCCCATTCTAAAAGAAGTGCATTTCTTATAAAGTGGTTTTGAAAGTATCTATGTATTTTATTCTTCCCATACCACAGAAAGGCATGCCATCCAAGTTGTAGGTCATGCCCCTCTAAGCATAATAGTCTTTTATCTCTAAGCATTATCCACTCTTTTAGCCATGTTAATATAGTTGCTTGATAGTATAGCGTCCAGTCCGGCAGTCCAAGTCCTCCACTTTTTCACTTCTTGTAGCATTTTCAGTCTAATTCTAGCTTTTTTTCCTTGCCAGATAAATTTCAGTATTGTTGTATTTAGTTCATCAAAAAGGTTTTTCCCAATCTTATAGGTATCGTTTGAAATAAAAAGAGTATTTTTGATAAGATATTCATTTTCACTGTTGCTATTCTCCCCAGCATTGAAAGTTGTAAATTTTTCCACTTTTCCAGATCCAATTTTATTTGTTTTAACAATCTTACATAGTTGTTTTCTTTTATTGTTGCACATCTTGCTGTTAAATAGATTAAAGTTTTAAGGTTGCCATTACATGTGTTAGCATAATAATTGATGAATATAACTTATACGTATCTGAAATATAAAAAAAATAATATAAAAAAAGCTTTAATTCTGTAACTGCAAAATCCAGGTCTTATTTTGTAAATAAAGGCACATTTTTATGCAGAGATTCCTTTGTTGTTAAGCAGACTAGAGGGAACATTTCCTTCTCAAAGATTGCAACCCATGGTAAACATGAGACAATGGATGTTTGGTGTTTGGGGATATAGGACTAAATCCAGATTTATTTATGCAGTTGGGTGCAAAAATTCAGGTATCCCTGACCAAATTTAAGACTAGAAGCTGATGAACATCTGCATGATAAATATAAATCTCTTTCTACAGATTTGCATTTGCACATACTTAGCTATGTGTAATTGTGTACAGATTTTAAATATGAAAACAATAAAGCAGCTGCCAGTTAGTACTTTGTAACACCACCTTTGATAAAAATAACAGCTTCCAAAAATTTCCTATATCCAGTTAAGAATTTTTCTAGACTTAATTTTGGATTTTTCCTCCTACTCTTCCTTGCAGAACTCCTCTAGTTCAACAATATGATAAGCAAAGATTTTGTTGGGCTGATGGAACTATTTTGTTTCCCTACTCCTCAAATACCTTATATCTCAAAAGGGGAAAAAACAATTAGGCTTCTTATCATGCATAAAATAACTGGTTTCTTATCTGGTGTGCAAGACAGAAAAGAAATACGAAGGTACATATACCTGTCTGCCCCTGAACTCAGCAACTGATAACAAGGCTAAAAATATTTTTTTCCACAGAGGAGATTAAAGCAGTTGTGCCCCTAAAAATTAGCCTCTTCATTTGAAAAATGTCTGCAACTATGAATACTTTTTAAATTTAAAATTAAGGTCCTTGTGATTATTTGTTAGAAACTGGATTTACCATTTATTCTGTTGCTTGATAACAGCCAGTTACATTTCCAAAGCCCAAGCTTCTAAATATTTGGTCTTCTAAAGCCTGACAGATTACTAGAAATGCACTGTTCGGATGTGGCTAACTAAGGATGTAGAAGATCAACCCCCTTATGTGGGATATATTATTTTATGTTCTCTAATTATGTCCATGTTATACTTTTATTTAGGCAGCAAGAAAGGATAAATTCCCAAAGGGAAGAAATAGAAAGGCAACGGAAATTGTTAGCAAAACGAAAACCACCTGGCATGGGCCAGGCTCCTCCAGCTACCAATGAGCAAAAGCAGCGCAAAAACAAAACCAATGGAGCAGAAAACGAGACGTAGGTGACACAAACATTTCATAATCCTTTCTGGGGCTGTCATATGGAAGGAACTTCCTAGGTTTTACCCAAGTAGGCCTCCCCAGATTCTGTGTTTGTGATGAAGTTTCTCTCCACAATTATATTGGTTTTTGTAGACTGATGGTCATATTTGACATGTGTGTGGCAGGCCTTGGTCTACTTTCCAAAAAGTAATCAGACTTGGAACAAAAAGTGAGTGGACTCATTTCAATTAGTTGAATTGATGGGGCTAATTTATTAATCCTTATTATTGTGAATGTAATGATTTCATCCTATAACAATCAAAATAGACTTTGTTGGTAACTTTTAGTGGACTTCAAGGGTTGCCTATGGCAGGGCTTTTCAACCTTTTCACCCATTCTACCACTTTTAGGATAAGGCAATATCCGAGTACCACCAGTCGCCCAGCAAGGTGTCAAAAACTTGACTCCAAAAAAAAGGGAAAAAATGAAAGTACAGGTAGTCCTCGACTTACAACAATTCACTTAGTGACTGTTCGAAGTTACAACGGCACTGAAAAAAGTGACTTATGACCATTTTTCACACTTATGACTGTTGCAGCATCCCCAGGGTCATGTGATTTACATTCGGATGCTTGGCAACTGATTCATACTTATGACGTTCACAGTGTCCCAGGGTCACGTGATCAATGGCCGGGGGGGCGTGGCCAGCTCATCACTCAGGTTGCGGGGTGCCTGTGGGGGGGAATCCGTGGGTCTCTGGTGGAGGGGGATGGGACTGGGGTGAGTGCCTTCCTTAACGTCCCTCTCTCCCATTGTCCCTTCCTTTCCTTCCCTCCCTTTGTCCCTTCCTCCTCCCCTCCCTCCCTCTAATTGTTCCTTCCTTCCCTCTTTGTCCCTTCCTCCCTCTCATTGTCCTTCCCCTCCTTCCTTCCTTCCTTCCTTCCTCCCCTCTTTGTCCCTTCCTTCCCTCTTTGTCCCTTCCTTTCTTCCCTCCCTCCCTTCCAATGTCCTGTGCTACACCGTCCAGATCCCAGCCTGGTTTTGGCAGGCAGCGGTGCATTCTCACCACATGGAGCGGCCGGTGAGGTGAACTGGCGACATCACGGCCCTGCCTGTGCAGAGGCAGAGGAGAGCGCATGCGCCTCAGCCTCTGCGCGTGCACAGGCAGGGCCAGGATGTCGCAGGTTCACCTTGCCAGCCACTCCGTGTGGTGAGAATGCACTGCTGCCTGCCAAAACCAGGCTGGGATCTGGACGGTGTAGCGCAGGACAATGGAAGGGAGGGAGGGAAGAAAGCCACCCGCGCTCAAAAGCTGCCCGGTGCTCTCAGAAGCCGCTCGGCGCTCTCAGAAGCTGCCTGCCGTGCGGGGCTCTCAGAAGCCGCCCGTCGCGCAGGGCTCTCAGAAGCCGTGCGGCGCTTTCAGAAGCTGCTCGGCGCTCTCAGAAGCCGCCCGCCGTGCGGGGCGCTCAGAAGCCACCCGGTGCTCTCAGAAGCCACTCGGCGCTCTCAGAAGCTGCCCACCGTGCGGGGCGCTCAGAAGCTTCGCCTTACACTCCGGCCAGCGAGCCACATGGGCAGGGGCACGAATCGGCATGTGCTCAGGAACGCCGATTCCGCACCCCAGCTCGCTCGCTTGCCGGCGCCCACAATCTGCCCAGCCTCCCATCTGCCTGCTTTGCGCAGCTCCTCCTGGCCCCCCCGCGCCCGCCGTTAACCCTCCCGTCACCATGCAGGGTAAGGTTGGCACTCCCGCCCCCACCCAGATGCCCTCGCCTCCCCCAAGCATTTTTTTACTCACCTGCTTTCAGCTGCACCTTTCTCCTTTTGCTTCTCTGCCTTCGCCATGTGTTTGGGGTAAAAAAGAAAAAAAGTTCCATGAGACTTTCTAACTTCTCGCGAGAAGTTAGAAAGTCTCATGGAACTTTTTTTTTTTGTCTCACAAACACATGGCGAAGGCCGAGAAGGACAGGAGAAAGGGAATGCTGCTGAAAGCAGGTGAGTAAAAAAAACGCTTGGGGGAAGTGAGGGCATCTGGGCGGGGGCGGGGGGCAGGCAATGCGTCGCGCAGCTCCAGCGGAATCTCCCCTGAAGACTGCGTGAGGCTGCCTGCTACCCCCAAGGCCGCCGCCAATCAGCTGGAGCTGCGCGCTTTGATCCTGGGCTCTCAGTAGGACCCAGGCAGCGTGCAGTTCCAGCTGACTTTGCCACAAGCCTCTGCGGCGCTGCTGCCGCTTCACCTCATCCACTTTTACATTTTTTTTTACGTTTTTTTTTTCAACCCGTCCTAGGCGTACCACCAGCCATGTGCTCGCGTGCCACTGGTGGTAAGCGTACCAGGGGTTGAAAAGCTCTGGCCTATGGCATCTGAATATATTCCTATGTGTAAGTTACCTTTCTTGGTATAAGGCATTTCTAATTTTGGAACCACTTATTTTATACATGTACAGGTTAACATTAGCAGAATATCATGAACAAGAGGAAATATTCAAACTCCGACTAGGCCATCTTAAAAAGGTAAAAAGATACGTTATAACTTCAAGTATGCATTGAATTATGTTTTTGACTTCCTACTTGTTCTAGTCCTTAGTTATTTGTTTCTTTATTGATTTATGTTTGTTTATTCTCTGTTTGAGAGAGTAGGCCCTTCTATGAAATTCTCTGTCTCAAACTTTATAGCTATCTGTTTCTAAACACCAGAAATACTACCTCTTCTACAAATGGTTTTCAAAAAATTTAGGAAGTACTTTACACAGAGCTATGTTTGTGAGTCTATTTTAGCACAATATGAAGAATTTTGGAAGATTCTTTAATGCATAAGGTCATTTTTATAAGGAATATTGGCAGAGTCTTAGCTCTCGCTGCACACTTGCATGAACCAAAACTTTATTCTAAAGCAATAAATAATGTTATATGCATTGCTAAATAAAATTAACAATGATGGGTATTTTTAACAGAATAATAGAGTTGGAAGGGACCTTGGAGGTCTTCTAGTCTAATCCGCTGCTCAAGCAGGAAACCTTTTGCCATTTCAGACAAATGATTGTCCAGTCTCTTCTTAAAAACCTCCAGTGTTGAAGCATCCATAACTTCTGGAAGCACGTCGTTCCGCAGATTAATTGTTCTAACTTTTTTTTAGGGAGAATTGTTTGCCATTATTGATTCTCTATTTTTAGGAACTTCAATCATTGAAAAACCATTTTAAAATCACAAATAAATCAGCTGCTTTACTCAGTAACCAAAGAAGAAAGAAAACTGCCTATCCTCTTGTTCTTTTTTCAATGTTAGAGTTTTAGCCCAGTATCAGGAAACATAAGATTTTCCTGCTTCTCTGACAATTTTGTTTGTGTTCACAAAAGACTAATCTGCTAAGTCTACTTTGCTGTAGTAAAGTATCTGGGGATTTTTAGATAGATGGTAAATATAGGTAGATAGATATGGTAGAGGGATACAGACAAAATATAGACATCTCACAATGTTAGTACAATGTTAGCTCACCCATTATAACTACATAAGTGAAAGTACTTTTTTTTAGAAAATGGATTATTTAAATAGTTTTGAATGGAGATTTATCAAAATTAAGAATAGAATGAGCTATCAGTTATTACTAATCTTGATGGCTGTTTATTACCTTTGGAAACACAATCATTATATCTTAGAAAACTAATAGAGTTCTTGAATTTTTGAGCCTACTTTTTTATAATTATGTAAAAAAAAAGCATGTTTTGTGATAAATTCATCTAAGAAAAATTAGAGTGAGATCTTCTACAAAAGAAAATGGAAAAAGAAGAAACAAACAAATGGATTTCTCCCATTTATAATATCAGAACAAAAAAATCTATTACCAGAAATGTTCTCTGTTCTTTTGCAAGCTTACACAAGGAGTTAGGAAATAATAACATGTTATTCCTTGCAACATTGCAGCAAATAATAAAGAAGGGAGTGAGAGCATTAGCAAAAGGATTTCTCCAAACTTTGGTAAGAACACAAAAGATTTGCAAGTGAAAATATAGAGGGGTCAAAATAGCTCAGAGCCATGCAAAATTCAATACCTCCTTCCAAAAAATTCCTGTCATCTAAACAGTTCAAACACTTTTCAAGCAAGACAAGTGGTTCACAATATTTCTGTCTATGGATAATAAGCATATTGTAAGATGTTTTAGCCAGTAATTTGCAGGTGGCTGTCAAGTCCAATGTTTAGATATTTTTTAAAAAGACACTCTCAATGTCTTTTCATTTACTTTTTACATATCATGACATCTTTCCCTGATTGAGGAATACTGTATAAAGGAAAGCCTTTCTGCAAAGATCCTTATCAGGCAAATTTGGTTTTAAATCCTCAGTGCAGCAGTTTATAGTACAGTAAAGTGATCTTCCTCTTTGTGCAGGAAGAAGCTGAGATTCAAGCAGAATTAGAGCGATTAGAACGGGTTAGAAATCTGCATATCAGGGAATTGAAAAGGATACATAATGAAGATAATTCACAGTGAGTATTGGCCATAAGAGAGAAGCAAATTACAACCTTGTGAAGATGACCAGCTTGCTAAAATACACTAAAAATGTTTGCTTGGAATTAACTTTGCTTAGAATTAATATTTATTAAATGAATATACCATTTGACTCCTAGCTACTTGGATAGAATATCCTTCCAAGCAACAATGTAAACAAGAAAACATAAAGATAATACAGGCAAAAATGTGCTTGTGGTGGGCAGTGCAAGACTATCAGAGAAAGTATGGCTGCATTTCAACAAATCTAGCTTTGCCTATGAAATAGATTGCCAGTTCACCTGCATGCTCAAACCTTTCTACTCATAGGCAAAGAGCTTTTCATTTGTCAAATAACTTAACCTTTTTAGATGATTTGCTTAAGACCATGTTCAAACCATTATATGGATAAAGTCTCCTGTTCTCTCCGCATTAGGTTTAAAGACCATCCAACACTAAATGATAGGTATTTGTTGTTACATCTCCTTGGCAGAGGAGGATTTAGTGAAGTATATAAGGTAAGTTAGATCATCTTTCTATTTTGTTTGATTAAATGGTGTAGAAGCTAAAGTCTTACTTATTTAAATGTCTGTCTTTGTGTTCTAAGGAGTATTGTCAGTTTTGAGTAGACTTGTTTGGCCTGAGAAGTCAATAGGTTCAAGTTAATGAAAGTTATCTCTGTATACTCATTACAATTAAATGAATTTTCTTGGTTTTACTTTAGCATTGTCATTTCATACTCACCAAATTTGACACTATGTTAAAAGTTTTTTTTTAGCATGTCAGTCAGAATAGTGTAACAGAATAACAGAGTTGGAAGGGATCTTGGAACTCTTCTAGTCCAACCCCCTGGTCAAGCAAGAACCCCTATACCATTTCAAACAAATGGTTGTCCAATCTTTTCTTAAAATCTTCCAGTGTTGGAACCCACTTCTGGAGCCAAGTCGTTCCACTGATTAATTGTTCTAACTGTCAGGAAAATTCTCCTTAGTTCTAGGTTGGTTCTCTCCTTGATTAGTTTCCATCCCTTGCTTCTCGTGCTTTGGAAAATAGGTTGACCCCCTTTTCTTTGTGATAGCCCCTGAGATATTGGAACACTGCTATCATATCACCTCTAGTCCTTCTTTCCATTAATCTGTATGTAATTTAAATAATCTTTAGAAAATTTTATATTCTATATTTCCCATAGTGGAATTTACTAATTCTATATTCCTCATAGTGGAACTTTTTTTAAATTCATGAAGTTCACTCACAGTTTCCATAGATCACAAAGTTTGCCATAATAGGAACTATTGTTCTTATTACTATAATATACGTATATAGTCTTTCCAGATCCTGCAAAAAAATTCATCCCCCTGGGAGCTTAATATCAATAACTTTTTCAGGGAGGGCAATTGACCATACCTTAATAATACCAATTTTCAATTGTTCAATTTTTTAGGAAATTACTTCGTTGAATTATGATTCATATAGTTGCCGAAGTAAAAATGTAATGAATTCCTTTTAATCCAGTTCTGGAGCACATTCTATTCTTTGTTTAATTATAATTACAGAAAAGCATTCTTTCAAAAGATGTTCCTTTTTTGACATCCCTCCAACATTTTATTGAATAGCTGAGAAATATTTAAGCTACTCTTATTGAAGTTAAATCAGTAATGTATTTACATTCATAGCAACTCTTATACTGTATAGAAGCTGATGAAAAGCCTGACTTCCATAGTGTTTGCTATTTTCAATTTTCCAATTGTTTTCCCAAGTCTAAATCCCAAGCTTTATTTTGACCTATAGGGAGGTCACCAAATTCCTTGAATCATCATCATCATCACAACTGTCTATGTACTCAGATGCAACCTTAATGGCTCGTAGGTCCTTGGTTAGGACTTCAACTATTAAGTTTTTACCAGTCCCAGACTGTGAATCGAATTGAAGATTAAATCTAACAATAATAACAATAACAATAATAATATATTTTCTTTGTAATTGTTCCTTTAGGTTGGGAGGGGTATTTATTAATTTTCCAAAATGTGCTAAGCAATGAAATGCTGAATCTCTTACATCCTCATTCTAAAAAAAGTTTCAGAAGTTTAGTCATGTGGACCAAGAAAAAAGAATCACAAATAGGTTGTCAATTATCTATTTGTTGTTACCTAGTATATTATTGTAAAAATCTGTCATCCTATAAAGGCCCATTTTATAAATGGGAATAAAATTTTATCAAATAATTTATGAATTGTAATATCTATTCCTAAATATTTAAAATATTTATATATTACTAGTGTACTTATAATCTAAAAATACAATTCATAACTGATCTTTTTCATATTTAAAGATGGCAGTCTTTGTAATGTTTTGAATATTTACTAGCTATCTTTCTTTTTCAGGCATTTGATTTAACGGAACAGAGGTATGTAGCAGTAAAAATCCACCAATTAAATAAAAATTGGAGGGATGAAAAGAAAGAAAATTATCACAAGTGAGTATTTCCCCAATTACATGATCAAAATTTGAGCACTTGATAACCAATATGTATTTATGATAATTGTAGTGTCCTGGGATCATGTGATCACCATTTGTGACCTTCCCAGCCAGCTCCTGACAAGAAAAATTAATTGGGAAGTCAAATTCACTTATCAACCATGTGATTCACTTAACAACTATAGTTTTTGGTTGTTGGCTATATATAGAATAATTGGTATAGTTTTGTATTAGCATATACTCTGGTTTCCCTTCAGATCGTATTAACTTTTGTTTGAAGTTTTTATTACGGTAGTTTATAACTTGTAAATAAAAATATAATTTAAAAATGTAAATACAAGTATTGTTTCTAGATACAATTGAAAAACATAAAACATTTGCTCCCTGTGAGCAAAAATTAATCACTGTCTATTTCTTCATAGTAAATGTCATCATTTCTGGAGTTGTACGCTTTATAGACTAGCTAGCCTAACTGAAAATAGCTGAGACAAGAGACAACACAGAAGATAGAAGAGATTTAGAATAGCCACTCCCTAAAATCCCTCTGGATACATCTGTTAGTGTGAGAATAGTAAAAGTTTAGTCTGCAAGATTCTGTCTCTTGATGTAAGCAAGCAAAGAACTGAACATTGGCTGGATTGTTCTGTGTCATTCTTGGGCTGGGCCTGACAACAGCCAAGTTATATTCCAGATCACCAAAAATATTTTATTCTTCATTGATTCAAATCTAGCTGGATACTATGTCCATTTCCAGTTATCACTCTTTGGATTGTTTTCAGAAAAACTAGAACATGCTCAGAGAAGAATATAGAATAATGATCTGGAGAAAACATTGATTGCTGCCTTGGCTCCATTTCAAAAGGGAGTCAAGGTGGATTTATTCCAAAAGGCCTTTAGAAATTTCTTTTTTTCAGGTTCAGGTTAACCCTATAAAATGCAGACTGCATTCCTGCGCCTTCCCTTGTCATGATCTTGACAATATTTTCTTAATGGTTCCATTTATGTGCCATGTTCAAGTTAAAAGTCAGGCATACTAAGTGATATTCAATACATTCAGTTTTGAGTTAACATTGTTGTGTGAACTAAATTGTGATATATGACCTAACATTTCTAAAATATCCAGCTCAGATATATTCAACCTTCTGTTTGGAGGTAAGCTTACACTTTTCCTGGAAGTATTCTATCAAATAATTTTGAGGGAGACTTTTGGTTACCAAAGTTACCCTTTCTTGTGTTTAGCACCTAACAAAGCATCAGCCACATGTTTTTCACCTCCTGAAGTGCAGGAGGATAAGTCGAAGCCACACGTAACAAATAATTCTGTCCTTTTCTTTTAGGCATGCATGTAGAGAATACAGAATCCATAAAGAGCTGGATCATCCTCGCATAGTTAAATTGTATGACTATTTCTCATTGGACACTGACTCGTAAGTGCTGCTGTCTTTGTAATTTGCACTGTTAATAAAGTCATTTGAAAATTTGTGATTAAGCTGTTTAGAAATTTGTGGGGGAGGAAATGGAGGAAACCAATCTGTTTTGAAATATCGATTCTAATATTTAAAGTAATGCCTTGCCAGAAATTGAACTTGCCTGTCCAGTCCAATGATTAAGAAAAGGCCTTCTGCAAGTCCCCACTCCTTACAAAGATGCATGGGCCATAGAAAATGCAGCATGCATTCTGAGTGGTGGGCCTATTTTTGTGAAATACCTTTTTCTGGAAGAACAGATTGCCCAAATGCTATCAGCATTTTGTAAACAAAGCAGTTTTGTTCCAGCTTGGGTTCAGCCCTTAAATTAGTTGATGTTTATTCCTAGCTTTTGATTATCTTTAAATGTTTACACTGAGCTTTTCATTATTAAATTAAAAGGGCTAGAATGCCCTGATACTAATACAGGTATACATCTCAAAAAAATAATATTTTTCTACACAGCATTTATGGTGGCTTACAATTAAAAAAACAAATAGCTAAAATAAGAGTAAAACATTTAAAATCGTAATTAACACCAAAAGAGCCATGCTAAAACTGCCTTTTTCCTTTCCAAAAAAAACAAGTAAGTAGAAACCAAGTACAACTGAGGATGTATATTCCATAATTTGGTAGCAACATACATGTGGGCCTTCTTTCACAAACCTCATAAACAAATTGTGAAAAGGCAATATACTTAGTATTCTCAGAAAATTCATGAAAAAGAAAATAGGACTTATGAAAGGGATACAAATATTATCACCTTGCACATAAGAGAAGCTGCAGCAATATTTTATTTTGTGGGTACCAAATAGCAGTTAATTTTATGAAATTGTAATTTATGCTAAATATACTAAGTAAATTTGGTTTTAGCCCATTTTTCCAATAATTTTACTCAGTTTAATATTTATCTTTTTAATCCAAGTTGAAAATAGGACACTTTGAAACACACTAAGGTCTTGTTAACAGATAAAAATTAAAGGAAAGATGTGTTTATGCCAAAGATAATGTATTTGTATGATAATCACCAAGTATTGGTGAAATTAATTAAAAATAACCTGAAAATATTTTGCATTATAAAATAAATCCAAGAAAATCAAATATAATACTACATAACACGGGACACATAGAAACATTCCTATTTATTTATGTGAAGTGTTTTAGGTCACTTTTCAGCTTAAAAAATTCAGTTATACATTCAAAATATACAGGAGATTTTAGTTGCTTAGAATGATCTTTTCAACAAGTACGTTTGACCTAGTTAAGGACAGCCATGTATAAGTTGCTCTGAGATTGACTAACATTTCCTGACTAAGAAACGAAGAAGTTTGTCCAAAGATCAGGACCTATTATTTTCCAGACATGTTAGATGCTACAATATACTGGTTTCCACATTTAAGGACATTTCCTCCAGAATTAAAGAACAATTAATATAGCAAAGAAAGGAAGAACATATTAATATAAGGGGGAAATATAGGCAGCATTGACAATTTGACCCTTGATTCTTATATTAAAAATGCAGAATTTCAAGTTTCAAAACAGTACGTAGAAGTTTCAGTAGGAATAGATATTGCCCACAAGTTTTCCTTTTCTGGTATTGAAAGGAATAGTATCAAATATTACTACAAAGAATAATTTCATATTAAAATTCCAGATGAATTAAAAAAATATCTTCATATAGATTCTATTAAAACATTGCAGGTGAATTCAGTATCATTTTTTTTTTTTAAAGTGGTACATTAATACCAACCAAGATTTATATAAAAAAGAAAAGCAGTCTTTTTGGATCAGTAGATACCAAAATGCTTAAGCATGTCACATCACTCTCATGAAATAGCTACTATGCTGAATCTGATCAGACATTAAAAAAATGGTGTTATTGTGTTGCTCCAACTTTTTTTTTTTTATCGGTAAATAAACACATTTTGAAACAGCTCATGTAAAAAAATGAGGTCTATCACTTCTTGGCCTTTTGGCTAAGATCATGTTAATAGGTCTATACATACTATAATTTTTTGAGCCATTCATACATCAGTGCAGATGTACAGATCTAGTAAAATCATTATTTTTGATTTCTTAAATAGATTAAATAGATTTTGATACATACATAAAACATATTTGATTGTTTGATTTCACTTCCTCCAGGTTTTGTACAGTATTAGAATACTGTGAGGGGAACGATCTGGATTTCTACCTGAAACAGCACAAATTAATGACAGAGAAAGAAGCCCGATCTATAATCATGCAGATTGTAAATGCATTAAAATATTTAAATGAAATCAAGCCGCCTATTATTCATTATGATCTCAAACCAGGTAAGTTCATAGTGAAGATGGTACTGCACCATGGGGAAAAAAACAGAATATGATGTATTTTACAAGATTATGCTTCCTTGACAGATTAAATATGAAATATGTAGTTTGGTTTGATTATTTAGCAATAACATTCCCAATTCCCATCACTATAAACTTCCATAGTCGTAACTGGGAACATTGTTAATCCTTTCTCTCTCTTCCAAAGGATACTGTCATTTTGTTACTTTGAAAAGTGTTAAAGATGCTGCTGCAGTTGTAGCACTAATATTTTCAATGGGGGATAGGTGTTATTCTGAAAGGGAGATCAGTAATTATCTTTAATTTTTATCTTTTATTCATGTTATAACTTGAAGTGCTTTAGTAAACTGGAGTTGGTGTGTGATTCTAATTTGGCTCGTGTGTGTGATGTTCTTTTATCAATGAAATGAGTTAGACTGGGATAGGAAGAAAGCTGATGAATGGAAATTATTATTAAGATGTAATGATGATTCTTCTGATTTTCTGGTCCTGTTTAGCCTTCAAGGTTATTCCTACAAAGTTATCCCAAAGGAAAACTGTGCTTTAGTTCATTGTGTTATCATTTTGTATGGATGATTCTATATTTTGATTGAGTGTTACAAAAGAACTTAGTTGGAGGGAAACTAATATATTTTAGAAAATTAGAAAATTATAGTTGGTTGCACAGTCCGCCAGATATTTATACTGGATTTGGCATTTTTGTTTAACCTATCAAATTCTTCTCAAGGACATGCAGATGTTGTTTAATAATATTAAAGGTATTGCCACAGGATATAAGCTGTTTCAAATAAATCTGCCTTTTGCAATTAACTGATGGCAATTTTGTCAGTGTTCAATAGTGCTCCAGAAGTTTTGGAATTGCACCCAAGGTGCGTATAACTATTAGTAATATTTGCTTTCTTTTACAACAGGTTTTCTATTTCATTTGCAGGTCTTCATGTTTTATGATTTTCTCCCTTTGTCTTATATTCTCTCCAGGTATTGCCACATCCACTATCCAGATTTTTTGTCTTATCAGCAGTTGTTAAGTCATGTGACAGATGCTTGTCTATTTGAATTCTAAAGTCCCAGAGCACTTTTAACTTCTTCATGTTCTATTACTTTGTCTATTTTGTGGCCCCATCAGTTCTTCCTTGCAAACAGTAGTATTTCTTGCAGATATTCCAGTGCACCATTGTTGCTACTTTGTCATTCCCTCACGTGTAGCCAGTCTGTGCCATCTTCTTACAGCAGCTAACTAGGTGGCTCATTGTTTCTTCAGCTTCTTTGCAGAGGTGGCTTTTGTTGTCTGTTGCTGTGTTCTCAATTCTGCCTTTATATGTTTGGTCTTATGCAGTCAGAATTAGCCCCTCTGCCTCTTAATTCAACTTTCCTGCTTTTAGCCATTGCTAGGTCTTGTTCTTATCTGCTTTGCCTGCTATTTCTTTAATATACTGGCCATATAATACTTTTCCTTGCCATGTCTCTTTTTGATTCTTCATTTGGTCTTTCATGTAGACCAGTTTGGTCTTTCCAGTACTCAGTAAATCTTCCTGGTATACTAGCTTCAGTGCATTTTCTTTACTGTCCTTCAAATATTCCTCCAATGCCTCTTCTTCAGTTGCCTGGTATACTTGCAACATTCTACACCTCCACTGAATTTGGACTTTTAAGATCTTCTTCATTCTTATGATATATTCACTTATAGCCTTCTTGTCTTCAGTGTGCTTAATATTGTCAGCTTGAAGGATGCACAGGTATTTGTAATAATTGTCTTCATATAGATTCTTGATGTTATTTTCATAAGTCATCTTGATTCCTTCAGTTTTCCATATTTTTCCCCTGATGATGGTGGCAGTAGCACATTTGTTCAATCCAAAATCCCTTCAATAACATGGCTGTATAAATGAAACAACAGAGTCACAGAAACATCTGGAAAATACGGCTTGAAGCTTAACACCTCAAAAACCAAGATCATGGTCGTCAGCAAACAACCTGTTAACTCACCACCAGTAAATTCAGAAGGAACACCACTAGAAAAAGTTGAAAGGATCACCCACCTCGGTTCTAATTTACATGAAAGCTGGGACATGACCGCTGAAGTAAAGACAAGGATAGAGAAAGCTCGAACAGCATTCTTCAGAATGAAAAAGGTCTTCTGCAGTCACGACATAAGCCTAAGACTGAAAATCAGGCTTGTCAGATGCTATATTTTTTCTATCCTGCTCTATTTAGTAGAGAGTTGGTCTCTGACAGAAGGCCACCTGAAGAGACTAGAAGCATTTGAAATGTGGATTTACAGGCGGCTGTTACATATAAGCTGGGTTGACAAAATCAGAAATGAGGTGATAAGCCGCCTGGGAAAGCCAAGGGAAATCATCAAAACAATTAAAAAATGAAAATTAGAATATTTCAGACATGTGATGCGACACCCAGAAAAATATGGCATACTCCATTTAATCCTCCAAGGAAAGATTGAAGGCAAACGAGGTCCAGGCAGAAGAAGAACATCATGGCTTCAAAATCTTAAGGGATTGGTTTGGACAAAACTCAGCAGCACTTTTTCGTGCGGCTGTTGATAAAAACAGGATCGCCAACAGGATCGCCAACGTCCGATAACGGATATGGCAGAAGAAGAAGAAGAATAAATGAAACATGTTGAGAATCAATTCTATTTCAGGAGATATTTCTATTCACATCATCCATGTAAAGGAGATGGGATAGCCTGGCAGATGTTTTTGATGTTTGAGAGCTGTGGGCTGATCTGTTCAGTATTATTGACATCAGTGCAATAACAATCAGTAATGGTGATAGTGAGCCTCCTTGAAAGATTCCTCACTTGATATTAACTTCTCCTAATTTAAACCATTGACCAGCAACTATGTCTTCCATTGATCTTTGTACAAAGCTTCTGATGTTTCTACGGATTCCACATTTCTAGGTTCTTGATTATCCAATCATATGGCAGGAAGTCAAATGCCTTATAATCAATCCAAGCTACATTCCAGTTGATCTTCCTTCTCTTGCAGTTTCCAAAATCATCTTGTCAGTTAGGGAGTGAGCTTCTGTTCCTCTGCTGTTCGGGCAGTTTCCCTTCTGCTCAGATGGAAAGAGCTTGTTTTCAATTAGACACTGTTGGAGTGCATCAGTTACCACACAGATACAATCTGAAAGTTATTGCAAAGTAGCTAATTGGTTTGTAGTTGTCTGGTGCTGCCCCTTTTGCTGGAACTTTCATTATCAGGTAGGTTTTACCAGATGTATTTTTAAATTTCACCACCCTGCAGTTTGTTGTTAAATTGCTTAGCAATGAATGGGTGTAGACCAGTTAGATGTTTCAATACTAAACCATTCAGATCATCTTCACCTAAAGCTGACCAATTCTTGATTTTCTCCACAATTTTTTCTATTATTACAAATTCGTTCATTCCAGCTTCTTTTTAATTTTTATCTACCTCCTTTATTTTAAAGTGCGTTCTTGATGTATTTCTGTATATTAGTTGATTTGTTTCTTTTAGTGAACTGGTGCTTATATTTGTTATTACAGTATTTGCATCTTAATATTTGTACTAGCTATTTTGGGAGGAAAAGCTTCAATGGCAACCTTATTGCCATTGTGGTAGAGCCGTGTAGCGCAGTGGTTAGAATGCAGTACTGCAGCTAATGTTGCCAACTGCTAGCAGTTCGATTCTCACCAGCTCAAGTTTGATTCATCCTTCCATCCTTCTGAGGTCGGTAAAATGAGAACCCAGATTGTTGGGGGCAATATGCTGACTCTGTAAACCGCTTAGAGAGGGCTGTAGAGCACTGTGAAGCAGTATATAAGTCTTATTGCTATTGCTTATTTTGTTATTTTTGTGCTATTCTAGCTGCTGAATTATTCTTTGGGGGGGGTTGGTAGGGGACTTTGTTCTTTCTTAGGAGAAGGCAGAGGTTAGGGTGCATGGTTTGGAAATGAAAATCAATATCTATGCTGTGAATTCACAGCTACCAGTTCTTCAGCTGCTGTTGGACTTCATACACAGAGTGCTTCCCAAGACATGGGCTCGGCATGTCAAAACTTTGGAAATGCCCTGAATCTGCTGGTGTATCCCAACAAAAAGAGAAATAATTCTCTATTTCCCCCACACACAAACAAACAACCCCATCAAAGTCACCCTATACAGTAGCAATTTGCGGCTGCGCCAAGGCTGAGCCTAAATTGGAGGCCCAGGTCTTGACTTCAGCCCTAGGGCAACACTGCCACAAATAAGGCCACATTGTGCCATTTCCCAAGGGCTGATTGCCTCACAGCCCAGCGTTCCCCAGGATCTACTTGCACCACTTACCTTCAGGCAATGTACTTTTTGTTGTTGTAAGCCATTGTGGTCTATATGAGGCTGCTCTAAGTCACTCAAGGCCTTCATTCAAGAATGCTCTTTTACGGCCTCTGCAACCTCTGAAAGCTGCATAAAAGCATATCCCATTCTGACATGGTTTTCAGAACATAGTTCTTGGGCACAGCTGGAAGCTGTGCAAAAATACACAAGATACTCTATTTTCAAAAATTGCACAAGAACAAGGTGTGTTTTCAAGAATAGTTGTTAGGTGTTGGTGAATGCTGGCGTGTCACCAAAAGCTGTGACATGTCACTTTTGACACAGGTGTCATAGTTTTGCCATCACTGAACTAGTATTGACATAGTATATGTGTGGATCTAAGTTACGTTGATTTTTGTAACTGACAGATGGAAATTTTGTCAATGCAAGATTTTTTAAGTGCCTTCCAAGCTTTTTTAGTATGGCATCTAGTGTGCTGATAACCACTGGAATCACCAGAGCCAGCTTATGCCATGATCTTTCATTTTTGATTTTCAGATCTTAATACTTTGTGATTTTATCCAATTATTTTTCTTACATTCTGCTATCTTCTGGTATTGCCATATCAATTACCTACACTTTCTTTTCAACTATAGTTATAGCTGGTATGTTAATAGTTAAGACTTTATCAGTCTGTATTCAGAAATCCCACAATATTTTAACCGGCTTATTTTCAGCTCTGTTTCCAGCAATTTTTTATTACTAGCACATGGTAATTTTTTACAGATTTTCCAGTGAATATTTTGGCGAGTATTACGTCATTATTTATATCAGATTTGTGTGATCTTGCAGGAGCTATGATCTGTTTCTTCTGCCTCTTTGCCCAATCTGCAATTTGAATCTAGGGCTAGATTATGTTAGTTCAAATAGCCTGTTCTTGGGCAAACAACATTAAGCTTCAGATTACTTTTTTGATGTTCCAGTTTTAAGCCATTGCCAGGTTTTATCCTTATCCATTTTGATCTTTTGTAGAAATTGGCCATATAATGCTTTTGCTTGACTGCATTCTGTTTATGTTCTTATTATATTATTTTGATATTCATGTTTTGTTTCCTGCACATTCATTAAATTCCAATTTTTAACTTGCATCAATGCTTCCTTGACCGCCTTTTAGATAATCAGCCAATGCATGCTTTTTTGTCTTCAATAGTTCGACTTGAACTAAACATCTGCCTCCATTTTGCAGGGCAGGTATACTCTATTAATATCACAGTAGAGATATAATGAATAGTGAATAATCATCAGTTTTCTTGTTTTGTGGTACAAACTGTCCAGTTAAAATTCCAGCAATATATCACATCATGGGTATGGCCCAGATACTAATGGTTTTGATGGCGTTTCCATTGTTCAATCATGTCTTTAAGCACTTTTTTCACTCTGGATGTATTCTTTACTAATCACATTTTTAACTTGTTCATGTTTGATGTTATCCAACTGTAAATTACTTGTAGGCTTCTTCATGATGGCTCCTTAGTTTCACCTTTTTAATTCCATTACTATTCATGATTTTATCCCAATTTATTTCTACTATAGTACGTTTGTTTAGGCCAGGTTCCATTGCTATGTCTGTGCTAAAAATTCTTAAGGTATTTATCCATGATCGACAATGATTTCTGGTTTTCCACAAAGCTTCAGATCATCCATAGAAAAGCAAATGTGAGATTTTATTCACATATTTGGTGTCTGATAACCAAGATTTGTTTTTTAATTATTATTATTATAATTTACCATTTCCCTTGCACCTATTATTTTATCCTGTAACATTATATCTAAGGAGAGTTTCTCTTGGATATGAGAAAACATAAACTACATTAAATTTTGGGAAATAAGTCAGTGCATCTTTTTATCTTTTAGGTTAATACAACAAGGTTTCACATTGATTGAAAATAATTCTTTTGCTACTCTATCCACCCTCATACTTACTAGGCCTGTTCAACTTCAAAGATATTTTTTTTTTACCTGCCCAGGAAACATCCTCTTGGTAAATGGTACTGCATGTGGTGAAATTAAAATCACTGACTTCGGCCTCTCAAAAATCATGGACGATGACAGTTACAATTCAGTTGATGGCATGGAGCTGACATCACAAGGAGCTGGTACATACTGGTGGGTATATAATCTGTTTTTTTGTCCTGCTCATTTCACAATATTCTAAAAATACCTGTCATTAAAACTTGAGGAAAAACATACATTTTGTCAAAAAAGATTTTTGTAAAAGTAGGAGAAATAATGAGGACAGTAGATTCAACTAGTATATCAAAATCATAGTTTTCAGAGGAAATTAGATATCTCTTAGGAATATGCAAAACAACTCAGGAATAGTTCTCTAGAATGTACCTAATGAGTTCTCTAGATAACCTCAGAACATTGTATTCCTAAATAATTTTGCATATCCTTTGTTTTTCCTACTCATTTACTAATCCGACCTATTGAATGATTTTCAAAGACTCATTTGGATATGTGAGAAGGTCCATCTCTTGCCTCATTTCCAAACTATGGCATCTCAAGAGAACAGAAAAATTATTCTGGGAATATTTAAGAGAAAAGTAATTGCAAAGGACATGCTTATTTTTGTATATTTTTACTATGGAAATTAATTTGAAAAAATAATAAAAATCGTAATTATGAATATTTTTCTCTAGAATAGCAGGTAGGTAGGCAAGTCGGTATAGCCCATGGGTGTTAAACTTGCCACGTCACGTGACATGTCATGATGTATTGCAACTTTTTTTGCATTGCTGGAGCTGGGGTGGGCACGGCCTCTGCATGATGCAATCGTCCTGCGGGCCGGCAGTTTGACACCCCTGGTATAGCCTATTACCCCAACAAATTTTGTAGACCTGGGACAAAAAAATGAGAGAATAAGAACCTATTTCAATATCCTAGTATTTCCTTTTAAAAGGACCTATTATATCTGAGATAAAATTATAGAGCACTGGATATTTTGTTCCAAGGTTGAAATACTCATAACTTCCATTTCAAGTTCAGAACATTTTGTCCACATTCTACACATATTTGACTGCAACTGTCTGAAAGGCACAATGTCTGAGAATCCTGAATGGGTAATGAGGTGAACATTACAGCTAGCCACTGGTACACCATACACTTCCAAAGAAAAGCAAATCAGAAGTGCTCTAGTTGTGGTAGGTTACTTGAAATACA
>JALGBA010001772.1:0-129498 GCA_023970755.1 Azemiops feae | reverse complement strand
AAGAGACTGGACAGCCATTTGTCTGAAATGGTATAGGGTTTCCTGCCTGAGCAGGGGGTTGGACTCGATGACCTCCAAGGTCCCTTCCAACTTTATTATTATTATTATTATTATTATTATTATTATTATTGACAGATCATCCTGAAGATGGTCGAGCTATGATATCAGTAGATGTTGATGCCCACATGACAGTTGATAATCAATCCATATGCACTTATTCTCCATATAGGCCAAAAGAATGCAGTATTCAAGAAAAAAAAATCATTCAAAACAATTGTTAGGATATATCATTACCTAGAGGTAAGCATTCTGAAATATCTGACCTTCATTGAAGAAGATGGTTTTATTCACACAAGACACGATAAGAAGAAATTAAAATTTCTCCACTGGCTAGTGAAAAAGTATTTAATTGTTTTACCACGCGCCAATCTTAAAGAGTCTCAAAAATACATTTTTAGGGTAAAAAGCAGTCAAACTTCCCTGAATTAGTCCCTTCTTGATTCTTAAATTTGGACTATGCCCATGAGTCAGAGAAAATTATTTTCTTCAACAGCAGTGTTCTGATGTAACATTCCCAATTCCCCTTCTAATTATTAAAGCCATGGTCATTTATTCTATTTTGAAACAAGAATTTTCACCACCATCTTTAGTTTTAAACAATGTGATTAAAAATGGGATATAAACAACTGAAAAATCTAATCTGTAACTATCTCCTGCACTGCTGAGAGAAGAAATAGACTTAGGCAGAGACTATGGTAGTCTGAAATTGCAGGTTTCTCTTCCATAACTGGGGCAAACTGGAAAATCTTCACTGCAGAGGAGCTATTTTGAGATCGCTGAACTTCAACTTTGTGCCAGAGAAAGAACTTTAGGAAGCATCTCCATCAATATCTGTTAAATGCTATTGCTGAAAACGCATTTCTTTCTTTTTTTGTTTCTGTCCCAATTTCCCTGTGCCACGATGTAGATGGAATGTCCATTGAAGGTGACAATAGAAGAATTTAAGAAGTTTAATTACTACAAGACAGAAGATTACCTGATTATTGCAATAATATCTAAAATATTTTCTCGACATATTTTCTCTAAGCCTCCAACCCACAGATTGAAAAGGTAATTGTGGGCAAGTATAGGATTCTGGTGATTGAACTTACCACCTCCAATGATTTCTCTTTTCCCAGTTCCTCACCATGAGAAAGGCAGGTCATTATTGCTTCTCCCAATTTGCTTAAGGAAGAAAAGGCTCCTTTGGTACATGATAATTTTTGAAAAGCTGAGTATGCAAAGTTCCTATTAAGCAAAGGTCAGTCTCAACACTGGGCAGTTTTGGCATCACTCTTCAAAGATGATTCTTGCCTGATGGGGTTCTGCCTGTTCTTAAATGATTACTTTGGTACTGTAGAGGGTTAGCAGATATTTGTTTTATTTATTTACGTGTAAGTCATAGTTATATAGCTGCCTACTCTCTCATAATCAAGTAACTCAAAACCTTTCAGCAGAAGGAGTTCTCTTGAGCTTGCTCCCCACAATCTTCTCTCCTTCCCTGCATTGCACTCTATTCTTCCTTCCACACTTTCCAACATTACTTTCCAACCAATGCCTTTGATCTATTTGGGAAGCCTTTGTGACTTCCATTTTATTTTTGCTTTAAATATAAGGAATATTTTTCAAAAACCTCTATCCAAGAAGGATAAAGACCTCTCATGATAAGCTAATGTTTTAGCTATAGAGAATCACATTAAAGATTTTTGAATAGAGTGCATAAACTCTAAAGCCATCAATATTCTGCAGCAAAACAATCTCTAACAAAGGCCTTTTGAGATGAGGACTATCTCAAGATAGGTGATATCATTTTTCTCAAGAATGAATCCAGCACTTGAATCCAGCTATTAATCACCTCCTGACTATAAGAAGTAACATAATATTATGACAACATGTATATACATTTGGTTTTAGCATTTTGTTTAACATTCTGAAGGGCTGTGAAAACCTGGTTGTTCCTCCCAAGCATTGGGTTAGAATGAGGGGGGCGGGGTTGTGATGTGGGAATGCCTCGTCTGGATTCTGCTGTGAAAAGTATGTTTTGAACAATGTTTTGGGGATGGTTGTGTGCAACCTACAGTCATTGTATAGATAGCCAATTATTTTGCAGTAAGTCGGCAATGTTCCGCCATACTCTTCTCTTCCTCTTGGCTGTCCATGAGATCAATCAGAGCCCAAGCATGTTACCCAACAACATTCTGGGGTACAACATCCATGATAACTTCTTCAATGGAAGAATAACATATGAGGCCCTGATGGACCTGCTATCTACAGGGCAGGAGAATGTCCCAAACTACAGATGTGGAAGACAAAAGAACATGCTGGCAGTTCTTGAAGAGATGGATTCTGAACTCTTTGATCATATTTCTACATTCTTGAGCATCTATAAAATTCCACAGGTATGAAGTTAAAATGAACTTAATTCCATGTCATAAATTCTTCAAATTAGCCCACAAGGCACACATTATTTATACCTCCAAATAAATCTGGAGGCAAAGAGTAGATATTGAAAGACCTGAAATAATTTTCTTTTTATTATATATATGTATGTATGTATGTATGTATGTATGTATGTATGTATGTATGTATGTATGTATGTATATATTCAATTGCTGTATATAACAGTGTGTTTCTGCCCACTTTGAGAAATGAAAATGTGCGAATATGTCACATAATATTAAAATGAGTTGGAGGTAGTAGTCATTAGGTATTTTGAAAATATGTATGACAAATTAAGAAGAAAGAAAGCCAAGAAGGTATGAGTGGAGAATTTTACACTGAAAAGTTAATGACCAGCACTAAAGAGGTTCAGAGTCCTAGAATGAAAAACATAAAAGGGTCTGTAGAGATCTTCCAGCCCAACCCCCTGCCCAGAGTAGAAATCTTCAAACCACTCCAGACAAAAGGCTTTCCAGCTTCTCTTTCAAAACCTCTAGTGATGAAAGTCCAGATGGCAGCCTAGTTCAGCACTTAATAACTATCTAAGCTATTAAATTCAACATTTTTAAAAAGTTTGGCTATGAGGCACAAACTGGAAAAGAAAGATATGAAGAAAAGTGAATAGGTCAAGCAAGACCATCCAACAGCTGAAGTAAACTGCAGCTTTAACATGCTTCCTCTACTCCACAAGACAGCATCATAAATATTTATCTCCTATTATGAACTGGAGCTTTCTACCATGCCAGTTTTCTTGGGTTCTTTAGAATGAGATTGTTAAACAATGCTTATTAATTGGATGACCCATTTTACAATGTGACTCCATCTGCCTGACTAGATCACTGCTGAAATGACCCATTTATAATAATAATAATAATAATAATAATAATAATAATAATAATAATAATAATAATAAATAATAATAAATAATAATAATAATAAATAATAATAATAATAATAATAATAATAAAATAATAATAATAATAAAAGTTGGAAGGGACCTTGGAGGTCATCGAGTCCAAGCCCCCGTTCAGGCAGGAAACCCTATACCATTTCGGACAATGGCTGTTCAGTCTCTTCTTAAAAAACTTCCAGTGTTGAGCATTTCACTGCTTCTGGAGGCAGGTTGTTCCACTGGTTAATTTTTCTACTGTCAGGAAGTTTTCTCCTCAGTTCCAGGTTGCTTCTCTCCTTGACTAGTTTCCATCCATTACTTCTTGTCTTGCCCTCAGGCGGCCTTGGAGAATAGCTTGACTCCCTTCTTTGTGGCAACCCTGAGATATTGGAATTACTGCTATCATGTCACCCCTAGCCCTTCTTTTCATTAAACTAACATACCCATTCAGCAAACGTTCCTGATATGCTTTAGCCTCCAGTCCCCTAATCATCTTGTTGCCTTCTCTGCACTCTTTCTAGAGTCTCAACTCTTTTTTACATCGTGGTGACCAAAACTGGATGCAGTATTCCAAGTGTGGCCTTAACAAGGCATTGTAAAGTGGTATTAATACTTCATGTGATCTTGATTCTATCCCTCTGTTAATGCAGCCCAGCACTGTGTTGGCTTTTTTGGCAGCTGCAGCACACTGCTGGCTCATATTTAAGTGATTGTCCACTAGGACTCCGAGGACCCCTCTCACAGTTACTACTATTGAGCAAGGTACCCCCTATACTATACCTGTACATTTGGTTTTTCTTGCCTAAATGTAGAACCTTACTTTTTTCACCATTGAATTTCATTTTGTTAGATAGCGCCCAATGTTCAAGTCTGTCCAGGTCCTCCTGTATCTTAAGCCTGTCTTCTGGAGTGTTGGCTATTCCTGCCAGCTTGGTGTCATCCGCAAATTTGATGAGTTCCTCATCTATCCCCTCGTCCAAATCGTTGATGAAGATGTTGAAGAGCACTGGCCCCAGAACAGAGCCCTGGGGCACCCCACTGCACACCTTCCTCCATGTAGATGCGGTTCCATTGAGGACCACACGCTGAGTACGGCCGGTCAGCCAGCTATGAATCCATCTGGTGGTGATGCTGTCTAACCCACATTTTTCTATTTTATCAAGTAGTAGGTTGTGATATACTTTATCAAATGCCTTACTGAAGTCCAAGTAAATTATATCCACAGCATTCCTCTGATCCACTAATTTTGTCACTTGGTCAAAGAATGCAGTAAGGTTTGTCTGGCATGATCTGTTTTTGACAAACCCATGTTGGCTTTTAGTAGTGATTTTGTTTGCCTCTAGGTGTTCGCTGATTCGTTGTTTGATTATCTTTTCCAGAATCTTCCCAGGTATTGATAGGTCTATAATTTCCTGGATCCATTTTTTTTCCTTTTTTGAAGATACCACTTCAGTCAACAGTCAATTAGGCTCTGCAGTGAAATCTGCTCTTCCTGTACCAAAGCCTCCACATAATTACTAACATTACATATGACAAATAATAAATGCTTCTTTACATAGAGGCAGGTCAGCAAAATCAGCCTGTATCATTTGGAAAGAGTATTTCCTTCTATGCATTTGGGAGGGATATAGCCTTAGTTATCTTTCCTTTATGTGGGCTGAACAAACTACATAGTTTCCAAATATCTCCTGTATTTCTGTATTAATTCCTTTGCCCAACTAATTTTGCATGAACCTCTGAGCTTGTGCTTTTGCGTCTTCATGGGCTTGGTTATGGAGCATCTTAAAATGTCTTTTACAGCCATTCTTGGAATTATTATTATCTTTTATTCCTTAAACATGAACTTCAGTCAACTGAACATTCAAATTGCCTGGCGCTGATAGTTGACACAGGTTGCTACCAGCATCCTAGGTGTCAACCAGGTACCTCCTTAAAATATAAGATGTTCCGAGTAGCGCAGTTTCTTGTAACATTGCTGGAGTTATTGCAGGAAGCTGCAGTTTCTTGATGTATTTTGCAAAGTTTTGGGACATAGTTCCCATTGCCCCGATGACAATGGGTATCACTGTTACACGTTTAATCTATAATCACGCAGTTTCGATGGCCTGGTCACGATATTTCGTAATTTTTTCCAGTTCTTTTTCTTTCACTCTGGCATCTCCTGGTACAGCAATATCAATCAGCTGTACGCTTCTTTACAGCCATTCTTGGAATAATAATAATAATAATAATAATAATAATAATAATAATAATAATAATAATAATAATAATAATAATAATAATAATAATAATAATAATAATAATAATAATAATAATAATAATAATAATAATAATAATAATATAATATAATATAATTAAAGCCATTAATACATGGGCAGTCCCAGTGATACGCTACCCAGCTGGAATTATCAACTGGACTTTGGCTGAACTGGAAAACCTAGACCGGAAAACCCGTAAACTTTTGAATATGCACCACGCTCTACATCCACGAAGTGACATCGACAGGTTGTACCTGCCAAGAAAAATAGGGGGCAGAGGACTATTGCAAATCCACCAAACTGTAGAAGAAGAAAAACGAAGTTTGAATGACTATGTGAATCAAAGTACAGAAAAACTGCTGCAGGCTGTGAAAACAGAGAGCACTGTAAAAATAACAGAAACAAAGGCAGAATATAAGGAAAAACGGCTGGATGACAGATTAAATAGATGGAAAACCAAAGCTTTGCATGGACAGCATTTGAAAAACATTGAAGGAAAATGTGATAACAACTTGACATGGGCATGGCTTAAGATGGGAACCATCAAGAAAGAAACGGAAGGCTTAATACTGGCTGCTCAAGAACAAGCATTACCAACTAATGCCATGAAAGCGAAGATACAAAAATCCACTGACAATCCAAATTGCCGACTTTGCAATGACAAAGTTGAAACTGTTTCACACCTAATCTGTGAGTGCAGCAAAATCGCACAAACTGATTACAAATCTAGACATGATCGAGTTGCTAAATTAATACACTGGGCATTGTGTAAAAAATACGACTTGCCTGTATCCAAAAAGTCGTGGGAACACAGGGTGGAAAAAGTTGTTGAGAATGAGAGGGTGAAGATCTTGTGGGACTTTCGAATACAGACAGATCGCCATTTGGAACACAATACACCGGATATCGCAGTTGTAGAGAACCGAAGCGTACAGCTGATTGATATTGCTGTACCAGGAGATGCCAGAATCGAAGAAAAAGAACTGGAAAAAATTACGAAATATCGCGACCTGGCCATCGAAACTGCGCGATTATGGATGAAACGTGTAACAGTGGTACCCATTGTCATCGGGGCACTGGGAACTATGTCAAAAAACTTCGCAAAACACATCAAGAAACTGCAGCTTCCTACAATAACTCCAGCAATGTTACAAAAAACTGTGCTACTCAGAACATCTTATATTTTAAGGAAGTACCTGGTTGACACTGAGGATGCTGGTAGCAACCCGTGTCAACCATCAGCGCCAGCCAATTTGAATGTTCAGTTGACTGAGGTTCATGTTTAATGAATAAAAGATAATAATAATAATAATAATAATAACAACAACAACAACAACAACAACAACAACAACAACAACAACAACAACAACAACAACAACCGACAAGCACCTGCCACATAACACCTCAGACTTAACAATTGTCGATAAGAAAGACAAAAATGTTTGGATAGTGGACGTAACAATGCTTGGAGACAGTAGAATAGAAGAGAAAGAACTGGAGAAGATAACAAAATACAAAGACCTACCAATAGAAATAGAACGACTGTGGCAAAGGTAATAGGCGCCTTGGGTGCAATCCCCCAAAAACTGGAGCACCACTTGGATACCATTGGCATTGAAAAAATTGCCATCAGTCAATTGCAAAAGGTGGCCTTATTAGGAACAGCTTCCATTCTGTGACAATAGCTGTAATACCATCAATTCAAACATCCACATCTGCCTATCCCAGATCCTTGGTAAGGCCTCAATAGGTAGACAAAAATGGCAAATCCAGTCTGAACATCGGGCTGACTGTGCAACAATCAATAATAATAATCCCTCTCAGCTTCCTTTTGAGTCTTTATAATTATTTGCTGATTTCATCTCTTCATAGCTTAGGGCTTGATGCAAAGCTACTGGTTCTGCTACTTGTGTTGAAACAGGAGGCCAAATGCTATAATGTTCTTCTATAATGTTTTGTTTTGTTCTGTGGTAACTGCATATCCTGCCTTGTTAACAGTCAAAATCTGTTAACAGTCAAAATTTGCATTAGAACTCGGTTCCTCGTTTAACTTCTCCCTTGACTTAGTTCTTGTTAGCGTGAAAGAAAAACTGTCCTGATGCTTTGTCATGGGAGTCAGGAAAAAATCAACTGGATTTTTAAGGGTAGGTTTGGAAATTGTTATGCTTGGTTTCAGCAAAAGTTGCATATCATAGGATGAAAGGCATGATGCAGAGATGGGTAGGAGATGCCCATGGTTGAGAAGAGCTTGTATTTCATGGGCTGTATGCACAGTGACACATGCTGCAACAGAATGTCCTTTGTATGGTCAGTAAGTAAATTGTTACTGACAATACATGTAAGCAAGTTGGGTAAGCCTGTGGAACTGAATCCAATCTGTAGGACAGCTAGGTTATTGGCTTTTTGAGCCCCCATGTTGTTGAGATAAAACAATACACGCATAATTCCCTTTTTTGGGAACAAGCAAGTGAAAGCCTTTGTATAATCAATAAAAATTGAGAACTGCCTAACTGCCTTCAATTGCTCAAATTCCTGCTGGTGTACAGAGCCCTGGGCAAATGCATCAGATGTTGAAGCTTCATAGAGTGCATGGAGATTTACACTAGAGAGTTGGATTTAGCCATTAGTAATAATCTGAATCGTGTTTCTGCGTGCATGCCCCTACTAAATCAGGAATTTCCTCTGTTCCAATGCACCTATCTAACTGGAATCAATTGCAGAGTATTACATGCTAGTTGGTGACCCACATGGTGTTTAAGATTCATGTGAATCACAGCTGTTGGTGGCAAAAGTGCCCCACTGCATCTACTCTACTACGCCAGGCACAATTGCATCCCTAGGATTTGACCAGAAGGATGTGCTGCATGAGGATTATCCATGAGGATCACTCATACATTGTCAGAGCTCCTTTTACTCAAATGGAACTAGGAAAAGAGGAGAGAACTCCAAGGGAGCCAGCATATTTAATGCAGGTATTCTTTTTTGCAAATGTTTCTCAGCAGTGGGGAAAGGGCCTTACCTTTAAACATCTGCCTTTTATCATTAAACTGACACAAACTAGCAATATCTTCTCTTTTATCTTAGATCAATTATGGTGTCATTAGCCGCATTCCTGATCAAAATCATCATGTTCCTTTTTTCTACCGGATGACCCCTAAACCAGAACCTCCTTACTCTGCAATTGTCAAGATGCTCCTGCATTTCCGATGGACATGGATCGGCCACTTTTCTCAGGACAATAAAAGAGGAGAAAACTTTAAAAGAAGCTTGGAAACTGTAGCTGTAAAAAATGGTGTTTGCATTGTCCTCTCAGAGGCCATCCCAGCAACAACTGTGGATATACGTACTGGAGACATGTTTGAGGGGGGGGAAAAGGAAAATAGTACTCCTTCTTATCAATACTGAAGTAAAACTTATAGTTTGTCAACTGGACTGTCAGGCCATAGGAATACTATTAGCAGTAATACATGATACTGAAAAGATTAATACATTCATTGGGGGGAAAGTGTGGATTGTGACAACTTTGTCATTTTTAAGTATAGAAATATTTTCCTATAGGCTTGATCTCCAACAAAAGTATCCTTTTTTTCCTTCATCACTCAGACAAACAGAAGACAATACTACAATCTTAATTCATATTCCCCTGCTGAGAAACAGTTTGTAAAGAAAGCATTCCAGTGTTCCTATTCAAAACCTGTGTTGTCTAAAAAAGTTTGGGAACGATGCATAGAAAAAGAGAACCGGGTATTACCACCCCAGGATGTGCTTGCAAGAATGCTGCCTGAAGATGGCTCCAGTATTTCCAGAGCAATCCAAGCTGTGGCCTCAGTCCTCAATGTTATCTCTTCCTCCCACCTGAGTAAGAGGAGGAGGTGGATTGGAGATCATCAGTCACCCCAGATTGTACAGCCATGGCAGGTAAGACCTGTCCTTCGAGTTTCCATTGTTGGTTCTCTTTCAACTCCTCCAAATCAAATTGGATGTAGAGATATTCCAAACAGCTGCCCAGCACGTAATATTTAAGAATAAATGAGAGAGAGATTACAGGCATTATAAACTGAAACTATCTGTGCTGGTTTGAGGTGCTGTAACGACAGAGATACCGTGGTTCTAAAGCGACAAGCAATTTTTCCCATTTGTAAATTAGCAATAGCAATAGTACTTAGACTTATATACCACTTTACAATGCTTTACAGCCCTCTCTAAGCGTTTTTACAGAGTCAGTGTGTGGCCCCCAACAATCTTGGCCCTCATTTTACCGACCTTGGAAAGATGGAAGGCTTAGTGAATCTTTTGCTTATGAGACTTGAATTGCCGAACTGCTGGCAGCTGGCAGTCAGCAGATGTAACCTGCAGTACTGCATTCTAACCACTGCACTACCAGTTTAAAACAGTTTCAGGATGCTCCAGCAATTCTCAGATGAGGTTAAGGTAGGTAGCTAAATCCAGGTCTGATCTTTTGTCAAGATTAAGTTTACTTAAAGGTAAGAACAGTTATTACATGTACATATGTGAAAATAAGATTGAGTCTGCAACATAAGCATTTTAAATATTTTTTTAATTCTGCATTAGATTTTGGGGTAACTCTAATTTGCAATAGCACCTTTGAAAGAGAGGAAAATCAGTGTTAAGCATAAATACTATAAGGATGAATTAGACTTGATCCCTGTTTGGCAGAATTTCTAAGCAATAGGCAATATAATAGGATTTCATGCTGTAGGTTTTGTCTTAGCTTCATTTGTACTACTCTCAATCAGACTTACACCAGACTCCACAAAGAAACAATAAACACTGATAGCTATGAGTTTTAACTTATTAAAACCCTCTTAACAGCCTAGTAACAAAATTACTTAGTAGTAACTTTGTTATACTAAATAAGTCTATTTTACAAAAGGGGATTATGTCTATCTCCACTTTAAAAAAAAAAGCTAATAAATTATTGTTTGCACCTTTGAGTCAGTTTTGATTCCTGACAACTGCCTGGACTAGTTTCTGCAGTTTTCTTGCCAAGAGTTTAGAAGTGATTTGCCCTGGCCTGCTTCCTGAGGCTTAGAGAGGGGGGATGGCTGAAGCTCAAATTAGAACTCACTATCAATTCAAAAATGAGAAAAGTAAGGTTGTACATTTAGGCAAGAAAAACCAAATGCATAGGTATAGAATTGGTGGTATCTGGCTCAATAGTAGTAACTGTGAGAGGGATCTTGGAGTCCTAGTAGTTAATCAAATCTGAGCTGCCAAAAAAGCCAACACAATATTAGGCTGCATTAATAGAGGGAAAAACAATTGCAGGAATTGGGTATGTCTAGTTTAATGAAAAGAAGGAGCAGGGGTGATATGATAGCAGTGTTCCCATATTTAAGGGGCTGCCACGAAGAAGAGGGGGTCAAGTTATTCTCCAAAGCACCTGAAGGCAGGACAAGAAGCAATGGATGGAAACTAATCAAGGAGAGAAGCAACCTAGAAATAAAGGGAAATTTCCTGACAGTTAGAAAAATTAATCAGTAGAATGACTTGCCTCCAGATGTTGTGGGTGTTCCAACACTGGCGATTTTTAAGAAGAGACTGTACAACCATTTGTCTGAAATAGTATAAGGTTTCCTGCTTGAACAGGGGATTGGACTAGAAGACCTCCAAGGTGCCTTCCACCTCTGTTATTCTGGTTTCTTGCCTGGTGTCTTCACCATTACACCAAACTGACTGATGAAGAAACAGTTTATTGATTGGGTTCCTAGAAAAGCCTTTGCGTTTTCTACAGTGGCTCTAAGGTAGATTTCTTGCTCCTTTTTTGTTCCCTGCTAGCCTTCTTTCTTCCACAGTTTTTTCTTGTTATAATTCAGATAAAAAGTGATGGGAAGAGAAGGAACACTCCTATCTCCTTTCTTCTCAGCAGGGCTTTGAATTCCTTGAAGCATGTTGTACTTCAGCAAGGTTACCACTCTATGGCTCAGCTTTTTTGCAGGCCAGAAAGTGATCTGACACCTAGCAGGTCTTTGTGACTTTGCTTCTGAGTTCCATTTATTTATTTAGCATATGCCAGTGTTACATTAACCAGGAGACTACAATGCTAATGAAGAGTAGTAGTTGGCTGCTTCTTTACTGGCTCTGTTAGGTACACACTTGCACACTTCCCAAGGTGCACCACAGGAGGAGAGCAAGCTAGTTCTGCACCAGAAAGATGAGCAACTTTTCCTGCGGCAGCTTCCAAGGCCTTCTCCCTTCTCTGAAGCCACCTTACAAATGGGGGTCGCAACCAGGAAGGTTCAGGATTTTAACCGCCCCATGAAGTGCTCGCTTGTCTCCCCACTGAAGTGGTACCTATAGCTTCCATGTAATCACTCTCTCTTCACTCTCCACATCCAACTGCTGATGCTGGCTATAGTGTCTGAAGACTGGGGAAAAGCTGAAGTAGGATGCTTGCAATCTACTAAGCAATTTACAGTGTGGTTTGCTCTCTGTACAGAAACCTTTTAGACAGTAGGAAATAGACTATGATTTTATAGGAAAACACTTGGGTCTAACAAAATTGAATTAATTCTTGAAATTTCACCCTTCTGTAATTTTAGTTTATGTTAAAATGTTTGGTAGGACAATATAGTGATTCCTTCAAGGAAATGGAAGACATATCTGAAGAAGAACTAGTATTCCGTGCAGAAGGAGGGAGAGAAGCTTCCTATGAAATACTGAATCATTCTTTTTCAGATCAAAGTGATTAACTGAAAAGGTTGAATTATTCAGAGTGCTTCCATTCCAGAATCATAGCCAGAATAAAGCACACAAAAAAGGCTCAAATGTGTGAACTGCATGTATGTCTTTGCAGCTTCATCAGTTCTTGAGAAACTTTCAGCTTCACAATATTTCCAGGGATGGCGTTTATTTGGATGAAAATGAAATTCCTGTTGCTGATTTTGATATCATACACTGGACAGTTTTTCCCAACAAGTCAACTGCTGGGGTGAAAGTTGGAAGTGTAGAAAGAGAAGTTCTCTCTGAAGTCAAGGTCTCCATGCATCAGGGTGCCATCCTATGGCCAGCATCATTCCACAAGGTAGCTGTTTCTGCTTAGTTTTTGGTTTCTCTTTGGTGTCTTTATGTATTCTGCTGCAACATAATTCATACTGAGAACAATTGAGATAACCTCCAAATAAGAAAATCTATAGCAACTTTATTTCCATAGGTATTATGTATCTTTAGCAGTTTTTCTGTAGCTTAATAACAAACTGAAACTGTCACATCATCAATTGTGCTGGGGCCCTCCACAGGGTACATTATTGAACTGGAATAGGAAAATATTATTAAAATCCTATAAAACAATCTTATTTTCAATAAAAGAAAAGCTAAAATTTCAAGGGACTAGCTCACTAGATTGTATAAGCAAAAGTTGTTGAGAGTGAGGTGAGGGAAATATGAGCAGTTGAATAAAATCACTTATATGATACGGGGTTCAGCCATAAGAAAAAAACATAGACACTCTTTCACCAAAACAGAAAGCCAGATTTCGGAGGTTTCCTGCCAAAGCAAAGAGGGAGAGAAAGATAGAATATATAGCATTCTTGCACATACCCAAAAGAGAAACACCGTTTGCAATGGAATGATTTTCCTTCAGAATGGAGAACAAGATAAAGGAAGGTTTCTGGATTGACAATAGAGATATTAGAGAAAGAGAATCAAATTTTATTTGCTTTTTCTGCACAGAGTCCCTTTATTTATTTATTATTTATATTTCTGCAACCAACCCCATGATTGTGTGGGCCCTTGTGTCCCTCCTACGCAAGGCTACACAGCACAATGCAGGGCCAGTGGAAGAAAAAGCACTCTTCCTAAGCCTTGCCAGTCAGAATTCTTTGACTGACAGGTCTGTAGCATGCCTCCCCTGCCTGAATGAGAGGGATAGACTGATGTGATAAAGTGATGTATGACCTTTTCCATAAAAGTCAGTACTAATTTATGTGTATCTCCAGCAGATGGGGTACCGTCTTCTAGATCAGGGCTTTCCAACAAGTGGTATGGGTACCACTTGTGGTAGATTGGCACCTGGCAGGCGGTACATGACCATCCTAGAAAAGTGGTAGCGGGGGAGGGGAATGAGCTGAACCGGTGGCAGCACTGCACAAGCCTGAGCAAGATATGGCTGGAGCTGCAGGGCTGTCAGGGCTCAGCGGAAGCGCCAGGATCAGTGCCGCTTTCCAGCTGATCGGTGCTTCTTCGGGGCTGTCAGGGCTCAGTGGAAGCGCCAGGATCAGCGCCAGGCTCCAGATGGAAAGCAGCACTGATCCTGGCGCTTCCGCTGAGCCCAGAAGAAGCGCCAATCAGCTGGAATGTTGCAGCATGTCCAGGGTCTTGTGATTTACATTCAGATGCTTGGCAACTGATTCATATTTATGATGGTCACAGTGTCCCAGGGTCATGTGAAGTGACCAAAACCTGCTGCAACTACCCAGCAGACGGGGGGAATAAAAACCAAACACCCCCACCCCACCCCTGCTGCCAATCCTCAACAGAAATGCTCACAACAATGGAAACCTCGGACGGGAGGAAGAGCACCGCCGGGCGGGCAGGCAGGTGTCTTGCTCGGCTGTGGCTTGGGGGGCACTTCTTTCAGTGCCATTGTAACTTCGAACAGTCACTAAGCAAACTGTTGTAAGTAAAGGACTACCTGTACTACCTGGGTGAAAAGGTTGAAAAGCCCTGTTCTAGATGCTCAGAAAGTTGTTACGCAGGATATGCCAAAGTCATGAGAGAGGAAGCACCAGTTTGCTGCTACAACTGTTCTCTGTGTATGGATTCTCTGTGCGAGAAGGTAGGTGGCTGTTGGGGAAAAAAAGAAATTGAGGATGCAATCAGAATTCATTCCTGTTTTTCTGGCTACATTTTTAAAGTTATTTTCTTTCTTGCTAGTTATAGACCTAATAAGTAGCATAGGATTTTCGTAATTCCATGGAGCAAGAAAAATGAATTTCTTCAAGAGTTCCAGAAACTTTTCAAAGATTGGTTACTATCGCTCAATTTTGCAATTTTGCTATTAAAATAAAGAATGAAAAACTGCTGTATTATCTCGAGTTGCTATCTTCTTACTTGGTTTCAGGAAAGAAGGCAAGTCTTATGAGTATTGATCATGTCATTGGTTTTCAGCTTTTAAATATGGATGACTGTTTCTAATTAATGTTGAGTCCTATAAATATATCCGAAAGAAATATTGAATTATTCCTTGGTCATGTGCACATCTTTGTGATATGGGTCTCCCCGGTAGACAACTGAGTTCCAGCATGGTTCTTATCTAGTCACAGTCAAAACTTGGTGTCCTAAGAACCACACTCCATTATTAAAATGGAGATTTTTTTCCCACTTACATTAGACACGAAAGGTTCCAATTAATACCATTTCAGTCCATATATTCAACAATTCTCTTTTACTTGTTGGAACAATCAAATGAGTGAACCTGGTATAACAAACCAAACAGCATCCCTTGTCATCATCAAATATGCATGCTAACAAGGCAGCAACTACATCCCAACTGTAATTAAGTTATTTAAAGCCAAAGTTCTAGACTTGTGCCAACCCGATTCTTCAGATAGAATTTAAACAACAGTGTTGCAATACATTTTCACTGTTCAGACCATACTCAGCTGCATGTTCCATAGCACTTCTTCACTACTTCTCATCTGTTCATTCATCCTTCATTAATATGTTTTCTCACCATCTAACTTAAGCCTTAATCAAGTAAAATCAAAAAGTATTTTCTAATCTCCTCCTCTCCCAATATCCTTTTTTACTTGATTACTTTTAGAAATATATTTTAGGTATTATAGTATAAATTTGTTTCATCTGCATTTGTCATGATCTTACAGTTGCAGAAACAGACTGTTTATTTAGATGACAGAAGAAGTTTAAACATAATGCAACAAATATTTTTCAGATTCAGCCCATTGTGAAAAGTATCCAGATGATCAGCATTCCAATAAGAAGCGAGATCAATGTGTCCCCAAAGTTATAATTTTCCTGTCCTATAAAGAAAACTTGGGTCTCATCCTGGTTCTCTTTGCCTTGGCCTTATCCATAACTACTGCCTTTTTTCTGGGAATCTTCATTAAATACCGAGAAACCCCCATAGTCAAAGCTAATAACCGGAACCTCACCTACATTCTTCTGATCTCCCTCCTAATTTCCTTCTTTACCTCACTTCTATTCATTGGCTGCCCCAACACAGTGATTTCTCTTCTTCGACAAACCACCTTCAGCATTGTGTTCTCAGTTGCCGTGTCTTCCTTACTGGCCAAGACTATCGTGGTGGTGGCATTTCTGACCACAATGCCAGGCAGCTTGATGAGGAAATGGCTGGGGAAAGGTTTGGCCACCTCCATTGTCTTGTCCTGTTCTGGGGTTCAGGTAGGCATCTGTTTCACATGGCTGAGAATTTCTCCCCGATTCCCAGGTTCTGACCTATATTCTCAATGAGGACACATTGTGCTACAGTGCAATGAAGGCTCAGTCATCATGTTCTATTCTGCCCTTGGCTACATGGGCTTTCTGGCTGCCATCTGCTTCTTGTTGGCTTTCCTAGCCAGAAAGCTTCCAGGGACCTTCAACGAAGCCAAATGGATCACCTTCAGCATGCTAGTTTTTTGTAGTGTTTGGATTTCCTTTGTCACCACCTACCTGAGTACCAAAGGGAAATATATGGTAGCCATGCAAATCTTCTCCATCCTGGCCTCCAGTCTGGGTTTACTGGGCTGCATCTTTATCCCCAAATGCTTCATGATTATCCTGAGACCTAATACGAACACCAAGGAACATCTAATTATGAAAAACTAGAAGGTCTCCTGATTTTAGAAACTATTTTTGTACAACTTACTGGTGTTATAAAATAATATGCCTTACAATTAAGCTTTTTAGGTGTTCTAAACAATTTTTATCCATCCATGTGAGATCTGAGTTATAATATATAATTACAGGTAGTTTTTGGAGAATGACCACTTATATATCAACTATTCAAAGATAGGCCAGTATTGAGCAAATGATACTTATGAGTAGCCCTCAAAGTTATGGCTGTCCCAGGGACATGATCATGATTTGAGCAGTTGGCAACTGGCTCTTACTTATGTCACATAAATAAATCACATAATCACCATTTGCAACCTTTGTTTCTGGCTTCGCACAAGCAAATTCAACAGGGAAGCTACCAGGGAAGCTGGCAAGTCACTTCCCACTTTTTAACCCTAGAGCTTCTTCATTGACTTTGTAGACATAATTATCATTATTTGGCATTTTAGCAATGTCTCTGAGCTCTATTTAGATCACAGAATAAGTTTAAACATAATCCTTTGCATATTCTGAAAGCCCAGTGCCCTAGACCTTCTCACCCAGAAGAAGGGGAAGGAAGCCAAGGTGGTGAAGACCATTTGAACTGGAGTAAGACACAAATGATGTGGTGCAACGTTCTCAGTGGGTTTTCTGGTAAAAGGAGATCTTTAGACTGTCGATAGCCCTTGAGGCAGTCATTTTGTCAGAATGCCTCTCACCTGTTCAGTGAATATATCCACCAATCTGAAAACTTTATAGAAAAATTGTTATAGTTGTTATTGTTTGAAGCTAAGTGTAGCTGTTATGATGGGAAATCAGACTAGAAGAGATTGCCATGGTGTCCTTATATAGTACAGAGGCAGTCCAGCTGTGGCTGCAGTGCAAAACCGACATTTTTCATAGCATAGTCCCTGCTTGAAATCCCAGCCCATGATCATGGTGTCCCAGGAGACAATTCTGAGCTTCAGGTTTTTTTATCCTTTGCTATCAGTTTTTTCATGTTTCACTTTCACTTCAATTTTAACACTATACATTTAGAGATAAATATTGACACTATTCCCAGAGCTTCACCAATGGAAAAAAACACATGATTGTGATTTTCATAATTACAAGGGATGTAATACTACTGCCATGTTCTTAACTTGTTCCTGTTAACTTGTTCCAGGGAAGAAGTTGGTTCCTCTTTTCTGACTGAGTTCTTGTGTTCTTCAATGCGTGCACTTATTCTTCTGTTGGTTTGTCCGATGTATGTGGTGGGGCAGGCGGTGCATGGGATTTCATATACTCCTTGATTTTCTAACTCAATTTTGTCTTTGGGGTTTCTTAGGATGGTGGATATTTTTCGGTTTGTGCAGAATGCTGTCTTGATGTTGTGTTTGTGGAGGATCTTGCTGATTGAAGAACACAAAAACTCAGTCAGAAAAGAGGAACCAACTTCTTCCCTGGTCCAGCACCTTAAAGCCACAGGACATAAAATTGACTTTAAAAATACCAGAACTATCGCCAAAACTGAACACTTTAACAACAGAATAATCAGAGAAGCCATTGAGATAGAAAAACGCCCACACAGCATGAATAAACGAGATGATACCTCCCACCTACCAGCCATTTGGAAACCCACCCTTATTGACAAACGAGTCCCTAACACAAAGAATGACACTAGACCCACACTCACGAAAACCACACAGGATGTCACCACCACACATCCACGCAAAAAGCAAACCCAAACCCACACCGATGATGAGGCACGACCACAAACCAGAAACCAGACCACAGCTGCATCATTAGCCATTTTAAACCCCTCCAATCCATACATGAAGCAAACTGACACCCACCTTGAAGATATGGCACAACCACGAACGCGAAGCCAAACAACAGCAACGCAACTCTCCATCTCAAATCCCCCTGCAACTCAGACTAATCCGAGCACAAAGCCCCCACCCAAACAGAACACACCTCCATCCAATCAGAGCACAGCCAACCCCCCATCCAATCAGAGCACAGCCAAGCCCCTAACCAATCAGAACACACCTCCACCCAATCAGAACACAGCCAAGCTCCCACCCAATCAGTTCATACCCCCACTGGCAGTTAAAAGGAAGAAACAGCTGCGATCACACATTGCTCCTAGAAGCACGAAGCCGAAGACGCCAGCCTGAAGATGACGAATGGGACTTCGTCGAAACGTCGCCAAGACACTTCCAATTTTACGCGGGAGAAAACCCGAATTACCAAAGACCTACATACAAACACCCGTGAAAACCTCAGAAAACAAATATCGTACCTCTACGGGGAGGAAATCTACCATCTGACCAGGACCTATGAAAAACTCGAAGTCCAAAGAGCTTCCACTTTATGTGACCTCGCATTCTTACGCAACTGCCGAGATCAAAATTTAATCCCCACATGCTTCCAATTGAAATTCCACTCCAACTCTGCAGCCACCAAACGCATCCTGAAAAGAACAGAATTGGCCCTAATCAGAAATGAACTTCACACAAAAAGATTCCTCCTAGACCGAATCAACAAAGATCTCCTCACACTTCACCTCAAACTCAGCAACAAGATCCACCCCGCACTTTGGGACAAATCCAAACAACTCGCCATCTGGAGAGCCGAAACACAGACTACCCTCAAGACAGACACACACACCAACAAATTCTGAAGACTACAAGAACGCCAGAAACAAACCCCTCCTCCCTCACAGCCACACATGAAACAAACAGTGCATAACATCATAGATAGATGAAAGATGGAATTGACACAGCCAACCAACCCGCTTACAGCTACATCAGCTAATTTGCTTACATCAATTCCATCTTCCAATCAAGATGTAACAACACAGCCAACCAACCCGCTTACAGCTACATCAGCTAATTTGCTTACATCAATTCCATCTTCCAATCAAGATGTAACTACACAGCCAACCAACCCGCTTACAGCTACAAAGCCAACACGCCACACTCCCCCTCCAATATTTATAGAAGGACGGCAGCTCTGATCACGCTTTGCTCACACTAGCACGAAGCTGAAGACACCAGCCTGAAGATGGCGAGTGGGACCTCGTCAAAACATCGCCAAGATACTCTCAATCTTACACGGGAAAAGACCCGAATACGCCAAGACCTGCATACCTGTACCCTTGAAAATCTACGAAAACACACACACACACACACACACACATATATATATATTTGTATTTTTTCATTTTTATTGTCACTACTTTAAAACCAATAAAAGGATAAGATTTTTTTAACCATGAGCGTCTGATAATATTTTATTCATTGCAATATAGAAATATAAATCCCCAGTAAATATGACTTTATTGAACTGAAGAAAAAAATCCAGATGGATGATGATGATCTTTTGATATATGTTATGTTGCAGTATGAATACAAGGTTCTACCATATCTTGCCCTTCTTACCTGTTCATGAAAACAACCAGAGCCCGAGGGTGTTACCCAACATTACTCTGGAGTGCACAGTCTTGGGCATCTACAAAATTCCACAGGTATGAAGCTAAAGCAAACTTAATTCCTTGTTGCAAATTAGAATAGAATGGAACAGAACAGAACAGGAATAGAATAGAATAGAATAGAATAGAATAGAATAGAATAGAATAGAATAGAATAGAATAGAATAGAATAGAATAGAATAGAATAGAATAGAATAGAATAACAGAGTTGGAAGGGACCTTGGAGGTCTTTTAGTCCAACCTCTGCTTAGGCAGGAAACCGTATACCATTTCAGAAAAATGGTTGTCTAATCTCTTCTTAAAAACTTTCAGTGTTGGAGCATTCACAACTTCTGGAGGCAAATTCTTAATCTGAAATTCTTAGTCTCAACATAAACCTGGAGAGACAGAGTAGATATTAAAAGATCAGAATGTATTTTCTATCCATAAATTATATAGATACTTCTTTTGTTCTCCTTGCCATAATATGGCTTGGAAACAATGTTTAAGCTTTGTGACTTATTATTTTTGCCACTGAAGAGTCTTTTTTCAAATAAATAAATAAATAAATAAATAAATAGATAGATAGATAGATAGATAGATAGATAGATAGATAGATAGATAGATAGATAGATAGATAGATAGATAGATAGATAGATAGATAGATAGATAGATAAATAAATAAATAAATAAATAAATAAATAAATAAATAAAGGAAAACAGCATATAGGTAAACTAAGGTCCCTTGGCAGATTATTTATTAAAGTTGGGAAAGGATAGTGAAACATTTAGGCTTGGAGAAAGAGAACAGGTACAATGTGGCCTGTTTCAAGAATTGGTATTGGTTGAAAAACCCACAGTAGCTGTATAAAACAATGTGTTTCTACCCACTTTGTGAAATTAATATGTTTGTTGATATCTGTCACAAGTAATACTAAAATGAGTTGGATGAACTGGCCATTGGATTTTTGTAAATGGGTATGACAACAGGAAGAAAGAGGGCCAAGAATATATGAGCACAGAATGAGTGAATTTTAAATTGAAAAGTTAATGACCAGAACTAAAGAGACGACTTTGGTCACAGACACATAGAATGGAAAAATTAAAAGGAGCTGTAGAGATCCTCTAGTCCAGGGGTTGCCAATCCCTGGGCAATGCCCCACTACTGGGCCTTGAGCCATTCAGAACCAGGCTGCAGAAGTGGTGGGAGAATGTGTGTGCGAGTGCGTGTCCACATTCCCACTTGCACGAGCAGCGTGTGAGCGTGTGCATATGCGCTCCATTTGTGCAAGCAACAGGCATGTATGCCCAGTGCTCACACAGACCCATCCCCTCTCCCCCTCCCCCACCAGTCCACAAAGGCGGAAAGGTTGGGGAACTCTGCTCTAGTCCAACCCCTTTCCAAAGTAGGAATCCTCAGATCATTACAGACAAATGGCTATCCAATCTCTCCTTCAAAATCTCAAGTTATGGAGCTGCAAGAGGCAGGCTAGCCCAGCATCTAATCACTTTCAATTAATCAGTGGAACAACCTGCATCCAGAAGCTGTGAATGCTCCAACACTGGAGGTTTTTAAGAAGAGACTGGACAGCCATTTGTCTGAAATGATAGTTTCCTGCCTGAGCAGGTGGTTGGACTAGATGACCACCAAGGTCCCTTCCAACTTTATTATTATTATTATTATTATTATTATTATTATTATTATTATTATTATTATTATTATTATTATTATTATTATTATTATTATTATTATTATTATTATGATTATTATTATTATTATTATTATTATTATTATTATCATCATCATCATCATCATCATCATCATCATCATCATCGTCGTCGTCGTCGTCGTCGTCACCATCATCATCATCATCATCATCATTTTGTTCTGATCTTTCATATACATATCTTGTAGCTCTTATCTGTTGTTACATTCCGTTTTTACCTTCTCCAGTACTCTTGGGTTTCCTTTGTTGTATTTATTGGTCCAGCTCCTATCTTCTTAATCCAGTGCTCTTAGTTCTAGACTCCTTTTACTCAGTCCATCTTTTATTGAAATACCTTTCTTCTATAACTACTCCAAACTATACCTCCAAATTGTTGTACCATTACACCTCCATATTTCTCTGTTGCTAACTTCTCTATCTCCTTATTTTTATAGCACTAATCTCTATATTCCCAGTTTTATGTGTATGTTTGTGCATGTTTGTGGGGGAGGAGGGAAGGGAAGGGAAGGGAAGGTAATATTTTTTCTAGTTCCCAACCACATTCACTTTCTTTATCTTTTTGGAATTCCTCCCCTCTTCTGTTCCATCAAAGCCTCTGCTTTTCCTACAATGGCCTGAAGGTGGTTCTTTTGGGTCTTTTTTTGTTCCCAGTTGGGTTTTGTCTTTGAGATCTTCTGCCTTGCTCCAGTTCAGAGTGGGGTAATGGAAGAGAGAAAGAAGAGTCCTTGGGCACCCGAACTTCTAGTTGTTACCACTCTTATTTCCTTTCTGCTCAGCAAGACTTTGGCCTCGTTGAAGTACTTTGGGCTTCAGGAAAGTTTCCATTTGGTGCTCTCTGGCTCAGATTTTTCACAGCTCACATAGATATCCATCAGCTGGCAGGTCTTTCTGTCATTTCTCTTGAGTACCATGACAAGCCTTCTTGTTTCTCCCACTGTTTCCACACTACAGCTTCCATGCAATTGTCCACTCTTCACCCTCCATGTCCAGCTGCTGCTGCTTGCTATGCCATCTGAAGATTGGGGGAGAGCTAAAATGGGATCCTTGCAATCTGTTAAGCAAAGGAGAGTTGGGTTTGGTTCCAAGACAAGACCCCTTTTAGAAAGTTGGACAAATGGGATTATTTCTTACTGCCAGAGTCTATATCTATGTGTATATGTACATACATACAAAATATTTTATTAAACAAAATAAGGTATAATTAATTTTAAAAGTTTCATGCAGTATCACAGGAAAACATTTGGATCTAATGTGATTTAGTTTCAATTTCAGTCTAATGCAATTTTATTTATTTATTTGGTTAAAATTCTGATGCTAAGCTATGGTTTGGTAGGATAACTGGTACTGGCTGGAGATGGAGGGAGAGAATTCCTGAATCATCCTCTTTCAGACAAAAATGCTGAGCTGAAGAGATTGAATTACTCAGAACACTTCCAATCCAGAATATTAGTTAGAAAACATTGAATGAAGGTTCAAATGGGGATATGTAACCTGCACAGGTATTTTTTCTTTGTCTTTGCAGCTACAACAGAAGCTAAGAAACTTCCAGATTCACAATATTTACAAAGATACAATTTATCTGGATAAAAGTTGACTTCCTTTTTCTAACTTTGATATCATGCACTGGAGAATGTTTCCCAATAAGTCTGTTGTTGGTGTGAAAGTTGGGAGTATAGAAAGAGAAACGTCCTCTGAAGTCAAGGTCTCCAACAATCAGAATGCCATTGTGTGGCCAACATCATTTAACAAGGTAGCTGATACTTCTTGGCTTTGGATTTTTCTGTTACCTCCCAATATGCAAACTTTTCTGTTCCAAAATAATTCTTATTGAAGACAATCAAGATGACTTTCAAATAAGGAAACATAAGACCCCATTAATTCATTAGATACCATGATTTTTAGCACTTTCAGTAATTTATCACCAACTGGCGGTAATCTTCTTTAAAGATATTCAAAACAATCTTTGTCTGTCCATGTGGGTTATGAATTATAATGTGTAACTACAAGTAGTCCTCCATTAGGAACCATATGTACAGGCACAGCTCTATTTGTGTGAGTGGCACATGTGAGGGCCCTCCACTCACGCAAATGGAATTTAGCACATGAGTGGAGAATGCTTGTGCTTGCGCACAAAGCTCCACTTGTACAAGCAAAGGGCTCTTGAGCAGAGGGTGCTTGTGCTCGCATGTGAAGTTCCATTCACATGAGCACAAGCACCCTTCACTTGAGGGAGTGGAGCTTCATGTGCTTGTGCTTGCCTATCTCTCCTGCAGTCCAGTTTTGAACAGGCAATGGCCCGGTAGTGGACATTCCAACAAGCCCACAGTGACATGATTGCAATCTGGTTGCTAGTTCTCCCTTATAATGTTTGCAACGTCTCCACCCCACCTTACTCCATAGCATTTACCCACTCACCTGCCTGCTTACAAGCCACCCAGGAGTTTTGAGTTCCTGCCAGCTTCTCCATTGACTTTGTTTGAGGGAAGGCTGCAGGAAGTTGCAAGTTGCTGTCATTTGAGTTATTTCCTTAATGACTCACAATTCTCACTTAATAACAGTAATGAGCACTGCTAAGATTGCCATCACTTAGCAATGTAATCACAGGACATCATACTTGATGATCACATGTTGGGTTGTGGGCATAATCACTGAACTATTGAAGACAGAGCAGCACAGAGCAGACTCTGGATGATTTGGTACCAACCTGTATGGCTAGATGTTAGTAGTGACAGAATGTCCATCAGACACCTTTTCTTGCTTTCAGGTTCCCCACCTTGGCAGAGATAGCAATAACTATTTGCTGATGTCTGGCCCAGTGTTTCAGAGTTTCTAGTCACTGAGTGTTGGTACTGAATAGCATGGCAAGTTGTTTGGTTTATGTGGTAGAGCAGGGATGTCAAACTGCTGGCCTGCAGGCCGGATGCATCACGAGGAAACCGCACCTACCCCATTGCCGGCAATGGGGGAAAAGTTCTGATATGTTGCGCAATGTCACGTGACTTCGCGGGTTTGACATCTCTGTGGTAGAGGAACACCTTAGATTTGGGGGCTGCTACAAACCTTCTCACATGGAAGAGAGGCCATTTTGTTTCCCTCATATGGTAGTAGCAATTCAAGATTTAATTATTTGTTCCTGTAGCCCATTTTCTGCATTTTGGCTTTGTTGGTTTTATCAGTTTTTATCTAGCAAGTTGGAACATTATAAATCCTCATCATTCTGCCTTGGTGTGGATGAGGATTTTGTTAGGAATTATTCCTAAATTCAAGTGAGATTCAAGATTCTCTGGGTGGTAATATAATAATTAGGGAATGTGTTATATTTGCAGTTGCATGTGTTAGCTGGTAATGGTCCAAGACAGAGGAGTATATAAGTACTTCACTTTCAAGAAATGGTTGAAGACCAAGAGAAAAACTAGATCAAACATGCCCCTAAAACATCTGGGCCAGACATGCCTTCCAATATGATGAGATGAAATGTTAACTAAGAAGTACACAAGCTTGATTATTTCTCTGAAACAATGCTGAGATGATGATGATGATTTATGATGATGATGATGATATTCATATAGTGTTGTTACATTAGCCAGAAGACTACAATGAAATTGCAAAGTAGTAGTTTGGCTGCCTGTTTACCAGCCCTGACAGATACATGCTTGTGTGCTTCTCATGGTGCATCACAAGAGGACAGGTTGACATCGCACCAGGAAAAAACAAAAGTGGCTCTTCCTGCAGCACCATCTAAGGCCCTTCTCTCCCCATAGCTGTCTTGCAAATGGACACCACATCCGGGAAGGTTCAGAGGGCAGACATCTGACTGCCAGCACAGAGCACCAGCTTACCTACCCACCAAAGTAGTACCTATCTTACCTGTAATTAATCAAAAGGGGGCACTCAGCAGTTAAGCACCCTGCTGAGCTGGTCATTTCTTCCCACTTATTTACTATATAAACTGGTTTCCAGCTTAATTCCCATTGCAATTACACAGAGGACAGGATCTTTTGTTTGATGTCCAGTAGCCTTTTGAAAAAGCACTTTTGGGATCTTTTATTTATTATGAGTGGGATTTCTGGTATCCTAAAAGGAATGTTAACCTGAATGGGCTATCACCTTTCACCACTTTCATCCTCTACTGAAGAGGTGGGGAATGATAGACCCTTTATGATTTCTGGATTTCCACTGGCTGGCTCAGGAATTCTGAGAGTTTAAGTCCACAAGTCATAAAAGGGCCATCATTCTTCACCCTTGCTCTACTGTCTGTTAGACACAGATATTCAGACAGAAAATAATAACCCAATTAAACAATTACCAAGGAGAAAACCATATCCCTAGTCCTACTGCATATCACAATTATAAGAAAAGCCTTTTTCATTGAAGTGGAAATTCTGGTAGAGATGGAATCATTTCTCTTCATTAAAAAATCATAACTTCCGGTTTTGACATTACAGTGATGCAGGCGCTGAAAGATGGGTCTCCGTCTTTTGCATTTGGTTTTGCCCTGCTAGGGGACCCTTGGAAGGGTCGAAGGTCGCTCCATAGAGGCAGCAAGGAAAGAGGGGACTCGTGTTGATCTCAGGGGGGTGGTAGCCCTCCCGTTTGATCCAAGCAAGCCCTCCAAACCGCCGGGGGAAAGACTGGCTGCATTCGTATAGCCAGTCCTAAGCGGCTGACAATGGAAGTCAACAAGCACTACCAAGCAACTTTACAGCAATGTGGAAGAAACTGGGTAAGACCTGATCCTTTTTTTATGATTTTAAGACTTCTTCCTGAAATTCTGCCCAAAGCACTCCCCCTGATGAAAGAGGGAAAGGGAATTTCTGCCCCATTCCTTCAGAAAAGAAATTAATTACTTGGGGAAAATTTCAAAACCGATAAGACCTATTTGGAATTAATATATATATACTGCTTGAAAATTTGGTGACTAAAGTGTTTCTAAGACCTTTTTTTTTTTTAAAAGAAAATGACTTGAAAAGTTTACAATATAAGTTTTGGATCTAAAAACTGAAAAGTGGCATTGATGACATCTAGTGGTGAATTACGGTAGTACAACATAATTTATGCCTAAAAAAAAAAGCTGGCTTGAAGCCCAGAATTAGATAAGACTTTGGCTGGCCTTGGAAGTTTTTACCACTGAGAATTTCAGCTGAGAAAAAAGGAACAGGCTTGAAGGCTACTTATCTGGGTGGCAGACATGACAAATATTCTAAATTTGACCTGTCTGAATTTTGAACATAAATACTGACTTTCAGAACTGTATTGTGGAATTATTTTCTTGTAGAAGAAACATATGGAACACTTTGGATTATAAATCTTGATTGTTGAACAACCTTCAATGGTTCTTTTTTCTCCTTGGACAGAAAGGATATATTTCTTACTGGACAGAAAAATTTGAATTTTACCTATATCTGCTTAGGGGAGACTCAGGAATGGACAGTTGGTTGCATGAATCTATAAAGACTACTTATAAAAAAATAAAAATAAAATAAAATGGATGTTCCATACTCAGCATTAAATAGTAAAACATCATCTTTAACATCTGTTCCCAGTAGTCTTAATTTGCCATATCACCAAGAAAATACTGATGAAACACAGAAATAAATTCTCTCCATGATGAAATTAATACAAAAACCAATTACTTTAGCTTGTGAGCAGATTAATAATAACAGAAAGGAGATAAAAGAACAATTTTCTAACCTAAATCTACAAACTTGCCCAGATACAATTTGTTTCAAAATTATAAATGATTGGGATACCTTGAACATGGATGGGAAATTAAAATTGAAAAAAGCAAAAATAGGATATGGATTAAATAAGTGGAAATTGAGTGCAAATGCAATTAAGATATGCTTTGGTTAGAAAAGATATTTTAAACTGATATTATTGATATTATTAGAAAAGTGTAACAAATGTTGATATGCAATTGTATGTTTACTAACAATAATAAGAATTGTATTTGCTTGATGCAGAAATAATGGTTATTGCCAGAAGAGAGGATGTACTGGTGGATGTAATAGTTAGAAGAAGCTTATATGTACCACAGAATTACTAATGGACTCAATCATCACGTTGTCTATTGAGCACTTATATGTGAAAATAGAAAATTAAAAAAACATTTTATATATATATATATATTCAATGACACAGTCCTCGATCTCCAGGAGAAATATAAACCAGCTGTTTGTTGTTAAAAAGTTTAAAACAATAAAATTACTTCCGTAATTGCCTTAATTGTCCCACCTCCTCTTTTTTGCACTCCAGTTCTCCAAGCAATTACGGTCAGCCAGGACGGAGGGCCCTATCACACGGTCGATGAGTAAGCAATTAGGCTAGCAAGGTTTATAAAAGTAATCTCCACCCCAAAACTTCACTCTGAGGATGCTGGCAGGGGACCAGCGAAAGCTAAGTTGTTTTAATATTGTAAATAGTTGTTTTTATTGTTTGAAACTTTTTAACAATAAACAGCTGGTTTATATTTCTCCCGGAGATCAAGGACTGTGTCATTGAACAGATATGCCCGGGATTCGTATTTTTGCAGTCATCAAAGAGATATATATATAAAAGAAAATCATGAGAAGAAAAGTTGTCATGATGTTTATCAAAATTAAAATATCAAGTTGCCCATGTTTCCCTTTTGAAACATGTTGGGTTCGGGATTTGAGATGATTAAAAGCAAAGGATAAGAATCAACTGAAAGCACATTCAGGGAAAGCCAAGGTTGTAGGATTTCTTCAGCTCTATTATATCTCTACTATTGCTTAAGGGTTTCCACTCTTTTTTAAAGGTGAAGGGTGGCAAATCCAATAAATATTTTATTTAAAAAGAGGCCCTGCTTTTTAAAAAAATGAATGGGGGGTCCCGATAACTTATCTTTATGATTGTTATGTATATGATTCTCATAGCCAAAAACATCTGTTTTCCTTTGATTCTTTCACAGGAAATGAGAGAAATCCTAGATCCAAACTAAGCCAATACATACATACATATATACATACATACATACATACATACATACATACATACATACATACATACTTCACATATTTGGGAACCAGAAGTGTGTGACTCTTGCAAAGGAATGGCAGGGTTTTCCATGATGTGCAGATCATCTCTTCTGAGATGGTGTGCATGGGACAACCACCAAGTATATTCTTATTGAGTGCTGGGCACTGGACACTTTGATTTGGTAAACAATTGGAGGGAGTAAATTTTTCTCATCTTTGCAGATAACCCAGAAGTAACTAGGATAGGTAAGAAGCTACAATGACAGAAATCAAAATTAGGACAGTCTAGAATCCTGACTTAGCATAATGAGTGAAATTGATCAGTATGTGAATAAAAAGACATACATTGCAATGGCATTTGGGAGGGCTTTGCTTTTCCAGTGCTTTCTGAATATCTAAAGACAGATAGTTTAGAAGGCAGAGGTAATGGCATTACCAAGACAAGATCAAATAAAAGTAATACTGACTTACATGACATAGCATTCCTAATCTGTTCTACATTAGACAAAAAAACAATGACAAAGAAAAGACACATGCACACATACAAAAAACCTTATATATTTAAAAGTAAAGGTTTAGGTAGGTATAGGCAAAGATTTCCTCTGTCAGTCTTGACCAACCCAAGGACTGGTGCTGATCTTTGATTCACAAATGAAAAACCGGCTTTGTCTGAAGATGCTTTCATGGTCATGTGGCCAGCATGACTATACACCGAAGGTGCACAGGGCATTGTTACTTTCCCACTGAAGTGGTACATACTTTTGAATTGGTAGGATGACAACACACACACACACACACAACATTTTAATACTTCTCATAAGCACCCCTTCATTGTCACATCAGGTGTCTACATGACTTTTTTTTCAAATCATTCAGAGTTGTACATATTTTTATTTTGATTGAAGACAGTCTAAAATAATAATTTGTCTCATTAATTTATTCAAAAGTATGGAGAAAAAAATAAAAGTTGCCCCAGTGTTCATGTTGATATTTTATCTATTCTTAATATATAGAATGTTATCTGTCTCTCTGTCTATCTCTCTCTCTCTATCTATCTATCTCTATCTATCTATCTATCTATCTATCTATCTATCTATCTATCTCATCTATCTATCTATCTATCTATCTATCTATCTATCTATCTATCTATCTATCTATCTATCTATCTATCTATCTATCTATCTATCTATCTATCTATCTATCTATCTATTATCTTACATTATCCAGCCAGAAGAGATCAATCAAATATATATTTGAAATTAACTATTTTTTAAGTCAGAATATCATCCCAGAAAATAAAATATAACACCAACATATATAGCAACAAAAACACACATCATCATTAGCCATAGTCTTTAATTTAATCTAAAACTATGTCAGAACATCTCTGGTAACATCTCTGCCTGGTTTCAGAAATTTTATTAATGTCATTGATGATACTTATGATTTAACATGAATTCAGATTGTGGCAATTGAAGGATATGATTATTTCAAATAGTTTGAGATGTTTTAGCAACTTTACTACTCAATTATTATAATACAAAATTCACATGGAATGAAGAAAGATAAACTGCAACACATAAAACATTACTTCAAAGTATGTGATTTTATACTGAATGTAAACTGTACAAAAATAAAACCAACATCAGGAGACTTAATGATTTTTTATCATCAGATTTTCTTTGGTGTTCATGGCAGGTCTCAGGATAATAATGTAGCATTTGGGGATAAAGATGCAGACTAGTAAACCCAGGCTGGAGGCCAGGATGGAGAAGATCTGCACGGCTACCATGTATTTCCCTTTGGAGCTCAAGTAGGTGGGTACAAAGGAGATCCATACACTACAAAAAACCAACATGCTGAAGGTGATCAGTTTGGCTTCATTGAAGCTCCCTGGCAGCTTTCGAGCCAGAAATGCCACCAAGAAGCAAATGGCAGCCAGAAAACCCATGTAGCCAAGGGCAGTGTAGAACATGGCAACTGAGCCTTCATTGCACTGCAACAAGATGTGTCCTGGTTGGGAATGAAAGTCAGAATCTGGGAATGGGGGAAAAATTCCCAGCCATATCATACAGATGCCTACTTGAATACCAGAGCAGGCTAAGACAATAGAGTTGGCCAGACTCTTCCCCAGCCATTTCCTCATGCTGCTGCCTGGCTTTGTGGCCAGGAAGGCCACCACCACCATTACCGTCTTGGCCAGCACAGAAGATACAGCAACTGAGAAAACAATACTGAAAATGGTTTGTCGAAGAAAACAAGTCATTTTTATGGGGCGACCAATGAATAGAAGAGAGGTCAAGAAAGAAAGCAGAAGTGAAACCAGGAGGATGTAGGTGAGTTCAAAGTTGTTGGCTTTGACTATGGGAGTTTCTCGGTATTTAATGAAGGTTCCCAGAATAAAGGCAGTGGTCAGCGACAAAGCAATGGCAAAGAAAGCCAGGATGAATCCCAATAATTCTTCATAGGATAAGAAGCTTATACTTTTGGGGACACACTGATCTCGCTTCTTATTGGAATGATGGTCATCTGGACACTTGTCACAGTGGGATGCATCTGAAAAAAATAGTTAGCATGTATCTGTTTCTGCAGCTGTAGGAGCATGAAAACCACAACAAAAATCAATTACTTCATTTTCAAGGAATAATACAATATTTCTGCCAGAGATATCCATATGACACAACATTTGTTAAAATAGTCAACATTCTTTTTTAAAGGCTAAAGATAAATGTCATTATCAGCTCTTAAAGACTTGTCCTCTTGCCTGAACCCAAACAAGAAAATTAAAACTCAATAAAAATCAACAACCTTTCATTATTTATTTTACTGTTCACATCATCATATAAAATTTGGTGATGGTACCCAATCTTTGAAAGGTTTGTGGATGCCTTCAAGAAATTTAATGTTTTTCTTGCTTCTTTATCAAATACCAAAAAAGCAAGAGAGAATATTGATTGTATCCTGATTTTTTTTTTCCTTTTTGGAGCCACCTAATGTACCTTCTTGCACAGAGAATGTTCCTTTCATACACAGAGAACAGTCATAGCAGCAAACTGGGGCTCCCTCTCTCACAAGCTTGGCATAACCTGGGGAGCACCTTTCTGTACATCTTGAATAAGGCACCATCTAAACAGAAACAGAAAGATTACTCAGGGCAATATATGAATTAGAAGGATTTACTGAAATCAACTGGTTTCCAGAAGCTCAGAAGCACACTGAGCAAAATCAGTCAAGGACTGGTGGCATGGGCTTTAATTACTCTGCTTGCAAGTGGCAAACGAAAGGTGATTATCTATCAATCTGTATTGCAGATCCCAAAACAGACTCATTGCCTTATTCTTATTTCCTAAGGAAAGTAGTTCCATTGCAAAAGGTTTTTCTCCTTAGGGCATTTATGAGAATGCTATAACTTCTTTTTTTTCCATCTTGGCTTTCTCAGGAAACCTCCAAAATTTAGCTTTCTCTTCAGTCATTATTTTTCTCTCTTACAATTGGTCATTGTATAATTTTATGTAAATGACTTTTTTAGATGCCCTCATTTCCCTCACCATATTCTTAATGACATCTTTCTCTTATGTAATTCAGTGGGCTAAGTTCTTCATATTCTGAATTTTCTCCCAAAGGTGCTTTTTCAAAAGGCAACTGGTCTTTGTTTTCCCTTGAAGACAATTCGCTTTTCATCTCAGAAGCTTCTTCCGTTCTGACTGAATGATGGAGGATGAAAGATTTATATTCCTTGCAGTCATCTCGTCATTAGCAGTCTTTCTGAGAGTTGTTAAGGCTACTTGGAGGGTCACCTGAATAGTGCAAAGGGGTGTGGAACCTTCTTGGAACTGCTGAATCTATATCCTGTTTACAACATAGTCCTTCAGCAGTTCCAAATCCTTCCATCCTCCACCATTCAGTCAGAACTGAAGAAGTTTCTTTTTTTTTTTTTTTAAATATATTTTATTAGATTTTATAGGGGTGCAGGGATAACATTAAGGTGCTTAGGAACCACCATGGAGGTGGGTATATTAAACATCCAAAAGAAAGAAAAACAATCACAGATATATAAGTCAACTCAAGTCTTTTAAGCTTCCCTCTCTAATTCCCTCATTTAATTTTACATATTCAAATTAATAAATTCTATATAAGTTTCAAACGGTCCTATCAAATATCAGTTACATTTCAATTCTAAAAATCCAAATCCTGTTTTTAAGCTTTACTAACTTACAATTACTATATTTCAATTAGCCTTAAATAGACATATTATTAACACTTCGGGTGCCCTTTTTTTTTTTACATAATTATATCTGGTATATTGTTCTTACAACAACATTCTCATATCTTCTTCATTGATACCATTTTTTTCTCTTATCACCCATCCCTCTTATTCTCCTTTTATTTCCAAATAATTCTCTTAAAATAAAGATATCAGGCCAACAAATAAATTTCTATCTAATTTAAATATATATTCTATCAATGCCTCTATATCTATAAAAATCTTTTTAAACCAGTAGATAAAGTTTACTTCTCCAATATATATCATATCTAAAACAGAGTAATATTACAAAGGGTATCCTCTTAAAAATTTCATATATTCCATTAGTTATTAAGTCAGTCCAGAAATCAAAGCCTTTTTAATCCCATTAAATAAAACTTTAAAATACATTTTTAAATCTAACTCTAGGCTTCTTTCTATGCCATAGTGGTTTCCATAGTGAGGTTCCTACATAATCAAACCACACTATTAAAAGGTCCATATTCTTTAACGCTTCAAATTGGTCAAAGTTCTCTTTCCTTTCTTCTAATAGCCTTTGGATGATAAAAGTTGTTTTATTCCATGTTATATTTGCCAATTGTTTATCCACCTTTTCTCGATTTTCAATAAGTTGTATCTGAGTGTCAGTCTCTGTTGATGTTGGTATTGATGCTTCAGACATCTCTGTTGAAGTTGTTGTATAGTCATCAGACTTCTCGATAGGTTGTGTTGGAAGTTGAATAAAATTAGTTTGTTTTGTGGTTTCCACAGTTTCTCTCAGTGCAGAGAAAAGGGATTGAGAATAAGAGCTCACATCCTTTGCAGCTTCTAAAATTGTTTCCAATATAAGTTCATAGTCCAGTTGTGTATTAAGTTCCATATCGATAATAATAAGGCTTTTTAATCTTTAATCTTTAAGAAAGGCTCTGCTTCATACGAATCAAGCAAGCATTCACCTTCGATTTTCAATAGGCCAGCTGCATCGTTATCTTGTAGTTATGACTCTTTCAGGGTCATAGCCATTCCCAGTCATAAAAAAAATATAGTTGCAGTACCACTTTTCGACACAAGATGACCTCAGCAAACCAAGAAATCCTTTTTTTCTTTCCAAATAATAGATTTTTTATTTTTCGTATTAAAAAAGATGAAGAAAGGGTTCAAAATAATGAATACGTAGTTGTAACAATAATAGTCAAAAATAAAATGTTTTCAGGTCCCCTCAGTATTCCAAAATTTAAATAGTATCAAAATTAACTGGTTTTTATTTATATATTTTTTTTTCCAACGCTGTTTTTCCCCATTGCTCACACGCTGCTTCCTCACGACAGGGAAATAATTCAAAGAAAGCTTTTAACAGGAAAGTAGTTAGGGAAAAAAAAAAGGGGGTAGGAAAGGTCTCACCCGGATTCTCCACGGGGGTTCTTTCGCTTAGATGTTCTTCTGGCTTTCAGCTGGTGCGACGAAGTGACCGTCCATTTTGTAGGACGATCTTTTCCTTCATTACAATTTGAGCCTTTATTCAATGTTTTTCTTGCTATCATTCTGGATTGGAAGTACTCTGAATAATTCAACCTCATCAGATCACCACTTCAGTCTGAAAGAGATTGATTCAGCATTTCATGGGAAGTTTCTCTCGCCATTTTCCAGAGCTCCACAGCTCTTTTTTAGATATTTATCTCACATTCTTGAAACTGTGGGATAGACAACACCACCAACAGATGACAAATCATACTCAATGTGTAGTTCTCTAGGGAACTAAATCCATATGGAGGGAATAAGCTGTAGAGTACCCCAAGGTTCCATTTTAGACCCAGGACTCTTCAATATCTTCATAAAAGTTCTAGACGAGGGAATTGAAAAGGAACTCATCAGATTTGCAGATGATACTAAACTGGCAGGAATAGCCATCTCCCCAGAAGACAGGCCCAAGATGCAAAAAGATCTTGACAGACTTGAACACTGAGCCCTATCTAACAAAATGAAATTCAACATAGTTAAAAGTAAGGTTTTGTACTTAGGCAAGAAAAACTAACTGTATAGATATAGACTAGGTGAAACTTGGCTTAATATCAGTAACTGTGAAGTCCTAGTGGGCAATCACTCAAATATGAGGCAACAGTTTGTGGCTGCAGCCAAATAGGCCAATGCAATTCTAAGCTGCATTAATGGAGGGATAGAATCAAGATCATGTGAAGTTCATGTGAAGCCTTAGAAAGAACACAGTTGGAATACTGCATCCAGTTTTGGTCATCATAATTTAAAAAAGAGGTTGAAACTCTGAAAAGGGTGCAGAGAAGAGCAGCAAAAATTATTAGGGGCCTGGAGGCTAAAACATACAAAGAACAGTTGCAGGCATTTGGTATGTCTAGCCTAAGGAAAGTAAGGATGAGGGCAAACATGATAGTACCATTCCAATATTTGAGGGGCTCCTACGAAGATGAGGGGGTCAAACTATTTTCCAAAGCACCAATAGGCAAGACAAGAAACAATGGTGGAAATTAACCAAGGAGAGACGCAACCTAGAACTAAGGAGAAATTTCCTAATGGTGAGAGCAATCAACCAATGGAATAGCTTGCCTTCAGAAGTAGTGGGTGCTCTATCACTGGAGGCTTCAAAAAGAGACTGGACAACCATTTTTCTGAAATGATATAGGGTCTCCTGCTATAGTAGGGGTTGGACTAGAAAATCTCTGAGATCCCTTCCAACTCTATTATGCTATGTTTTATGTTCTCTGTTTTGTTGTTTCACCATCACAGCCCCACCTGCGGTAAGACCATTTGGAAATATGGGGAAACCTGTAATGGGAGAAGATGGAGAATACAATTTTACCATCAGTCCTGATCAAGATGAAGTTAGCGGAGCTTACCTTTGGGCTAGGAATGCAATAAAAAGTGCATAGTGTTGTTATCTCTTTCAAAGACTAGCTATGGAAGCATATGCATTAGTTCAGGAGATGTGTGGATGAACTTTTTGTGGCCCTCAGAAGACGTTTTGAAAAGACATTGATTTATATCTTGTTGCTATGTTAGAAATTTTTAGCCAGCAAAGTCCAATTTCAATCCAGAAGAAACAATCAAGCCTAACTCCTTAGCTTGGAAACTAGATCACTTTGTAATCACAAGAAAGGATTTAGGATTGCTGGAATATTCTGATACTTATTTAATTTTGAAAATCACACTGTCACCATAAAGCTATTTCTGTCACAAAAGCATCCCAAACCAGCACAGGTTGTTTAACTTTGGAAGATTTTTCTCCATCATCTCCTTCTCTAACTCACTCTCAAATACTACAAACTGGGCAATTGTTCTTTGGAATATTCCACCTCTCTCTACATCTAATTTAATATTGAGGAATTGGAAGGGGGAAATCAGTAGAACCTCAAAGAAGAAGACTTACCTGCCATGGCTGCACTCTCTGGGATGATTCATGGTATCCAACTTGCATTCTCCTCTTACTCCATTGGGACGAAGAGGCAGCACTGAGGACCCATGCCACAGTTTGAATTACTTTGGAAATACTGGAGGGATCCTGAGAGAGGATTCTTGCAATCACATGATGGGGTGGGAATTCCCAGTTCTCTTTTTCTTTGCATTTTTTCCAAACTTTCTTAGATAACAAAGGACTTGAATTAGAACATTGGAACGCTTCCTTTCCATACACTGTGACCATAGATGTATAAGATGTAAAGTCATAATACTGAGTCCTTCTCTTTGTCTGGATGAGGAAGGAAAACAAAGCATATTTATTTTGGAGATCAACCGAGAGGTCAAAAGAACCTACACTTAAAGCTGTCAAAGTTGTTGCAATCCACACTCTTCCCACAATGAATTTCTTACTCTTCTCAAGCCCTTGTATTACTGATGTTAGTATCCCTGAGGCCTTAAAATCCAGTTGGCATACTATAATTTTTATTTGACTCTTGATAAGAGAAAGGAACATTTTCCATTTTTCTTGCATGAGGGTGTCTCCAGCACTTGTCTTCATATTTGCTTCTGGGATGGTTCCTGAGAGGACAATGCAAATCCCATTTTTTAGAGCAAGAGCTTCCAAGCTTCTTTTGAATTTTTCTCCTCTGTCATTGTCCAGAGAAAGGAAGCCGATCCATGTCCATTGGAAATGCAGGAGCATCTTGACAATCGCAGAGTAGGGAGGGTTTTGGTTTGGGGTCATCCGATATGAAAAAGGAAAATGTTTATTTTGCTCAGCAATCTGGTTGATGACACTGTAGTTGATCTAAGATAAAACAGAAGGTATTGGTAATTTGTGTCAGTTTTAATGATAAAAGTCACATGGTAAATCTAAGGGCCTTTCCCTATTGCTGAGAGAAATTTGAAACAATAACTGCATGAATTTTACTGGCTCCCTTGATGTTCTGTCCTGTTGTCTTGTATGCTCCCTTTGAAACTAGGGAGCTCTGAATTATCTGTGGGTGGTCTTCATGGGTGGTCTTCATGGAGCACATCCCTCTGGTCAAACCTTACGCATGCAGTTTTGCCTGAGTTATGGAGTAAATGCAATGCGGCACTTTTGCTGTCAACAACTTAGGCTCACATGAGCCCTACATACTCTGTTTTTACCCACATTGTAACTCTGTGGGTCACCCACCCACTCATGGAATATCTTTTTAAACTGACAAACATGTTAAATTCTCATAAATTATTACTGCTTATTTCATTGCTTCATATGTTGGACTTGAAATATTGTTTGTTATATTCCCCCCTAGCAATTGTTTAATATTGGTATATTATTTCATTGTCTTCATTTATATAATTGTTTTCAAATATTTCTATATGAACTCTTTAATTGGTTGAATTTCTTTCAGACATTTGGAATGCTGAAGTCGATTTAATAACCTCACTTTAAAAAAAAACCAAGACAACTGGCATTGTGCCAAGCTCCAGTTCAAAATAGGAAACAATATTATGACATACTTTATTTTGTCTTGTACATTGGAGAAAGCATGTAAAAGCTGCTTTCTGGAGGTACCCTCAAGCTGTCTTGACCCATTCGTTTTTCTTTCATATCTTTCTTTTCCAATTTTTACTTCAGTCTCAAGATTATAAAAATGAGGAAATCCTCATTGAAAGTTATTAAGAGTTGGAAGAAGAACAGACTGAATGGAAGATAAACTTATTAGGACAACTGTGGTAAACTGGAATAATGGGGAGGCGATCAAACAAATATAATGGGGCTAGTTTTTCCAAAAAAAAGTAATTAAATGGTCTTTCTTAACTCAAATAATACACACAATAATAGAGGGAGAACTGTTTGATGAATTAAAAGTACTGACATCATTAGTTGGCAAAGGAAAAAAGCCAGAGTAAAGCTGAAAGAATCTAGGGTTTTGATTTATTAGGGGGGATTTTATACTATTGATTAGAAGGTTGAAGATGGTTGAATATAGATAATTTATTTTAGAAAATAAAGTAATATTATAACTGAATATGTAAGATGTGCAATAAGATTAATAGAATTTTGGTTTAACATGCTGAAAAAGTTTTTTAAATAGAATAAGATTATATGCAAATAGATAAAATGATATATTGATATATATATTGATTTTTATAAGATTGCATGTAAACACAATTAAGATATCTATAACTTCAAAATTATTGATAAATGTAATAAAGATGGTTTTACTTAGTTGATAACAATAAGAATTATATTAATTCAATATGAGATAGTAGATATTAAGGGATAAAGAGAGGAAATATCTGATGTTGTAACTTGAGATTTGTGCTAAAGATTTATCTATGTTATGGAATCATTGATTACCCAGTCACAATGTTGCTTTTTAAATGTTTAATTGTAAAATTAGAAAATGAATAAAATATTATTTTAAAAAAGAGTTGGAACATCCTGTCTCCTGGAGCTCCATCGCTGGATATTTTTGAGGAAATATTGGACAGCAATTTATCTGTACTGGTCTAACCATTCTTGGCTCATGCAGGGAGTTGGAATTTTTTATTCTATGTACAAAACCAGCTCTTTTGTATTGGTCACTCTTGCTGCCTTCTAGGCAAGCACTTGTGTATATTTGTATATCTGAAGAATTTACTACATGGAATTAATTCCATTTGGCTTTCTACCTGTGGGATTTTGTAGATGCTCAAGACAGTAGAAATATGATCAAAGAGTTCAGAATCCATCTCTTCAAGGACTGCCAGCAGGTTCTTTTGTCTTCCACATCTGTAGTTTGGGATGTTCTCCTGCCCTGTGGACACCACGTCCATCATGGCCTCATATGTCAGTCTTGCACTGAAAAAGTTTTGATAGATGTTGTAGCCCAAGGTGATATTGGGCAAGAGCCTTGAATTCTGGTTGATTTCATGAACAGCTAACAAGAAGGGCAGAAGATGGTAGAAGGTGTTCTCACTGCAATATATTTCCAAAGGTCATCAACTTCAATTTGGATTTTCATAAAAGCATGTCATATTTACTGTAGCTTTATAGGTATATAGTGCAATGCCAAAAAGATAATCAGACACTCATTATTTAATTAAATTATTCAATTTATTTGGGCTTTGCAGGTGATAGATATCTTTGAAATTTCTATTAGAAGAACAATCCCATTGACACCACTAGGAGCTTCTTGCCAAAAGAAATATCACGGAGATATAGTAAGCTTCTTTTGTCAGGATCAAAAGAATCCTACCAAAACTGATTCTGCCTATAATTATCTCCAAATTATGACTTGGGGGGGGGGGGGAATGAGGAAAATTATTCTTATAGTTTAGTAACCAGGTAAGGAAACAATCACAATAGTAAGAAACCTTTGTACTTTCTTTTACTCAAAAAGAAAGCATGGAGTTTTCTTACTATTGTAACTGTTTCAATCTGTTTAGAATAACCTTTTGCAAAATCAAAGCATTTATTTTATTTACTTACCTATTTCCAGAGATAATATATCAGTTCACAACAATCCATAAAATGTAATTAAAATTAAGCCCTTACCCCCAGGCACCAGACTAACTATGCTTACAGCTCACAACCCCCATCCTAGCACAATGCTTAAGGGAAGATCTGTTTCTTCCCAGTCCTCCAGATATAAGGGAGGCTACCAAATATACATGTATATGTTGTGATCATATTACAGGGTTTCTTCCTATTATATCCCCCTGGAGATGACTAAAAGCTGGATTCAAGTGCTAGATTAGCAAGTGGTATTACCTATTTGAAGATGGATATCTCTTCATAAGCCTTCTGTAGATCTAGAGATTTGCTGCAGAATATTCATGACTTTAGAATTATTTCCCTATATTCTACAATTAATGTGATCCTCTGTGACTAAACATTAACTTATAAAGTCTCTCCCCTCCTTGAATTTGGTTTTTAAAAGGTATGCCTTTTATTTAAACCAAAAGGAACAGGGTAACCACAAAAGTAGCAAAAGTGTTAAAGGGTGGAAAGAAAGAGTGGAGAGGGTGGTAGGAATTATAGAGTAAATGTAAGGAAAGGGAAGAAATGGTAGGGAGAAAGTACAAGCGATCTCCCTCTGCTCTAAGGTATTCAATCACTTTATTGGGAGTTACTGCTTAACCATTGTTAATAAATAAATAAAATAAATATGAATAAATTACTGACTCTCCACAGTACCAAGGTAAGAGTCATCCTGGGACAGTGTTGGCAATGCCCAGTGTTGCCCAGTGTTGAGGTTGACACTAGCGGAAGAACTTAAAAGGAACTTTGCAAACTGAGGTTTTCCAAAATCATTATGTTCTCTAGGAGCCTTTCCTCCAAAGCAAATTGGGAGAAGCAATAATGACTTGCCTTTCTCAAAGTGAGGAATAGGGGAAAGGAAATCATTGCTAGAAAAGACATTGGAGCAGGTAAAATCAATCACCAGAATTCTGGACATGCTGAGAATTACCTTTTCAGTTGGTGGGTTGGAGGCTTGGAGAATGAAAATTGGTACAGTCGAGATGGGATTCCAGACATTATTCCACTAATTAAGTAGTCTCCTGGCTTGTAGTAATGGAACCATTCCTTTTCTTCTATTATCACCTTAAGTGGACATTTCATCAGCATATAGGCACAGGGAATTTGAGACAGAAGCTGAAGCAGAAAGAGCTGTTTATGCAGCAACAGCAACATTTGACACATACTGCAGAAGATCCTTCCTATAGTTCTTTATTCAGCACAGAGTTAAATCTCAGAGTTCACAGAACACCATAACTACAGTGAAGAGGTTCCAGTTTGGCCCCAGATTTGGAAGAGTTATCTGCAATTTCAGTCTGCTACAGTATTTGCTCGATTTTACTCCAACCTCTGCTCTCATCATAGAAGGAAGCTTTTAGAAATCAGATTTTCAGGTGCTGTATATCCCATTTGTTGTCACATTGATTGGTAACGAATTGGGGTGGTGGAAATCCCATAAACCTTGTTCAAAGGAGAATAAATAATCATGATTTTAATAATTAGAAGGGGAATTGGGAACGAGCATTGCCACAAAAGTGTGCAGTTGGAGAAAAGAATTTTTTTTGGCTCAGGAGAATAATCCTAATGTGAGAGTCAAGAAAGCAACAATTCAGGGAAGTTTGATTGTTTTTTAGTCTATAAACGTATTCTTGGGATTCTAAAGATTAAAATGTGGAAAAACAGTTCAACGCTCTTGAACGAGTCAGCAGGCCATTATAATTCCTTCTTATTCTCTCTGGTGTGGATGAAATCATCTTCCTCAATGAAAGTCAGATACTCCAGAATGGTTAACTCCAGATCATGATATATTGAACAACCTATTGGAGGCCCCTGTTAAATGTCTTCTATCTTTCAAAATGTGGAAGACTATCAGTCTTCATGATTACAAATAAGATCTAGTTGAAATTCCCTGGTGCATTAATCTGAAAAATGGCCTGTTACTGACTTGTTCATAATGTGATAACATTTGCTGTCATGTTATCTAGTAGGGGATCAAGAGATGGTGCTGTAGGAGTGCAATACCAACAAAGGCTGAAGTTGAAAGGGTAAACAAAATCTGAAAAGCTGAGACCATGGTCAAAGCTATACGATGGGCAGATTTGAGTCCTTTTGTTAAATATGCACCTGAGACCTTTATCCATTGTATCCTCCAAAACTCATTTGATGGAGTATAAGTAAATTAATTACATATATTTCCTGGACAATCAGTTGCTTCAAGGATGAATGTTAATCTGAAGCCAAAATGGGACAACTCACCATAGCCAACTCATTGTGGCCAACTGGCTATGGCCAACTCACCATGGGACAAGTTGCCATGGGACAATTTAACAATTTAATATAATTATTTAAAATAGATTTAATTTTTTTATTTTTTTGTCATTCCTGTTTCATTCTATCCCTCCTTTTGTATCCTTTTTTAATAATTCTATTCCACCATTTCTTTGATATTAGTGTAACTCTTGTCCTGCAGTGAGTTGGCCGTGGTGAGTTGTCCTGCAGCGAATTGTCACAGATCCATCTGAAGTTCTAATTCCAAAGGTGTAGATTGCAAGGTATGGACTTTTCTGTGTTGGCACTCCAAACCTCTTACCTGATTTCCTTCCAAATTCATAGGAGGAGAAATATGTCATTTTTCACACACCTTGACTTTACCCTTGAAGTATATGGGAGGAACAGGCAATCCAGCACAATAACATCTGTTCGTCTAGGTGTCTGTCACTTCTGATTGGAGAAGATGCAATATCATGAGATCTCAACAGAAACCAATGTGCTGGATGTAATTTACTTTTTTATTAATTGGAAGTGGGGAAAGATCCACTTCAAGTAATATTTTCCCCATTGTTCCCTGTTACATTTTTTTGATGTTTCCTTAGAAGGTGGGTGGATTGGGATAAAGAACATGACCAGCATCAAGGTGGCTGGACTCAATTAGTGTCAAAGTGTAGGCCACTGAGATACACGAAGTTCCAGGTTATGGACAGATCATCCTGAAGATGGTCCAGCTATGATGTCAGTAGATGTTGATGCCCACATGACAGTTGATAATCAATCCATATGCACTTATTCTCTATATAGGCCAAAAGAGTGCAGTATTCAAGAAAAGAAAGTCATTCAAAGCAATATTGATGTTACGATATATCATTACCTAGAGGTAAGCATTCTGGAATATCTGACTTTCATTGAAGAAGATGGTTTCATTCACACAAGACACAATGAGATGAAATTAACATTTCTCCATTGGCTAGTGAAAAAGTATTTAATTGTTTTACCATGTGACAATCTTAAAGTGTCTCAAAAATACATTTTTAGGGTAAAAAGCAGTCAAACTTCCCTGAATTATTCCCTTCTTGATTCTTAAATTTGGACTGCCCATGAGTCATAGAAAATTATTTTCTTTAACTGCAGTGTTCTGATGTATCATTCCCAATTCCCCTTCTAATTATTAAAACCATGGTCATTTATTCTATTTTGAAACAAGTTTATGGAATTCTCACCACCACCTTTAGTTTTAAACAATGTGATTAAAAATGGGATATAAACAACTGAAAAATCTGATCTGTAACTATCTCCAGCACTGCTGAGAGAAGAAGTAGACTTAGGCAGAGACTATGCTAGTCTGAAATTGCAGGTTTCTCTTCCATAACGGGGCAAACTGGAAAATCTTCACTGCAGAGGAGCTATTTTGAGATTGCTGAACTTCAACTTTGTGCCAGAGAAAGAACTTTAGGAAGCATCTCCATCAATATCTGTCAAACGCTATTGCTGAAAACGCATTTCTTTCTGTTTCTGTTTCTGTCCCAATTTCCCTGTGCCACGATGCAGATGAAATGTCCATTGAAGGTGACAATAGAAGAATTTAAAAGGTTTAATTACTACAAGCCAGGAGATTACCTGATTACTGCAATAAGATCCAAAATATTTTCTCGACGTTTCCCATGTATTTTCTCTAAGCCTCCAACCCACAGATTGAAAAGGTAATTGTCTCCCTTTGTCACCGGAGTCAGGAAAAATTCAACTGGATTTTTTTTCTCTCTGCTGCATTTTATTATAAACTCACAGAAGCCACAGATGTTCAGATTTATTGCTATTAAGGACCACAGATACTTAAAATCCATGCATTTAGTGAAAAACATGCTCTCATTTTATTAGTCCTCTATGTTGAGTTATGTATTTTTTGTTGTTGTTTTTTGTATATATATTTTATTAGGTTTTATATGGGTAAGGGAAGGGTAGGGTTGGTATGGGTAAAGGGTAGGGTTGAGAAATGGGATTGGGATGGGGATAGGGATAGGTACAGTAGTGGGGTTTACCCTCACAGAAAATTCAACGCTTGAACAAGCAGACTATCGTCCGGGTACAAATATTAAATAGCAATAGTTAATATCATACTAAACAATTATAATCATTAATGCTAACAATAGTCATAAAATTAAAGCTTACTAAATAGGTATCATTCATCCTGTTAGACTTCACAATTTTTTTACTCTAACGTAATGCTAGCCATTGATAAAAATTTTCCCATGTTCTAAAATACACTGAATCCTCTTTCTCTTTAATCTCTAATGTTAATCTATCCATTTCTTCACACTCTAAAATTTTCATAATTATAATTTGGTTTTGTGGTAGATTTTCATTTTTCCAAAATTGGGCAAATGCAATTCTCGCAGCTGTCAATACATGTAATATTAAGTATTCATTCTCTTTGCTGTAATTACGTCCTAATATTCCTAGCAAAAACAGTTCTGGCTTATATTCTATCTGTATTTTAGTCATCTTTTCTAGCCATATATGAATTTTAAACCAAAATTTCTTAGCTTTAGGACATATCCACCAAATATGAAAATAAGTAGCTGTTTTTTGTTTACATTTCCAACAGATATTTGGTACATTTTAAAACATTTTCGCTAATCTATCTGGTGTCATATGCCATCTATAAAACATTTTATATAGATTCTCTTTATATGAGGCTGCTTTAGTAAGTTTAATATTTCTCTCCCAAAGCTTTTCCCAATCTTCTAAATCTATAGAATATCCAAAGTTTTTTGCCCACACTATCATTGTTTCTTTTACTTGTTCTTCCATCTTCCATGTTAGTAGAAATTTGTAAAGCTTCTTAATCAAGTTTTCATCTGTTTTCAAAAGTATTTTATCAAATAATGTCTGTTCTTTATAAAAGTCCATTAATGTTACATCTTTTTCATATCTTGTTTGAATTTGCAGATAGGACCATCATGTTAGGTCAATGCCTTGTTGATAAAGAGTTTGTCTGTCTTTAAGTTTTCCATCCTTATCCAAAATGTCTTTATAAGTGACAAGTTTATCGTAGTTGATTAAATTTGGATAAGCAAATGCTTCCATTGTTGAAAGCCACTCAGGTATTTTCATATAAATTTTATGTTTGATTTTCTCCCACTCTGAAAACAAAACATTCCTTATGGCATGGCTTTGGAAATATTTATGTACTTTGTTTTTCTCATACCATAAGAACGCGTGCCAACCCAATTGCAAGTCATGCCCCTCTAAGTAAAGAAGTCGTTTATTTCTCAATGTAATCCATTCTTTAAGCCAAAGCAAAATGGATGCTTGGTAATAAAGTCTCTAGTCCGGAAGTCCAAAACCCCCTCTATCTTTTGTTTCTTGTAGCAGTTTAGTTTTAATTCGTGCTTTCTTCCCTTGCCATATAAATCTCAATATTGTTGAATTTAAATCATCGAAGAATTTCTTGCCCAGTTTAACAGGGGCCGTTTGAAATAGGAAGAGTAGTTTCGGTAAAATGTTCATCTTCACAGTCGCTATTCTTCCTAACAATGACAATTGGAGGTTTTTCCACTTTTCCAAATCTACTTTTATTTGTTTCATTAATCTTTCATAGTTATCTTCTTTTAATGTTGTATATTTTAATGTTAAGTGGATACCTAAATATTTAACTTTTTTGGCTATTTGAAGATTTGACCTTTTTGCAAATTGAGTTCTCTGTTTGTCTGTTAGGTTTTTTGTTAATAGTTAGTCTTTTCTCTATTTATCTTCAAGCCTGCTACTTCTCCGAATTCCTCTATTTTCTGCAGAAGTTTAGTAACTGTTTCCAATGGTTCCTCTAAAATAAAAACTAAATCATCTGCAAAAGCCTGTAGTTTATATTTCTGTTCTTTTATTTCCAGTCCCTTAATTTCCATGTCTTGCCTAATATCTCTAGCCAACACCTCCAATGTGAGAATAAATAACTGGGGAGATAATGGGCATCCCTGTCTTATGCCTTTTTTGATGTCAAAACCATCTGTATATTCTCCATTTAAAAGTATCCTTGCTGTTTGTTTATTGTAAATTGCTTGAATTGCATTTATAAAGTTTTTGCCAAAGTCCATTTCCGTCAACTGTTGGAACATAAATTGCCAATTTAAGTTGTCAAAAGCTTTTTGTGCGTCAAGAAATATGAGTGCCATCTGTTTCCCTGGGTGATTTTCATAATATTCTAAAACGTTTAGAATAATCCTTAAATTGTTCTTTATCTGTCTTTTAGGCAAAAAGCCATTTTGGTCTGTATGAATAAATTCAGTCAAAAATTTCTTCATTCTTTCTGCCATTATTGAAGTAAAAATTTTATAATCCACATTTAATAACGATATTGGTCTATAGTTTTTAATTTGTGTGAGATCAGTATCTTCTTTAGGTATCAAAGTAATATTAGCTTCAGTTCACGAATTTGGTATTTTTGTCTCTAAGAAAATTTCATTGCAGAGTTCTTTCAAAATCGGGCTTACTATATCTTGTAAAGCTACATAGACTTCTGCAGGGAGCCCATCAGGCCCCGGGCTTTTATCCTTCTTTTGTCTTTTTATTGCCTCTGTGATCTCCATCATTGTTATTTTCTCATTTAAAATATGTTGCATATTATCTGGCACCTTTGGAAGATCAGCTCCTCTTAAATAATCCTGTATTGCCTCTTTAGAAACCACCTCCGCCTTATACAGTGTCTCATAGTAGTCCTTAACAATTTTTTTCATCACATCATTATGGCAATATACCTCGCCTTTTGAATCTTGTAACTTACTTATCATTTTCTCTTTCTTTCTTCAGTCTATATGCAAGCCATCTTCCCGGTTTATTAGCATTTTCAAAGAAATTCTGTTTAGATCGTTTAATCTGTTGTGCCATCATATCCATCTCAGATAGATTTAATTTATGTTTTATTAGTTCCATTTGTGCCTTCAATTCCTTCTTTTGTGGATGCAACTGGATTTTTAAGGATAGCTTTGGAAATTGTTATGCTTGGTTTCAGCAAAAGTTGCATATCATAGGATGAAAGGCATGATGCAGAGATGGGTAGGAGATGCCCATGGTTGAGAAGAACTTCATGGGCTTTATGCACAGTGACATCATGCTGCAACAGAATGTCTTTTCCATGGTCTGTAAGTAAATTGGTACTGATAATACATGTAAGCAAGTTGGGTAAGCCTGTGGAACTGAATCCAATCTGTAGGACAGATAGGTTATTGGCCTTTTTGAGCCCCCATGTTGTTGAGATAAAACAATACATGCATAATTCCCTTTTTGGCAGCAAGCAAGTGAAAGCCTTTGTATAATTAATAAGTCTCAAAATCGAAAACTGCCTAACTGCCTTCTATTGCTCAAATTTCTGCTGGTGTACAGAGCCCTGGTCAAAAGCATCATATATGAAGCTTCATAAAGTGCACGGAGATTTACACTAGAGTGTTGGATTTAGCCATCATTAACAATCTGAATGGTGTTTCTGTGTGCATGCCCCTACTAAATCAGGAATTTCCTCTGTTTCAATGCACCTATCTAACTGGAATCAATTGCAGAGTATTATAAACTGGTTGGTGACCCACATAGTGTTTAGGATTCATGTGAGTCACAGCTGTTGGTGGCAAAAGTGCCCCACTGCATCTACTCTAATATGCCAAGCATAATTGCATGGCTAGGATTTCACCAAAAGGATGTGCTGCATGAGGATTATCCATGAGGATCACTCATAGATTGTCAGAGCTCCCTTCACTCAAATGGAACTAGGAAAAGAGGAGATAACTCCAAGGGAGCCAGCATATGTAATGCAGGTATTCTTTTCTGAACATTTTTCTCAGGAGTGGGAAAAGGGCCTTACCTTTAAACATCTGTCTTTTATCATTAAACTGTCATAAACTAGCAATATCTTCTCTTTTATCTTAGATCAACTATAGTGTCATTAGCCGCATTCCTGATCAAAATCATCATGTTCCTTTTTTCTACCGGATGACCCCTAAACCAGAACCTCCTTACTCTGCGATTGTCAAGCTGCTCCTGCATTTCCAATGGACATGGTTCGCCCTCTTTTCTTAGGACAATGAAAGAGGAGAAATCTTTAAAAGAAGCTTGGAAACTGTAGCTGTAAAAAATGGGATTTGCATTGTCCTCTCAGAGGCCATCCCAGCAAATGTGGATATACGTACTGGAGACATGTTTGAGGAAGAAAAAAGGAAAATAATACTCCTTCTTATCAATACTGAAGTAAAAATTATAGTTTGTCAACTGGACTGTCAGGCCATAGGAATACTATTAGCTGTAATACAGGATACTGAAAAGATTAATACATTCATTGGGGGGAAACTGTGGATTGTCACATCTTTGTCATTTTTAAGTATAGAAATGTTTTCCTATTGGCTTGATCTCCAACATAAGCATGTTTTGTTTTCCTTCATCATTCAGACAAACAGAAGACAATACTACAATCTTAATTCATATTCTCCTGCTGAGAAACTGTTTGTAAAGAAAGCATTCCAGTGTTTCAGGATGCTCCAGCAATTCCCAGATGAGGTTCAGGTAGGTAGCTAAATCCAGGTCTAGCCTTTTGTCAAGATTAAGTTTACTTACAAGTAAGAACAATAATTAGTTGTATATATATGAAAATAAGATTGAGTCTGTAACATAAGCATTTCAAATATTTTTTTAATTCTGCATTAGATTTTGGGGTAACTCTAATTTGCCATAGCACCTCTGGAAGAGAGCAAAATCAGTGTTAAGCGTAAATACTATAATGATGAACTAGACTTGATCCCTGTTTGGCAGAATTTCTAAGCAATAGGCAACATAATAGGATTTCATGCTGTAGGTTTTGTCTTAGCTTCATTTGTACCACTCTCAATCAGATTTACACCAGACTCCACAAAGCAACAATAAACAGTGATAGCTATGAGTTTTAATTTATTAAAACCCTCTCAACAGCCTAGTAAAAAAATTACTTAGTAGTAACTTTGTTATACTAAATAAGTCTATTGTACAAAAGGAGATTATGTCTATCTCCACTTTAAAAAAAAGCTAATAATTTATTGTTTGCACCTTTGAGTCGGTTTTTGATTCCTGACAACTGCCTGGACTAGTTTCTGCAGTTTTCTTGCCAAGAGATTAGAAGTGATTTGCCGTGGCCTGCTTCTTGAGGCTGAGGGAGGATGGCTAAAGCTCATCCAGCTGACTCCAAGCCTAAGGCAAAATTAGAACTCACTATCAATTCAAAAATGAGAAAATTAAGGTTGTACGTTTAGGCAAGAAAAACCAAATGCATAGGTATAATAATAATAATAATAATAAAGTTGGAAGGGACCTTGGAGGTCATCGAGTCCAACCCCCTGCTCAGGCAGGAAACCCTATACCATTTCAGACAAATGGCTGTCCAGTCTCTTCTTAAAAACTTCCAGTGTTGGAGCATTCACCACTTCTGGAGGCAGGTTGTTCCACTGGTTAATTGTTCTAACTGTCAGGAAGTTTCTCCTCAGTTCCAGGTTGCTTCTTTCCTTGACTAGTTTCCATCCATTACTGTATCTGGCTCAATAGCAGTAACTGCGAGAGGGATCTTGGAGTCCTAATAGACAATCAAATATGAGGTGCCAAAAAAAGCCAACACAATCTTAGGCTGCATTAATAGAGGGATATAATCAAAATCATGTGAAGTGTTAATACCGCTTTATAATGCCTTGGTAATACCACACTTGGAATACTGAATCCTGTTTTGGTCACCATGATATAAAAAAGGTATTGAGACTCTAGAACAGGGGTGTCAAACTTGCAACGTCACGTGACATGTTGTGATGTATCGCGACTTTTTTTCCATTGCCGGCAATGGTGTGGGCACGGTTTCGGCATGACACATCTGGCCCGCAGGCCACCAGTTTGACACCCCTGCTCTAGAAAGAGTGCAGAGAAGAAGATGCATGATTAGGGGACTGGAGGCCAAACCATATGAAACACGATTGCAGGAATTGGGTATGTCTAGTTTAATGAAAAGAAGGAGCAGGGGTGATATGATAGCAGTGTTCTCATATTTAAGGGGCTGCCATGAAGAAGAGGGGGTCAATTTATTCTCCAAAGCACCTGAAGGCTGGACAAGAAGCAATGGATGGAAACTAATCAAGGAGAGAAGCAACCTAGAACTAAGGGGAAATTTCCTGACAGTTAGAAAAATTAAATAGTAGAATGACTTACCTCCAGATGCTCTAACACTGGAGATTTTTAAGAAGAGACTGGAAAACCATTTGTCTGAAATAGTATAAGGTTTCCTGCTTGAACAGGGGATTGGACTAGAAGACCTCCAAGGTGCCTTCCACCTCTGTTATTCTGGTTTCTTGCCTGGTGTCTTCACCATTACACCAAACTGACTGATGAAGAAACACTTTATTGATTGGGTTGGGTTCCCAGCCCAACCAAGTTCACTGTGTTTTTTATTTCTTTGGAGTTCCTCTGCACTTCTGTTCCATCAAAGCCTTTGTGTTTTCTACACTGGCTCTAAGGTAGATCTCTTGGTCCTTTTTTTGTTCCCTGCTAGCCTTCCTTCTTCCATGTTTTTTTCTTGTTGCAATTCAGATAAAGGGTGATGGAAAGAGAAGGAACACTCCTATTTCCTTTCTTCTCAGCAGGACTTTGAATTCCTTGAAGCATGTTGTACTTCAGCAAGGTTACGACTCTATGGCTCAGTTGTACCTATTTATCTACTTGCATAAAACATGCTTTTGAACTGTTAGGTCAGGGGTCGGCAAACTTATACACTCAAAGAGTCACTTGGACCCATTTCCCAGAGAAAACAAAACACTGGGAGCCACAAAACCTGCGCGCGCGCACGCTCACACACACACAAGGGGGGATCATGATTGAAGAGTTTAATTAAAAAGAAATAGAGGCTGCTGTGCATGAGTTCTCTCTCTCTCTCTCTCTCCCTCCCTTCCTCTCTCTCTCTCCCTCTCTTTGTCTCCCTCCCTCCCTCCCTCTCTCTCTCCCCTCTCTCTTCCTCTCACCGATCTTCTGCTCACCTGGCAAGCTGGCTTCATGCTGTTCTCCAACAAGCTGACACACATTCTTATTGGGCTGGCTCTCTCCTGCTCTTGGTCTGCCAGTCCTCTTCCCCCACTCAGTGTGTGTGTATGTGTGTGTATATGTGTGTGTGTTTGTGTGTGTGTGTGTGTGTGTGAGAGAGAGAGAGAGAGAGAGAGAGAGAGAGAGAGAGAGAGAGAGAGAGAGAGAGAGGGAAGCGCAAGTGCCCCTCTCTGTCTCTGTCTCTTTCTCTGCAAATGGCGGAGGAGGCTGGGAGCCGCAGGAGAAGGCTCAAAGAGCCACATATGGCTCCAGAGTCGCGGGTAGCCGAACCGTGTGCTAGGTGGACAGAAGCTAAGGCAAGTGGTGGGAGCTCACCTCCTCATGCAGTGCTAGGACTCAAACCGTTGGAGTAAAGATTGTCTCTAGCATCATTAAATCATTGATTCATTGCACCTCTCCTGTGTACCATGATCACCCTGCATTCCCCCCCCCCCACATTTTGACTCTACAGCTTCCATGTAATCACTGTCTCTTCACTCTCCACATCCAACTGCTGGTGCTGACTATACTGTCTGAAGACTGGGGGAAAGCTGAAGTAGGATGGTTGCAATCTACTAAGCAATTTACAGTGGTGTTTGCTCTCTGTACAGAAACCTTTTAGACAGTAGGAAATAGGCTATGATTTCATAGGAAAACACTTGGGTCTAACAAAATTCAATTAATTCTTGAAATTTCACCCTTCTGTAATTTTAGTTTATGTTAAAATGTTTGGTAGGAGAATATAGTGATTCCTTCAAGGAAATGGAAGACATATCTGAAGAAGAACTAGTATTCCATGCAGAAGGAGAGAGATAAGCTTCCTATGAAATACTGAATCATTCTTTTTCAGATCAAAGTGATTAACTGAAAAGGTTGAATTATTCAGAGTGCTTCCATTCCAGAATTATAGCCAGAATAAAGAACTAAAAAAAAAAAGGCTCAAATGTGTAAACTGCATGTATGTCTTTGCAGCTTCATCAATTCCTAAGAAACTTTCAGCTTCACAATATTTCCAGGGATGGCGTTTATTTGAATGAAAATGAAATTCCTGTTGCTGATTTTAATATCATGCACTGGACTGTTTTTCTCAACAAGTCAACTGCTGGGATGAAAGTTGGGAGTGTAGAAAGAGAAGTTCTCTCTGAAGTCAAGGTCTCCATGCATCAGGGTACCATCCTATGGCCAGCATCATTCCAGAAGGTAGATGTTTCTGCTTAGTTTTTGGTTTCTATTTGGTGTCTTTATGTATTCTGCTGCAACATAATTCATATTGAGAACAATTGAGATAACCTCCAAATAAGAAAATCTATAGTAACTTTATTTCCATAGGTATTATGTATCTTTAGCAGTTTTTCTGTAGCTTAATAAGAAACTGGAAACTGTCACATCATCAATTGTGCTCGGGCCCTCCACAGGGTACATTATTGAACTGGAATAGGAAAATATTATTAAAATCCGATAAAGCAATCTTATTTTCAATAAAAGAAAAGCTAAAATTTCAGGGGACTAGCCCACTGGATTGTATAAGCAAAAGTTGTTGAGATTGAAGTGAGGAAAATATGAGCAGTTGAATAAAATCACTTATATGATACGGGGTTCAGCCATAAGAAAAAAACATAGATACTCTTTCAGCAAAACAAAAAGGCAGATTTTGGAGGTTTCCTGCCAAAGCAAAGAGGGAGAGAAAGATAGAATATATAGCATTCCCACATATACCCAAAAGAGAAACACCATTTGCAATGGAATGGTTTTCCTTCAGAATGCAGAACAAGATAAAGGAAGGTTTATGGATTAACAATAGAGATATGAGAGAAAAAGAATCACCTTTTATTTGTTGTTTCTGCAAATAAATATTTATTTATTTATTATTTATATTTCTGCAACCAACCCCATGATTGTGTGGGCCCTTGTGTCCCTCCTATGCAAGGCTACACAGCCAAGTTTTAATAATAATAATAATAATAAAGTTGGAAGGGACCTTGGAGGTCATCGAGTCCAACCCCCTGCTCAGGCAGGAAATCCTATACCATTTCAGACAAATGGCTGTCCAGTCTCTTCTTAAAAACTTCCAGTGTTGGAGCATTCACCGCTTCTGCAGGCAGGTTGTTCCACTGGTTAATTGTTCTAACTGTCAGGAAGTTTCTCCTCAGTTCCAGGTTGCTTCTCTCCTTGACTAGTTTCCATCCATTACTTCTTGTCCTGCCCTCAGGCGCCTTGGAGAATAGCTTGACTCCCTCTTCTTTATGGCAACCCCTGAGATATTGGAATACTGCTATCATGTCACCCCTAGTCCTTCTTTTCATTAAACTAGACATACCCAATTCCAGCAAACATTCCTGATATGCTTTAGCCTCCAGTCCCCCAATCATCTTTGTTGCCCTTCTCTGCACTCTTTCTAGAGTCTCAGCATCTTTTTTACATCGTGGTGACCAAAACTGGATGCAGTATTCCAAGTGTGGCCTTACCAAGGCATTGTAAAGTGGTATTAATACTTCACGTGATCTTAATAATGATAATTGAAGATTTTTCCACTTCTCCAAATCCACTTTTATTTGTTTTAGTAATCTCTCGTAGTTGTCTTCTTTTATTGTTGTATATTTTGAAGTTAAGTAGATACCTAAATATTTAACTTTTTTCGCTATTTGAAGGTTTGTCTTTTTAGCGAATTGAATTTTTTGTTTATCTGTTAAATTCTTCGTTAATACTTTAGTCTTTTCCCTGTTTATCTTCAACCCCGCGACTTCTCCAAATTTCTCTATTTTCCGCAAGAGTTTAACAGCCGTCTCTAGTGGTTCCTCCAAAATAAAAACTAAATCATCCGCAAAAGCCTGTAGTTTATATTTTTGATCTTTTATCTCCAATCCTTTAATCTCAATATCTTGCCTAATATTTCTAGCCAACACTTCCAATGTAAAAATAAATAACAAAGGGGACAATGGACATCCCTGCCTTGTGCCTTTTTTAATGTCAAAGCTGTCTGTGTAGTCTCCATTTATAAGTATCCTTGCTGATTGTTTATTATAAATTGCTTGAATTGCGTTTATAAAATTTCCGCCAAAGTCCATCTCCTTCAACTGTTGGAATAAAAATTGCCAATTAAGATTATCAAAAGCTTTTTGCGCATCAAGAAATATAAGTGCCAACTGTTTCCCTGGATGGTTTTCGTAATACTCCAACACATTTAAAATAATCCTTAAATTGTTCTTTATCTGTCTTTTTGGTAAAAAGCCATTTTGGTCTGGATGAACGAATTCAATCAAAAATTTCTTCATTCTTTCTGCCATTATTGTAGTAAATATTTTGTAATCCACATTTAGTAAAGATATTGGTCTGTAGTTTTTAATTTGTGTACAGTCAGTATCTTCTTTAAGTATAAGAGAGATATTGGCTTCTTTCCAGGAATTTGGTATTTTTGTCTCTGAAAAAGCTTCATTACAAAGGTCTTTCAGAATCGGGCTTACAATGTCTTGTAAAGCTATATAAAATTCTGCAGGGAGACCATCAGGTCCCGGAGTTTTATCCTTTTTTTGTTTTTTTATTGCCTCTGTAATTTCCATCATTGTTATATTCTCATTTAATATGTATTGCATATTCTCTGGTACTTTTGGAAGGTCCGCTTCTTTTAAGTATTCCTGTATTGTCTCATTCGAAACCACCTCAGTTTTATAAAGTGTCTCATAATAAGCTGTAGTAATTTTTTTAATTGCCTCATTGTGACAATACAATTGGCCTTTTGTATCTTGTAGTTTACTTATCAATCTTTTTTCTCTTTCTTTTTTCAATTTATATGCCAACCATCTTCCGGGTTTATTGGCATTTTCAAAAAAATTCTGTTTACCTCGTTTAATCTGTTGTGCCCTTATGTCCATTTCCATTAGATTTAGTTTGTGTTTTATTACTTCCATCTGTATCTTCAATTCTTTCTTTTGTGGATCATTTCGTAGCTCCGTTTCCAATTTACTAAATTGTTCTCTCAATCTGAGTTGTGATTGTTTCTTTTCTTTATTCTTTTTGGCCACATAGGTTATAACCACTCCCCTAAAATATGCTTTCGCTGTATCCCATACATTTTGAATAGAAGTTTCTTCTTTCTTATTTATTTTAAAAAAAAAATCCATTTCTTTCGTTGCTAATTGCAAAAATTCCTTTTCTTTCAATATAGCTTTGTTGAACCACCATCTTAATTTCTTTCTAGTTCCTTTCCATGTCATTCTAATTGGGTTATGGTCTGCCCAAATATTAGGTTCTATTTCAATCTCCTGTATCATAGTTTTTAAATCATAGGAAGTCCATATCATATCAATTCGTGACCAGGATTTATGTCTATTTGAGTAAAATGTGTATTGTGCTTTATCTGGATTCATTTCTCTCCATATATCTTGTATACCTAATTCATCTTTCATCTCTAGAAAGGAATTAGATAAGGTGTTTCCCCCTTTTTTGCCTTGTTTGTGGCTCTTGTAATCCTGTTTTGCGTCAGTTATCGCATTAAAGTCTCCAAGAATACAAAGGTTTTGATAATTTAATTCCATTAACTTATCATATAGTTGCTGAAAAAATTGATCTTGTTTCTCATTGGGGGCATATATCGCAATCATCAAAATTTGTTTTTGGTTCCATGTAATTTCCACCATTAATAGTCTTCCTTCATCATCAACATAAATTTGTTTTGGGCTCATCTTCTCTTTTATATAAAAAGCTACCCCTCTTTTCTTTTGCAGTGCCGATGAGAAATAAAGTTTACCTATTTTTGGTTGTTCTAGAAGTCTAAAGTGTTGTCTTTTTATGTGTGTCTCTTGGAGACAGATTATGTCCATTTTTAATTTTTGTAATCTGTAAAATATTTTACTCCTTTTTGATGGGGAGTTAAGACCATTTATATTTGTTGAGAAAATTCCAATTTCATCCATAGTTTTAATTGTACTTAGATCTCAGTCTTCTAGGAGAGGTTATCTGTCTCTGATCTTTGGGTCTTACGTCTTCTTCTGATTGAGTCTTTTTAGGTTCTTCCTCTTCTGTTTGTTTCGATGCTCCTGCTTCTTCCTCTGGTTTCTTAGATCTGATATCGCCTTCTTCCAGAAATGTTCTATGATTGTTAAAAAATTCCTCTGCTTTAAATGGGGTATCCAATCTATATCTTCTCGAATCCCAAAAAATTAATAATCCTTCTGGGACCAACCATCTAAAATTTATTCCTTTATTCAGTAGTTTCCTTGTCAAAAATTGATATTCTCTTCGTGCTTCTCTTATTCTCTTCGGAATCTGTTTAAGAACTAAAAGTTCTTTATCTTTATATTTCAGTGGTTGGTCTCTTATGGCTCTCAAAATCTCATCTCGTATTGTTCTTTTGAGAAATCTTACATGGACCTCTCTGGGAACTCTATTTCTTCTTGCATAGCTTGAGTTGACTCTAAAGACCTGGTCCAGTTCTTTTTTCATTTCATCCATTTCCAGTCCAAGTCGATCCGCCAATAGCTCACACATCAACTCTAACAGGTTCTCATCTTTCTCTTCCGCAATGTTTTGGAATCTCAAAAAGTATGACGCACGCTCCATCTCGATGACAGCGAGACTATCTTCCAATTCCGCGTTGACATGCGCCAATCTCTGGTTTTCATCTTGTAATGCTTCTAATTTCTGATCCACCATCTCCGACTTATCTTCTATTTTTTGTATTCTTTGTTGAGTATCTATCATCGTCTGTTGGAAAGTTTCCATTTTTTGATCCATTTTAAGAAGGTCACTTTTCAAGTCTACATAATCTTTTTTCATTTCCATTTTAATATCTGCGATTGCTTGGAGTATCGCTTGCGTATCTTTTTGTTGAGTTTCCTGTTGTAAAAATGTAGTAATTGATTTTTGAGGAGCTGGGCTCACTGAGGTTGAAGCGGGGGCTGAAGAGCCCTTCTTCACCCCTTTGGTCAAGTTTGAGATACTCATCTTCTAGTTGTTGTATTTATTTATAATCCACCAGAGGGCCCGATGGCCAATTGTAATCCAATGCCCTCCTATTATCAGGAGACAAGGCACATGTATTTTAACGGGAAAAAAGAAAAAAAAAAGAAGAAAAAAGTGCTAATAATTCCAACAAAAATTAATTAAGAAAAAAGGGAACAACAAAAAATTTCTGGAACCATCCCAAAAGGAGGGAGAATAAAAAGTAAAAGTAAAAAGAGCAAACAAAAAGGCCAAAAAAGAGATGTATTTATACCCAAAAAGAAAAATCAAAAAGGAGAAAAAAGAAATAGAATAAAAAAAAAAGGAAAGAATTATGATGTAAAAAACAAAAATATTATAACAAAAAATGATCTAATTGTAAATTAAAAAAAATTATTTCGCAGTCACCCACAGGAAAAAACAAAACCCTATTTTTTGTAATAAAAAATATATAGCTAATTAAAAAGACTAAACATTCACAGAAGGAGCTGGGAACTTCCCTCTCAAAAGCTTTTGAGAGAGATAAGAGTGTCTGGGCTAACAGCCAAGTCTTGCAGCTGAATAAACAAAGCTATCAGAGAACAAAGAGAGGAAAATTACAATGTAGCCTCTAGGTGGTAAAAAAAAAAAAAAGAAAAAAAAAAGATGTCCGAAGTGGGAACTTAGTTTCAAAGTTCTTTAAAGTTCTTTAAAGTTAGTAAAAGTAACAACAAGAAAAAAGAAACAGAGTAGCTTTCCCAATTAAGTCCTCCTCTCCTTCCAAAATAAAATATTTTCTCCAGTTAGAAAAGTTTATCATTATTAGGAAGGATAGCGACTGTTAAGATGAATATTTTACCTAAGCTAATTTTTCTTTTTCAAACAGTCCCTGTCAAGTTAAATCAAAAATTCTTTGACGATCTAAACGCTACAATAATTAGATTTATATGGCAAGGTAAAAAAGCTAGAATTAAAATTAAATTATTACAAGATTCTAAAGACAGAGGGGGCTTTGGACTCCCGGATTGGAGACTTTATTATCAGGCAGCTATTTTGCTTTGGCTTAAAGAATGGATTACATTGAGAAACAAAAGGCTTCTTTATTTAGAGGGGCATGATTTGCAATTAGGTTGGCATGCATTTTTGTGGTATGAGAAAAATAAAGTACATAAATATTTTCAAAATCATGCTATAAGGAATGTATTGTTTTCAGAGTGGGAAAAAATTAAACATAAAATGTATATGAAAATACCTGAGTGGATTTCGACAATGGAAGCCTTTTCCTATCCAAATTTAATTAACTATGATAAACTTGTTAGCTATAAAGATATTTTGGACAAAGATGGGAAACTTAAAGACAGACAAATTCTTCAGCAACAGGGTATTGATTTAACATGGTGGTCTTACTTGCAAATTCAGACAAGATATGAAAAAGATACAAAGTCTACAGGATTTTATAAAGAACAGACACCGTTAGACAAAATATTGTTAAAAACTGATGAACATTTGATTAAAAAACTCTATAAATTTTTGCTAAGATGGAAGATGGAAGAAGAACAAGTAAAAGAAACAATGATAGTATGGGCTAAGAATTTTGGATATTCTATAGACTTAGAAGATTGGCAAAAACTATGGGATCGAAATATGAAACTTACTAAAGCGGCCGCATATAAGGAGAATTTATATAAAATGTTTTATAGATGGCATATGACACCAGTTAGACTAGAGAAAATGTTTAAAAATGTATCAAATATGTGTTGGAAATGTAAACAAAAACCAGGAACTTATTATCATATCTGGTGGATATGTCCTAATGCAAAGATATATTGGCTTAAAATTCATAAATGGCTAGAAAAGATGACTCAGACACAAATAGAATTTAAACCGGAATTGTTTTTATTAGGAATATTAAGATTTAATTATGGAAAAGAGAATGAATATTTAATCTTACATATATTAACAGCCGCGAGAATAGCATTTGCCCAATTTTGGAAAAATGAAAAGATACCACCTGACCAGACTATTATTATGAAAATATTAGAATGTGCAGAAATGGATAGACTAACTTTAGAAATTAAAGAGAAAGAAGACACAATTTTTTTTAAAACATGGGAAAAATTTTATCAATGGTTAGCAATAAGACAGAATGAAAAAGGATGATGAAATTAAATAAGATAAATGATGTATTTTCTTTTGAATTTTTTTTTTTTTAACTTTTTGGTTAGATGTTTACATTTAACTATAATTAATTATAATTAAAAGCGTTATATTGATATTTATATTTAACTATATTTACTTAGTAATACATCACTAATAGTATATTGATTATTGTTACTTATAGAATGAATGATATGTATTGGCTTAAGTTTTTACTATTAATAGTGATAAATTCATTAATATAGCTTTTTAATACTATGTTAATCATGTATATTTAATATGTATACCCGGACGATAGTCTGCTTGCTAAAGCGTTGATTTAGTGTTGGGGTTAACCCCATTATTGTATCTACCCCTACCCTTGGTTTAATCCTTGTTTTTTACCCTATGTTATACCTCTACCTACCCTTCCCTTTTTATCCCGATAAAAAAATAATAAAACATATTTATAAAAAAAAAATAATACTTCACGTGATCTTGATTCTATCCCTCTGTTAATGCAGCCCAGCACTGTGTTGGCTTTTTTGGCAGCTGCAGCACACTGCTGGCTCATATTTAAGTGATTGTCCACTAGGACTCCGAGATCCCTCTCACAGTTACTACTATTGAGCAAGGTACCCCTATACTATACCTGTACATTGGTTTTCTTGCCTAAATGTAGAACCTTACTTTTTTCACCATTGAATTTCATTTTGTTAGATAGCGCCCAGTGTTCAAGTCTGTCCAGGTCCTCCTGTATCTTAAGCCTGTCTTCTGGAGTGTTGGCTATTCCTGCCAGCTTGGTGTCATCCGCAAATTTGATGAGTTCCCCATCTATCCCCTCGTCCAAATCGTTGATGAAGATGTTGAAGAGCACTGGGCCCAGAACAGAGCCCTGGGGCACCCCACTGCACACTTCCCTCCATGTAGATGCGGTTCCATTGAGGACCACACGCTGAGTACGGCCGGTCAGCCAGCTACGAATCCATCTGGTGGTGATGCTGTCTAACCCACATTTTTCTATCTTATCAAGTAGTAGGTTGTGATCTACTTTATCAAATGCCTTACTGAAGTCCAAGTAAATTATATCCACAGCATTCCTCTGATCCACTAATTTTGTCACTTGGTCAAAGAATGCAATAAGGTTTGTCTGGCATGATCTGTTTTTGACAAACCCATGTTGGCTTTTAGTAGTGATTTTGTTTGCCTCTAGGTGTTCGCTGATTCGTTGTTTGATTATCTTTTCCAGAATCTTCCCAGGTATTGAGGTCAGGCTGATAGGTCTGTAATTTCCTGGGTCCATTTTTTTCCTTTTTTGAAGATGGGAACTACATCAGCTCTTTTCCAGTCCTCTGGTAGTTCCCCAGTGCTCCAGGATCTTTGAAAAATATAGTTCAGTGGTTCTGAGATCACATCTGCCAGTTCCTTGAGAACCTTGGGGTGTAATCCATCTGGTCCTGGTGATTTGAACTCGTCTAGGCTGGACAGATGCTCACTTACCATTTTCTTGCCTATCTTAACTTGTGTTTCTATTCTGTTTTTTATGGCACTATTTTTGATAGGTTGGTCTGTTTTTTCCCTTTGTGTAAAGACAGATGCAAAAAACGAGTTAAATAGTTCTGCTTTCTCACTATTGCTTGTCACCTTCTTGCCACTTTCACCCACTAATGGACCAATCATTTCCTTCACTTTTTTCTTATTTTTTACATGTTGAAAGAAGCTTTTTTTGTTATTTTTGACTTTGGTCGCAAGCCTTAGTTCATTATGAGCCTTAGCTTTCCTCACTTCATCTTTGCAGGCTCGGGCTATTTGCTGATATTCTGAATTTGTTATGTGCCCCTCTTTCCACTTTCTATACTTGTCCTTTTTATCTTTCAATTTATCAGAGAGTTCTTTATGCAGCCACGCTGGTCTCTTTTGAGAGCTGTTATTTTTCCTCTTTGTTGGTATTGTGCTAGACTGGGCTTTTATTATCTCGCTTTTCAAAATTTCCCAAGCTTCTTGAGTTGTTTTCCCCTTGAGGATTCTCATCCCTGGAATCCTTCCCAAGCCCTCTCTAAGTTTATTGAAATTAGCTCTCTTGAAGTCCAAGACTCTAGTTTGACTGTGTTCTATTGCTTGTGCTTCCATAATGTTGAATTCCAATATTACATGATCACTACCTCCCAAGGTTCCTGTGGCTTCAACACATTTTATCATTTCACCTCTGTTAGTGAGAATTAGATTCAGAATGGCTAATCCCCTAGTTCCCTTCTCTACTTTTTGGGAGACAAAGTTGTCTGCTAGGTTTGCAAGGAATCTGTTTGATCTTCCACTTGGTGCAGAGTTTGTCTCCCAGTTGATGTCAGGGTAGTTAAAGTCCCCCATTACTATTGTGACATGCTTCCTACATACCTTAGTTAGCTGACTAGCAAAAAGTTCGTCTATTTCCTCTGTTTGGTTGGGTGGCCTATAGTATACACCTATAGCAATGTCATTTTTTCTCCCTTTTATATTGACCCAAATGCATTCAAGACAGTTTTCATCATTGTTGTGCTCTATTTCTGTAGAGATGTAGTTATTTCTTATATAGAGAGCAACTCCACCTCCTCTTTTATTTGGTCTGTTTCTTTTAAATAATTTAAATCCCTCTAGCTGTGTGTTCCATTTGTGGGTTTCATCCCACTATGTTTCCGTAATGGCAACAATATCATATCTGCCCTCATTAACCTGAATTTCTAGTTCACCCTGTTTGCTGTTCATACTCTGTGAATTGGTGTATAGACATTCGAATCCTTTATGACTGACCCTGTGTTTACTTTCTACATAACCTGTGTGGTGCCTGAGTTCCCCTATTGTCCTACCTCCTATTTGGTTAGTGTACTTTGTGTGGCTCTCGCTATTGAAAGCTTGATTTTGCTTGACAGCGAGGTTGATATTCTTGTCCACACACACATCTATGTTACATGAACTAATAGCCCTATATTTTTTAGATTGCCAGGGACAGGGGTGTTCTGTATCAATTAACTCACTGTCCCCGCTGTTTAGTTTAAATATTCCTCCAGATAATTTGTGAATTTATAGCCGAGTAACTCAGTTCCTTTCTTTGATGGATGCAAACCATCTCTTTTGTACATTTTTTCATTGGACCAGCTACTAACATCGTGACTAATATATCCAAAGCCTTCCCCTTTACACCACTCCTGTAGCCATATATTGAATTGTGCTATACGCTGGCCTTTTCCATTTTGCTCCTTGTACACTGGTAAAACCTCTGAAAAAGTAAGCCTACAGCCTATTCCACTAAGTTCCTGCCCCAAGCTCTGGAAATCATTCTGCACAGAGAGTACATCTTTTTGGGACAGATCGTTAGTGCCAAGATGTACAATAGCCTCCATATCACAGTCTTTGCTGGCATTTTGACCTCTTGGTAGAAGACCAAGATGTTGGGGACTTTCTTCACCTTTGAGGACAAGATGTTCCACAATGCTGGGCCAGTGGAAGAAAAAGCACTCTTCCTAGGCTTTGCCAGTCAGAATTCTTTGACTGACAGGGTCTGTAGCATGCCTTCCCTGCCTGAATGAGAGGGATGGACTGATGTGATAAAGTGATGCATGACCTTTCCCATAAAGGTCAGTATTAATTTATGTATATCTCCAGCAGATGGGGTAACTTCTATGCTACTACTCAGTGAGTTCCTTGGCTTCCAGAAATCAGCTTATTGAAATAAACCCCTCTTATTCATATGTTGCCCTGGCTGAGCTCTATTTTTTATGTTTAGATGGTGCCGTCTTCTAGATGTTCAGAAAGTTGTTACCCAGGATATGCCAAAGTCATTCGAGAGGAAGCAGCAGTTTGCTGCTATAATTGTTCTCTGTTTATGCATGGAACATTCTCTGTGCGAGAAGGTAGTTGGCTGTCGAAAAAAAAAAGAAATTGAGGATGCAATCAGAATTCATTCCTGCTTTTTTGGCTACATTTTTAAAGTTATTTTCTTTCTTGCTAGTTATAGACCTAATTAGTAGCATAGGATTTTAGTAATTCCATGAAGCAAGAAAAATGAATTTCTTGAAGGGTTCCAGAAACTTTTCAAAGATTGGTTACTATCACTCCATTTTGCAATTTTGCTATTAAAATAAATAATGAAAAACTGCTGTAATATCTCGAGTTGCTATCTTCTTACTTGGTTTCAGGAAAGAAGGCAAGTCTTATGAGTATTGATCATGTCATTGGTTTTCAGCCTTTAAATATGGGATGACTGTTTCTAATTAATGTTGAGTCCTATAAATATATCTGAAAGAAATATTGAATTATTCCTTGGTCATGTGCACATCTGTGATAGGAGTCTCCCTGGTGGACAACTGAGTTCCAGCATGGTTCTTATCTAGTCACAGAATGATTCCAATTAATACCATTTCAGTCCATATATTCAAGAATTCTCTTTTACTTGTTGGAACAATCAAATGAGTGAACCTGGTATAACAAACCAAACAGCATCCCTTGTCATCATCAAATATGCATGCTAACAAGGCAGCAACTACATCCCAACTGTAATTAAGTTATTTAAAGCCAAAGTTCTAGACTTGTGCCAACCCGATTCTTCAGATAGAATTTAAACAACAGTGTTGTAATACATTTTCACTGTTCAGACCATACTCAGCTGCATGTTCCATAGCACTTCCTCACTACTTCTCATTTGTTCATTCATCCTTCATTAATATGTTTTCTCACCATCTAACTTAAGCCTTAATCAAGTAAAATCAAAAAGTATTTTCTAATCTCCTCCTCTCCCAATATCATTTTTTACTTGATTACTTTTAGAAATATATTTTAGGTATTATAGTATAAATTTGTTTCATCTGCATTTGTCATGATCTTACAGTTGCAGAAACAGACTGTTTATTTAGATGACAGAAGAAGTTTAAACATAATGCAACAAATATTTTTCAGATTCAGCCCATTGTGAAAAGTATCCAGATGATCAGCATTCCAATAAGAAGCGAGATCAATGTGTCCCCAAAGTTATAATTTTCCTGTCCTATAAAGAAAACTTGGGTCTCATCCTGGTTCTCTTTGCCTTGGCCTTATCCATAACTACTGCCTTTTTTCTGGGAATCTTCATTAAAAAACGAGAAACTCCCATAGTCAAAGCCAATAACCGGGACCTCACCTACATTCTTCTGATCTCCCTCCTACTTTCCTTCTTGACCTCACTTCTATTCATTGGCTGCCCCAACACAGTGACTTGTCTCTTCGACAAATCACCTTCAGCATCGTGTTCTCAGTTGCCGTGTCTTCCTTACTGGCCAAGACTATGATGGTGGTGGTGGCATTTCTGGCCACAAAACCAGGCAGCTTGATGAGGAAATGGCTGGGGAAAGGTTTGGCCACCTCCATTGTCTTGTCCTGTTGTGGGGTTCAAGTAGGCATCTGTTTCACATGGCTGAGAATTTCTCCCCCATTCCCTGATTCTGACCTATATTCTGAACCAAGACACATTGTGCTGCAATGCAATGAAGGCTCAGTCATCATGTTCTATTCTGCCCTTGGCTACATGGGCTTTCTGGCTGCCATCTGCTTCTTGTTGGCTTTCTTAGCCAGAAAGCTTCCAGGAACCTTCAACGAAGCCAAATGGATCACCTTCAGCATGCTAGTTTTCTGTAGTGTTTGGATTTCCTTTGTCGCCACCTACCTGAGTACCAAAGGGAAATATGTGGTAGCCGTGCAAATATTCTCCATTCTGGCCTCCAGTCTGGGTTTACTGGGCTGCATCTTTATCCCCAATTTTTATCCATCCATGTGAGATCTGAGTTATAATATATAATTACAGGTAGTTTTTGGAGAATGACTACTTATATATCAACTATTCAAAGATAGGCCAGTATTGAGCAAATGATATTTATAAGTAGCCCTCAAAGTTACGGCTGTCCCAGGCACATGATCATGATTTGAGCACTTGGCAACTGGCTCTCACTTATGTCACATAGATAAATCACATAGTCACCATTTGCAACCTTTGTTGCTGGCTTCGCACAAGCAAATTCAACAGGGAAGCTACCAGGGAAGCTGGCAAGTCGCTTCCCACTTTTTAACCATAGAGCTTCTTCATTGACTTTGTATACATAATTATCATTATTTGCCATTTTAGCAATGTCTCTGAGCTCTATTTAGATCACAGAAGAAGTTAAAACATAATCCTTTGCATATTCTGAAAGCCCAGTGCCCTAGACCTTCTCTCCCAGAAGAAGGGGAAGGAAGCCAAGATGGTGAAGACCATTTGAATTGGAGTAAGACACAAATGATGTGGTGCAACCTTCTCAGTGGGTTTTCTGGTAAAAGGAGATCTTTAGACTGTCGATAGCCCTTGAGGCAGTCATTTTGTCAGAATGCCTCTCACCTGTTCAGTGAATATATCCACCAATCTGAAAACTTTATCGAAAAATTGTTATAGTTGTTGTTGTTTGAAGCTAAATGTAGCTGTTGTGATGGTAAATCAGACTAGAAGAGATTGCTGTACTTATATAGTACAGAGGCAGTCTAGCTGTGGCTGCAGTGGAAAACTGACATTTTTCCTAGCATAGTCCCTGCTTGAAATCCCAGCCCATGATCATGGTGTCCCAGGAGACAATTCTGAGATTCATTTTGTTTATCCTTTGCTATCAGTTTTTCTCATGTTTCACTTGCTGCAAATTTTAACACTATACTTTTAGAGATAAATATTGACACTATTCCCAGAGCTTCACCAATGAAAAAAAACATGATTGTGATTTTTATAATTACAAGGGATGTAATACTACTGCCATGTTCTTAACTTGTTCCTGTGCAATAACTGGAGAATAGGCAAATAGCTGAAGAAACCATGCTGCAGGGAGTTGCCAGTGTGAATATATGTATTTTTATGATGCGCCATGAGGCAAAATTAAAGAGGCTGTTTCAAAATACTGCGTTGAAGTGAGAGCTTTGCTTGCTGTTAAATTAAGAATCCTGTTTTCATGGTAGCTTTTTCTTCTTTGACATCAATCTGTCAACTAACTTTTACCCATAAACCACTAGGTGACTGATTAGTGCTGCTGAATATTTTGTCTGGGGAGCTCTGTGGGAGCTGTGCTCTACTTTCAGAATATTTCTGAGGTGAGACATTAAGAATTCTGGGCTCCAAGAAGCAATCCAAGTGACCATTTGAAAGGAATATCTTGACAGCAGGCTATAGAAGTACAGTAGATGAGACCTTTCACGTATACTTCCAATGACATGATTGGAGCCAGCAACAGGGTAGACAATTTCAGAGCTTCATATTTTTTAAGTTCTCCAATCGAGTGGTCAACTAACCTTTTTAAAAAGAAAAACTGGATCTGGAAATTGGGGTTCTGATCCACATCAAAATTAGAGGAATGAGGGAAAAGAACTAGATAGGATGGATGGTCCTACAGGATATCAGCAAAACCAACTGAATCTATCAGTGGATTACATGGAACAAATCATTTAATGTTACCTCCCCACTTCCATCAATTCTTCCTACTTTGCAACATGCAATTTCTAGACGTGAGATAAGAGGAAAAACACCACTTCCAAAACTGTTTAAAGCTTAGACTATCTGAGTGATTGATGGAAATGCAATAGCAGTTGTGGGCATGTGGACATCTCCTCTAGGAATAGCTAGAGGGAAACACAAAGGACCTGTATGAATGCAGCCAATGAATAGTCCCTTAAATCATCCTTGGGCTAGCTGTATATCAGGAAGACACCGATATAAAACTTCTCCCCTGCCTTGAGGCCTTGGCTGGTATCAAACTCTACACCAGCTGGACACATCTCCGAGGGAAGAATACCCCATTCTGGGTCAGGCAGATTTTGGTGATGTACATCAGTCAGCTTGTTTCTCTCCAGTAAGGTAACAAATGAGAAGGAGCCTTGTTGTTGAATGATCTGGCATTCATCAGCAGAAGCTGAAGGCTTAGACTTCCCAAGGATTTGCTGTATTCAGGCAGATCCAAAGCTTTGTTCAAGCTTTGGAAAAGTTTTCTTCTGATTCCTTTTTACAGCAGAGTGGCACCGAATTTTACACTGAAACAGAAGAATATGCACTACATCTTTATTAGGGGTATAGATTTACGATGCCAAATTGCTTGCTGTAATTCTAGGAAACCCAATAATGAGTTCTTAAATCTTCTACAAATTAGGAGTGAGGCCAAATTATGAAAGACTAAGGGGTTATTTTGGTTCTTCATGCAAAAACAACCTGTCATATGCCTTTATTTATTTATTTATTAAATTTGTATACCACCCATCTCACTATCAAGACGTTCTAGGCAATTTACGATGCCATGAATAACAGAATGCACACATAAAACAGAACAAAACGAAACAAATTAAGAATGATGTCCAGTGAAAACATTCATTGGGCTTTGAAAGTTAAAAGATTAAAATGAATTGTGAAGTAGATAAAAGAACCCATGCATATTTGAGTGAGGTGTGATCTTCTACTAATCTACTAGCCACCTCCAAAATGGGACAGCCATTGAGGCCCCAAGCCAGTTGGCAGAGCCGAAGTTTCAGACTCTTTCTAGAAGGCCAAGAGGGTGGAGGCAAATATCTCCTCAAAGGATATGATATTCTAAGTGATGGGAACCATGGCAGAAAAGGAACTTGTCCTGGACCCTCCAGCCATAATTCTTAGGTCATATGTACAATATTGAAATCAGGAGGCTGTGAGTTTGATTCTAGGTAGCGGCAGATATTTCTCTCTCTGGACACAAAGAGGAAATATGTCCTGTGAATAACACATAGGCATCAGGAAGGGTATCCAGCCAGTAAATGCTCAGCTCTATTCAGTTGCCCCAACTCCACCCCAATGCAAGGGATTACAGGGTCATCAGTAACAGGCCATTTTTCAGATCAATGCACTAAAGGAAAAAACAATACAAATTTAGCAAAATGCAAATTAAAATCCAAAGCATTATAACATCGTCCAGGACATTTCTCTCAGATCTTAGCTCTAATGAAGAAGACTTTTAACAGGGGCCTTTGATGGGTTATTCAATGGACCATGATCTGGAGATATTTGGAATAAGTCACCTTCATGAGAAAAATGGGTTCATGCACACCAGACAGAATAAGAAGGAATTATCATCTCCCCATTGGCTAGTAAAAAAAAGTTCAGTTGTTTTAGCAAATCACAGTGTTTAGAATCTCAAAAATAAGTTTCTAGTGTAAAAGGCCATCAAACATCCTTGAATTGTTTGCTTCCTGACTCTTAAATTGGAATTACTCTTGCCTGGGTGGTGTTCTGCCTGTTCTCAAAATTATTACCTAATAGAAGAAAAGAAAGATTTTAATTACTATAAGCCAGGAGACTACCTGATCACTGCAATAACATCAATAATATTTTCACATCTTTACCCATATGATTTTTCCAAGCCTCCACCCTATATATTGGAAGAGTAATTATGAGCATGTACAGATTTCTCTCTCTCTCTCTCTCCCTCTCTCTCTCTCTCTCTCTCTCTCTCTCTCTCTGTAATTTTACCCACTTCAATATCATTTTATAGGAATGATGTCTTTTTATCAATTCCTTAACTTGAGAAAGGCAGGTCATTATTGCTTCTTCCAATGTGCTTTAGGGAAAAACCTCCTAAGACACATGAAAGCTGAGCATGAGAATTTCTTCTACAAGGATCAGTCTCCAATCAGGACATGATTACTCTTGCCTGGGTGGTGTTCCGCCTGTTCTCAAAATTATTACCTTGCTACTGCAGAGTAGTAAGGGAACTCTTGATCTTACTTCTCACCATCTCCTCTCCTTATCTAGTTTGCACTCAATCCTTCCCTGCTCTCTTTCCAAACTTTCGTTCCACCCAATGCCTTTTACCTATTTTGCAACATTTTGTGCCTTCCTCTTTACATTTGGTTTAAATAAAAGGAATACCTTAAAAAAAAACCAAATATAGACACGGACCTTAAGTGAGAAGCTAATGATTTAGCTATGGAGTATCAAATCAGATAGTTTTGAATATAAGGCAGTAACTCCAAAGAGATATACATTCTGCTCAGAGGGAATTTACAAGTACTTGTATCCAGACTTTAGTCTTCTCCTGGATCGTATAATGGGAACAATTATATATATTAAGACAACATGCATGCACACTTGGTAACACTCTTATTTTAGTATTCTGGGGAACTGTGAAGACCTGACTATTCCCCTAAGAGTGGGCTAGGATGGGATGGTTATGATGTGAGGATGTCTGGTCTGGAATCTGGGGGGAAGAGAATGGAATGGAATGGGGAAGGAAATGGAAAGTATGGAAACTAATCAAAGAGAGATACAACCTAGAACTAAGGAGAAATTTCCTGACAGTGAGAAAAATTAATCAGCGGAATGGCTTGCCTTCAAAAGTTGTGAGTGCTCCATCACTGGAGGCTTTTAAGAAGAGATTGGACAGCCACTTATTTGAAACAGTATAGGATCTCTTGCTTGAGCAGGGGGTTGGACTACAAGATCTCCAAGGTCCCTTCCAATTCTCATATTCTATGTTCTATGAATGTCTAACTATGTTTTATAGATGGTTGTGAGCCTTCTAAAGTTATTGTATAGATAGGTGGTAATATATGTCCTGTAAATAAACAAGTAAATAAAATAAATAAATGTTTGGTTTTGGAAAAGTTCATTCTAAGCAAGAGTTACGGTACTCAGAAACTTATCCATCTCTTTTACTAGTTTTCTCCTTTCTCTTTTGCTAGTTTTCCTAATTATGTTATTGACGCTATAAGAGTTCTTTTCCTCATTTTTATCACCAAATCATAATTGGAGACTTGTTTATTTCTAAATTTTATACTACTATTCCAGTATTGATGCAAAATATAGATGTCATTAGGAAAATGGCAAGATATTGTACAAACTGTTCCTAATAGGAATTGATGCCAATAGATGACAATTTGGTTTCCTGTCCATTTAAAAAATATCAGTTCCGCATTTGCACCAAATGGTTTAATATTAGATATATATCAAAGGTTATAACTTAATTAGCAACATGTAGTATGAATAGAATATTTAGAAAGATTTCTTTCAATATTGATAGATGTGAGCCATCATAACCTATCTTGTGGAGAAAGGTGAATGCTATCAAAATAAATATAAATATTTGAAGATTAATTCATTTTTTTATGGAGTAGTTTGGTTTGTAAAATATTTTTCCAAAAACTGCAATTACCAATTAATGAAGGACGATTTAGTTTCTGAATGTGGAACTATAACCTTATTGTTACTTATTGTCAAATGTTAAATATTGGAAGCCAATAATTGATATTAATTTTCTAATTTGGAATATACATAATGTATATATGAGCAGAATAAAAAAAAATAGAGGTTCCTATGTTGTCTAGATATAGGGTTTTAACACCTATAGTAAGAGCATTAGTGGACTTCAAATGACAACATATACAACAAAAAATAATTATTAGAATTTATTGGACTCCATTATGTTTTTATAGAAAAAGACTATCGAAATGTGCAATGTTTTGTTGGAGAAGCAATAAGGATAATATTTCTTTGAAATACTTGTTTCTAAATGTCCTATACTTACCAAGATTTGAGAGAAAGTAGTGGATAAATATGATTGTGTGACAGAAGCTAAAAAAAATCGTAAGATAATACTCTTTTCAACTACCTACCATGTACATGAAATTTTGTAATTGGACAATGTAAATGGATTCTCCCTGCTATTACTATAAACAAAAGAATAATATTGTAGCATTGCAAGGATAAATGTATTTCCCCTTTCATTCAAAGGATTGAGGACCGTATTGCATGTCACCTATGAGTGGGTCACCTATAGATGTAGACTTTTTAGGGATAAATGTAAAGAAATACGAGACTCATTAATACAAAACATGCTAGGTTAAAAGAAAGGAAAACATGATAGTTATGGAAATGTACTATATACAGTATATACAATATATGGACTTGAATAAGAATTGTATTAAAAAACTATATATTAAATTATAATGATTTGCTTCTAAAATTGTATATATATGTTTTGTTCTCCTTTTCACTTTTTTTAATAAAGCACTTATGTTTTTTCTTTGTTGATATATATATATATATATCTTTGTTTTTTTTAATTTTTATTGTCACTACTTTAAATATATATATATATATTTACAAAGATACAATTTATTTGGATAAAAGTTGATTTCCTTTTTCTAACTTTGATATCATGCACTGGAGAATGTTTCCCAATAAGTCTGTTGTTGGTGTGAAAGTTGGGAGTATAGAAAGAGAAACGTCCTCTGAAGTCAATGTCTCCAACAATCAGAATGCCATTGTGTGGCCAACATCATTTAACAAGGTAGCTGATACTGCTTGCGTTTGGATTTTTCTGTTACCTCCCCATATGCAAACTTTTCTGTTCCAAAATAATTCTTATTGAAGACAATCAAGATAACTTTCAAATAAGGAAACATAAGACCCCATTAATTCATTAGATACCATGATTTTTTAGCGCTTTCAGTAATTTATCACCAACTGGCGGTAATCTTCTTTAAAGATATTCAAAACAATCTTTGTCCATGTGGGTTCTGAATTATAATGTGTAACTACAAGTAGTCCTCCGTTAGCAACCATATGTACAGCGACTGTTCAAATTTGGAATGGTGTTGAACAAGTGGTACTTATGACTGGTTCTCAAAGTCAACAGTCCCAAACCTTTCCAGCTTGATGGCCTGGCCTGGCACAGGGAGGGGCATGTGAGTGGCAGCTGCACATGTGCAGGCACAGCTCTATTTGTGTGAGTGGCACACGTGAGGGCCCTTCACTCACACAAATGGAGCTTAGCACATGAGTGGAGAATGCTTGTGCTTGTGCACAAAGCTCCACTTGTACAAGGAAAGGGCTCTTGAGCAGAGGGTGCTTGTGCTCGCATGCGAAGTTCCATTCACATAAGCACAAACACCCTCCACCTGTGGGAGTGGAGCTTCAAGTGCTTGCGATTGCCTATCTCTTCTGTGGCCCAGTTTTGAACAGTCAATGGCCCGGTAGTGGGCATTCCAGCAAGCCCACAGTGACATGATTGCAATCTGGTTGCTAGGCAAGTAGTTCTCCCTTACAATGGTTGCAACATCCTGCAGTCCCATGATAACCATTAGCAAACTTCCCTGCTGGCTTTCCATAAGCAAAGTCAATAGGGCAGATGGCAGGGAAGATTGCAAGTTAGTCTCACAGCATTTTCCCCCAGGCAGCTTCACTTCACAGATCTTGCTCTTCATAGTGTGCACTTGGGATGCAGCATCCCATTACTTGCCCAGTCGCACTTGTGCCTCAAAGCAGCATTCCTTCTCCAGCTCACATGCACTCGTGTTGTGCCATAACAACCTGTCCTCAATCTGCTTGCACTCATGCTTCACTTCACCACTTTGTCTTCAACTGGCACAGTATCCCCACCCCACCTTACTCCATAGCATTCACCCACTCACCTGCCTGCTTACAAGCCACCCAGGACTTTTGAGTTCCTGCCAGCTTCTCCATTGACTTTGTTTGAGGGAAGGTTGCAGGAAGTTGCAAGTTGCTGTAATTTGAGTTCTTTCCTTAATGACTCACAATTCTCACTTAATAACAGTAATGAGTACTGCTAAGATTGCCATCACTAAGCAATGTAAACACAGAACATCATACTTGATGATCACATCACTTAGAGACAATTGGCTCAATTACTGTTGTTAAACAAGAACTGCTTATAGTGAGACTGAGGAAGTAACCTTCAGAAGTCATCTTCTTTGAAACAATTGCATTAAAAGCACATGGCGAACTTATATAAGTTGCTTGAAAGCAATGCAGATAAACTGTCATTGGGAAATTTTAATAATCTAGTTTTTAGATGAGTTGAACATCTGTTGTTAATGATGATGAGTGTTTTTGTTGGTGTCTCCTTATGAATAGGGCATTCTTTCTTCTCATTCAATGTCCATATCTTAAATGATAGTCTTGGTCTTCTTTTGAACTTTAAATCTATGAAAATATTGGAAGCACTCGGTGTTGGGTTGTGGGCATAACCACTGAACTATTGAAGACAGAGCAGCACAGAACAGAGTCTGGATGATTTGGTACTAACCTGTGTGACTAGATGTCTGTAGTAGAGGAATAGCTTAGATTTCGGGGCCGCTACAAACCTTCTCACATGGAAGAGAGGCCATTTTGTTTCCCTCATATGGTAGTAGCAATTCAAGATTTAATTGTTTGTTCCTGTAGCCCATTTTTTGCATTTTGGCTTTGTTGTTTTTATCAGTTTTTATCTAGCAAGTTGGAAGATTATAAATCCTCATCATTCTGCCTTGATGTAGATGAGGATTTTGTTAGGAGTTCTTCCTAAATTCAAGTGAGATTGAAGATTCTCTGGGTGGTAATATAATAATTAGGGAATGTGTTATATTTGCAGTTGCATGTGTTAGCTGGTAATGGTCCAAGACAGAGGAGTATATAAGTACTTCACTTTCAAGAAATGGTTGGAGACCAAGAGAAAAACTAGATCAAATATGCCCCTAAAACGTCTGGTCCAGACATGCCTTCCAATATGATGAGATGAAATGTTAACTAAGAAGTACACAAGCTTGATTATTTGTCTGAAACAATCCTGAGATGATGGTGATGATTTATGATGATGATGATGATGATACTCATATAGTATGTTGTTGCATTAGCCAGAAGACTACAATGAAATTGCAAAGTAGTAGTTTGGCTGCCTGTTTACCAGCTCTGACAGAAAATGACTTGAAAAGTTTACAATATAAATTCTGGATCTAAAAACTGAAAAGCAGCGTTGATGACATCTAGCGGTGAATTATGGCACTACAACTTATCTATGGCTAAAAATAACCTGGCTTGAATTCCAGAATTAGATAAGACTTTGGCTGGCCTTGGAAGCTTTTACCACTGAGAATTTCAGCTGAGAAAAAAGGAACAGGCTTGGGGGCTGCTTATCTGGGTGGTAAATATTCTAAATTTGGCCTGTCTGAATTTTGAACATAAATACTGACTTTCAGAACTGTATTGTGGAATTATTTTCTTGTAGAAGACACATATGGAATACTTTGGATTATAAATCTTGTGTCAATGCTGCTAACATCGGATGTTCTTGCTTGACAATATATGAAGATGCAGACATTTACTATTTAACCTGTGTATTACTTTAGAGTTACAATTAGATGGTGTGGGAGGGGGAGTGGAAGAATGTGCTTGGGAACTAGTGAGCCACAACAGTATCTCAGTAGAGTATTTTCAAGGTTAGTTGTAATACGAGGAGATAAAATATGGCGGGTTATGGAACGGGAGGGAAAGTTCACACTTCAAACTAATTGGAGAATGTGATTAATGACTGTTAAATGAGGGAGTGAGTTATGCTTAGATACTGTGGGCTAGGGGAGGAGAATTCAGATTTTGGCTTCGCTATGTACATGCCGAAGCTATGATGCCATTAAAGGTTCTTTAAGGAAAACAATGCCTCAAGTTTCTTTGAAAAGCTTCTTCTTTCGGAACCATGTCATCTTGATTGTTGAACAACCTTCAATGTTTCTTTTTTCTCCCTGGACAGAAAGGATATATTTCTTACTGGACAGAAAAATATGAATTTTACCTATACCTGCTTAGGGGAGACTCAAGAACGGACAGTTGGTTGGATAAATCTATAAAGACTACTTATAAAAAAAATAAAAATAAAATAAAATGGATATTCCATACTCAGCGTTAAATAGTAAAACATCATCTTTAACATATGTTCCCAGTAGCCTTAACGTGCCATATCACCAAGAAAATACTGATAAAACACAGAAATAAATTCTCTCCATGATGAAATTAATACAAAAAACAATTACTTTAGCTTGTGAGCAGATTAATAATAACACAAAGGAGATAAAAGAACAATTTTCCAACCTAAATCTACAAACTCAGAAAACAAGTACAAAGAAGGAACCAGCAACCCAGAAAATAGAAGGAAAAGTAGAGAATGCTGACACAAATATTGATGATCTAAAGGAAGAAACTAATGACCAGACTCAGATAAATGAAAACTCAGAAGACACAACGATAATACTGGCAATGGAAAAGACATTTTATAAACCAAAGTTTCAGAACATACTGTATGACAAGGAAGGAGAGCTGATGGAATGGAAGATAAATTTGTTAACAGAACTGTAGGGAACTGGAGAAGGAGGGAGGCGCTTTAATGAATATCAACGGGCTAGCTCTTCCAAAAACACTTTAACCAAATTGTTTCTCTTGTTCCAAATAATATATACAAAAATAGAAGAAGAATTATTTGATGATCTAAATGCACTGACTTGGAAAGTTAGTTGGGAAAGAAAGAAAGCTAGAGTAAGGTTGAAGGAAAATGAAGCTTTGACCTATTAGAGGGGATGCCATATTATTAATTAGAGGTTTGAATATAGTTAAGAACAGATTGTTAGAAATAGAAGTATTATTATAACTAGATAGTTAGGATTTATAATTAGAATATTATATCTTGGTATAAAAAGGGAAATAAGAATATGTTAAGAATATGTTAAGAATTTTGAAGGGATGCTTTTGGTTGCCCAAATTGTTTCAAAATTATAAATGATTGGGATACTTTGAACATGGATGGGAAATTAAAATTGAAAAAAAGCAAAAATAGGATATGGATTAAATTAGTGGAAATTGAATGCAAATGCAATTAAGATATGCTTTGGCTCGAAAAAATATTTTAAACTGATATTATTGATATTATTAAAAAAGATAACAAATGTTGATATGCAATTGTATGTTTACTAACAATAATAAGAATTGGTTATTGCCAGAAGAAGAGAGGATGGTTATTGCCAGAAGAAGAGAGGATGTACTGGCAGGTGTAATAGTGGACTTAGTTGGAAGAAGCTTATGTGTACCACAGAATTACTAATGCACTCAGTCATCAAGATGTCTATTGAGCATTTGTATGTGAAAATAGAAAATTAATAAAACATTCATATATATAAAAAGAAAATCATGAGAAAAAAATTTGTCATGATGTTTATCAGAAATTAAAATATCAAGTTGCCCATTAGGAGTATTTTTTTACCCTTCCCTTTTGAAATATGTTGGTTTCGGGATTTGAGATGATTAAAAGGAAATGATAAGAGTCAACTGAAAGCACATTCAGGGAAAGCCAAGTTTGTAGGATTTCTTCAGCTGTATTATACCTCTACTATTGCTTAATGGTTTCCACTCTTTTTTAAAGGTGAAGGATGGCAAATCCAATAAATATTTTATTTAGAAAGAAGCCCTGCTTTAAAAAATAATAATAATGGGGGTCCCCATAACTTATCTTTTAGATTGTTATGTATATGATTCTCATAGCCAAGAACATCTGTTCTCCTCCGTTTCTCTCACAGGAAATGAGAGAAATCCTAGATTCTAGAACCAAACTAAGCCAAAACATACATACATACATACATACATACATACATACATACATACATACATACATACATACATACATACATACATACATACATACTTCACATATCTGGGAACCAGAAGTGTGTCACTCTTGCAAAGGAATGGCAGGATTTTCCATGATGTGCAGATCATCTCTTCTGAGATGGTGTGCATGGGACAACCACCAAGTATATTCTTATTGAGTGCTGGGCACTGGACACTTTGATTTGGTAAACAATTGGAGGGAGTAATTTTTTCTCATCTTTGCAGATAACCCAGAAGTAACTAGGATAGGTAAGAAGCTACAATGACAGAAGTCAAAATTAGGGCAGTCTAGAATCCAGACTTAGCATAATGAGTGAAATTGATCAGTATGTGAATAAAAAGACATACATTGCAATTGCATTTGGGAGGGCTTTGCTTTTCCAGTGTTTTCTGAATATCCAAAGACATATAGTATAGAAGGCAGAGGTAATGGCATTACTAAGACAAGATCAAATAAAAGTAGTACTGACTTACATGACATAGCATTCCTAATCTGTTCTATATTAAACAAAAAGACAAAGACAAAGAAAAGACATGCACACACACAGACAAAAACCCTTATATATTTAAAGGTAAAGGTTTAGGTAGGTATAGGCAAAGATTTCCTCTGTCAGTCTTGACCAACCCAGGGATTGGTGCTTATCTTTGATTCACAAATGAAAAACTGGCTTTGTCTGAAGATGCTTTCATGGTCATATGGCCGGCATGACTATACACCAAAGGTGCACAAGACATTGTTACTTTCCCACTGAACTGGTACCTATTTATCTACTTTCATTAATGTGCTTTCGAATTGCTAGGATGGCAACACACACACACACACACTATATGTATATGTATATGTATATGTAAATGGATATGGATATGGATATGGATAAAAAAAAGGAATCCATTTTAATAATTCTCATAAGCACACTTTCATTGTCACATCAGGTGTACATGACTTTTTTCAAATCATTCAGAGTTGTACATATTTTTATTTGATTGAAGACAGTCTAAAATAATAATTTGTCTCATTAATTTATTCAAACGTATGGTGTTCATGTTGATATTTTATCTATTCCTAATATATAGAGTATTATCTGTCTCCCTGTTTCTCTCTCAATCAATCTCATCTATCTATCTATCTATCTATCTATCTATCTATCTATCTATCTATCTATCTATCTATCTATCTATCTATCTATCTATCTATCTATCTATCTATCTATCTATCTATCTATCTATCTATCTATCTATCTATCTATCTATCTATCTATCTATCTATCTATCTATTATCTTACATTATCCAGCCAGAAGAGATCAATCAAATATATATTTGAAATTAACTATTTTTAAGGTCAGAATATCATCCCAGAAAATAAAATATAACACCAACCTATATAGCAACGAAAACACACATCATCATTAGCCATAGTGTTTAATTTTATCTAAAACTATGTCAGAACATCTCTGGCAACATCTCTGGCCTGGTTTCAGAAATTTTATTAATGTCATTGATGATACTTATGATTTAACATGAATTCAGATTGTGGCAATTAAAGGATATGATTATTTCAAATAGTTTGAGATGTTTTAGCAACTTTACTACTCAATTATTATAATACAAAATTCACATGGAATGAAGAAAGATAAACTGCAACACATAAAACATTACTTCAAAGTATGTGATTTTATACTGAATGTAAACTGTACAAAAATAAAAACCAACATCAGAAGACTTAATAATTTTTTATCATCAGATTTTCTTTGGTGTTCATGGCAGGTCTCAGGATAATAATGTAGCATTTGGGGATAAAGATGCAGACTAGTAAACCCAGGCTGGAGGCCAGGATGGAGAAGATCTGCACGGCTACCATGTATTTCCCTTTGGAGCTCAAGTAGGTGGGTACAAAGGAGATCCATACACTACAAAAAACCAACATGCTGAAGGTGATCAGTTTGGCTTCATTGAAGCTCCCTGGCAGCTTTCGAGCCAGAAATGCCACCAAGAAGGAAATGGCAGCCAGAAAACCCATGTAGCCAAGGGCAGTGTAGAACATGGCAACTGAGCCTTCATTGCACTGCAACAAGATGTGTCCTGGTTGGGAATGAAAGTCAGAATCTGGGAATGGGGGAAAAATTCCCAGCCATATCATACAGATGCCTACTTGAATACCAGAGCAGGCTAAGACAATAGAGTCGGCCAGACTCTTCCCCAGCCATTTCCTCATGCTGCTGCCTGGCTTTGTGGCCAGGAAGGCCACCACCACCATTACCGTCTTGGCCAGCACAGAAGATACAGCAACTGAGAAAACAATACTGAAAATGGTTTGTCGAAGAAAACAAGTCATTTTTATGGGGCGACCAATGAATAGAAGAGAGGTCAAGAAAGAAAGCAGAAGTGAAACCAGGAGGATGTAGGTGAGTTCAAAGTTGTTGGCTTTGACTATGGGAGTTTCTCGGTATTTAATGAAGGTTCCCAGAATAAAGGCAGTGGTCAGGGACAAAGCAATGGCAAAGAAAGCCAGGATGAATCCCAATAATTCTTCATAGGATAAGAAGCTTATACTTTTGGGGACACACTGATCTCGCTTCTTGTTGGAATGATGGTCATCTGGACACTTGTCACAGTGGGATGCATCTGAAAAAAATTAGTTAGCATGTATCTGTTTCTGCAGCTGTAGGAGCATGAAAACCACAACAAAACTCAATTACTTCATTTTCAAGGAATAATACAATATTTCTGCCCAGAGATAGCCATATGACACAACATTTGTTAAAATAGTCAACATTCTTTTTTAAAGGCTGAAGATAAATGTGATTATCAGTTCTTAAAGACTTGTTCTCTTGCCTGAAACCAAACAAGAAAATTACAACTCAATAAAAATCAACAACCTTTCATTATTTATTTTAATGTTCACATCATCATACCAAATTTGGTGATGGTACCCAATCTTTGAAAGGTTTGTGGATGCCTTCAAGAAATTTAATGTTTTTCTTGCTTCTTTATCAAATACCAAAAAAGCAAGAGAGAATATTGATTGTATCCTGATTTTTTTCTTTCTTTTTTTTCTTTTTGGAGCCACCTAATGTACCTTCTTGCACAGAAAATGTTCCTTTCATACACAGAGAACAGTCGTAGCAGCAAACTGGGGCTCCCTCTCTCACAAGCTTGGCATAACTGGGGAGCACCTTTCTGTACACCTTGAATAAGGCACCGTCTAAACAGAAACAGAAAGATTACTCAGGGCAATATATGAATTAGAAGGATTTACTGAAATCAACTGGTTTCCAGAAGCTCAGAAGCACACTGAGCAAAATCAGTCAAGGACTGGTGGCATGGGCTTTAATTACTCTGCTTGCAAGTGGCAAATGAAAGGTGATTCTCTTTATCTATCAATCTCTATTGCAGATCCCAAAACAGACTCATTGCCTTATTCTTATTTCCTAAGGAAAGTAGTTCCATTGCAAAAGGTTTTTCTCCTTAGGGCATTTATGAGAATGCTATAACTTATTTTTTTTCCATCTTGGCTTTCTCAGGAAACCTCCAAAATTTAGCTTTCTCTTGAGTCATTATTTTTCTCTCTTACAATTGGTCATTGTATAATTTTATGTAAATGACTTTTTTAGATGCCCTCATTTCCCTCACCACATTCTTAATGACATGTTTCTCTTATGCAATTCAGTGGGCTAAGTTCTTCATATTCTGAATTTTCTCCCAAATGTGCTTTTTCAAAAGGCAACTGGTCTTTGTTTTCCCTTGAAGACAATTCGCTTTTCATCTCAGAAGCTTCTTCCATTCTGACTGAATGATGGAGGATGAAAGATTTATATTCCTTGCAGTCATCTCGTCATTAGCAGTCTTTCTGAGAGTTGTTAAGGCTACTTGGAGGGTCACCTGAATAGTGCAAAGGGGTGTGGAACCTTCTTGGAACTGCTGAATCTGTATCCTGTTTACAACATAGTCCTTCAGCAGTTCCAAATCCTTCCATCCTCCACCATTCAGTCAGAACTGAAGAAGTTTCTTGTATGAGAAGTGAAATGTCTTCAAGGAAAAACAAACTCCAGGTGCTTTTTGAAAAAGCACCTTTGGCACAACAATGACCTGGATGACTGAGAATCTCCATAGACATTTTGGATTTTCTCTTACTGAAAACAAGATGATTTGATATACTGTAAATTATGGCTTCATCCCATAATACAACTGATGGTTCAGCAGGTTCCAATGTGTGATAGATTACTGAAAAACCACTAAAATAAAATGATATCTAATAAATTAATGAGACTTATTTGGAAGTCATCACAATTGACTTCAGTAAGTATTATTTCTGAGCAGAAAAGTTTGCACATATGGAGGTAAATAGAAGAGCAAAAAGTAAGCAGCATCAGCTACTTTGTTAAATAATGTTGGCCATTGAATGGCACTCTGATTGATGGAAATCTTGACTTCCGAGGAGGCTTCTCTTTCTACACTCCCAATTTTCACCCCTGCATCAGACTTTTCCAAAAATGATGTCCAGTGCATGATATCAAAGTCACCAAGAGGAACTCCATGTACATCAAAATAAATCCCATCTCTGGAAATATTGTGATGTTGGAAGTTTCTCAGGAACCTATGAAGCTGCAGAAACAGAGAAAAAACATTACAATTGGAGCCTTTATTCAATGTTTTTCTTGCTATTATTCTGGACTGGAAGTACTCTGAATAATTCAACCTCATCAGATCACCACTTCAGTCTGAAAGAGATTGATTCAGCATTTCATGGAAAGTTTCTCTCGCCATTCTCCAGAGCTCCACAGCTCTTTTTCAGATATTTATCTCACATTCTTGAAAATGTGGGATAGACAACACCACCAACAGATGACAAATCGTACTCAATGTGTAGTCCTCTAGGGAACTACATCCATATGGAGGGAATAAGCTGTGGAGTACCCCAAGGTTCCATTTTAGGCCCAGCACTCTGCAATATCTTCATAAAAGTTCTAGACGAGGGAATTGAAAGGGAACTCATCAGATTTGCAGATGATACTAAACTGGCAGGAATAGCCATCTCCCCAGAAGACAGGCCCAAGATCCAAAAAGATCTTGACAGACTTGAACACTGAGCCATATCTAACAAAATGAAATTCAACATAGTTAAAAGTAAGGTTTTTTACTTAGGCAAGAAAAACTAACTGTATAGATATAGACTAGGTGAAACTTGGCTTAACGTCAGTAACTGTGAAGTCCTAGTGGGCAATCACTCAAATATGAGGCAACAGTTTGTGGCTGCAGCCAAATAGGCCAATGCAATTCTAAGCTGCATTAATTGAGGGATAGAATCAAGATCATGTGAAGTTCTAGTATTGCTTTACAAAGCCTTAGAAAGAACACGGTTGGAATACTGCATCCAATTTTGGTCATCATAATTTAAAAAAGAGGTTGAAACTCTGAAAAGGGTGCAGAGAAGAGCAGCAAAAATTATTAGGGGCCTGGAGGCTAAAACATACAAAGAACAGTTGCAGGAATTTGGTATGTCTAGTCTAAGGAAAATAAGGATGAGGGCAAACATGATAGTACCATTCCAATATTTGAGGGGCTCCTACGAAGATGAGGGGGTCAAACTATTTTCCAAAGCACCAATAGGCAAGACAAGAAACAATGGTGGAAATTAACCAAGGAGAGATGCAACCTAGAACTAAGGAGAAATTTCCTAATGGTGAGAGCAATCAACCAATGGAATAGCTTGCCTTCAGAAGTAGTGGGTGCTCTATCACTGGAGGCTTCAAAAAGAGACTGGACAACCATTTTTCTGAAATGATATAGGGTCTCCTGCTCTAGTAGGGGGTTGGACTAGAAAATCTCTGAGATCCCTTCCAACTCTATTATGCTATGTTTTATGTTCTCTGTTTTGTTGTTTCACCATCACAGCCCCACCTGCGGTAAGACCATTTGGAAATATGGGAAAACTTGTAATGGGAGAAGATGGAGAATACAATTTTACCATCAGTCCTGATCAAGATGAAGTTAGCAGAGCTTAACTCCGGGCTAGGAATGCAATAAAAAGTGCATAGTGTTGTTATCTCTTTCAAAGACTAGCTATGGAAGCATATGCATTAGTTCAGGAGATGTGTGGATGTCGCCCTCAGAAGATGTTTTGAAAAGACATTGATTTATATCTTGTTGCTATGTTAGAAATTTTTAGCCAGCAAAGTCCAATTTCAATCCAGAACAAACAATCAAGCCTAACTCCTTAGCTTGGAAACTAGATCACTTTGTGATCACAAGAAAGGATTGAGGATTGCTGGAATATTCTGATACTTATTTAATTATGAAAATCACACTGTCACCATAAAGCTATTTCTGTCACAAAAGCATCCCAAACCAGCACAGGTTGTTTAACTTTGGAAGATTTTTCTCCATCATCTCCTTCTCTAACTCACTCTCAAATACTACAAACTGGGCAAATATTCCACCTCTCTCTACATCTAATTTAATATTGAGGAATTGGAAGGGGGAAATCAGTAGAACCTGAAAGAAGAAGACTTACCTGCCATGGCTGCACAAACTGTGATGATTCATGGTATCCAACTTGCATTCTCCTCTTACTCTGTTGGGACGAAGAGGCAGCACTGAGGACCCATGCCACAGTTTGAATTACTTTGGAAATACTGGAGGGATCCTGAGAGAGGATTTTTGCAATCACATCATGGGGTGGGAATTCCCAGTTCTCTTTTTCTTTGCATATTTTCCAAACTTTCTTAGATAACAAAGGACTTGAATTGGAACATTGGAATGCTTCCTTTCCATACACTGTGACCATAGATGTATAAGATGTAAAGTCATAATACTGAGTCCTTCTCTTTGTCTGGATGAGGAAGGAAAACAAAGCATATTTATTTTGGAGATCAACCCAGAGGTCAAAAATAGCTACACTTAAAGCTGTCAAAGTTGTTGCAATCCACACTCTTCCCACAATGAATTTCTTACTCTTCTCAAGCCCTTGTATTACTGCTGTTAGTATCCCTGAGGCCTTAAAATCCAGTTGGCATACTATAATTTTTATTTGACTCTTGATAAGAGAAAAGAACATTTTCCTTTTTTCTTGCATGAGGGTGTCTCCAGCACTAGTCTTCATATTTGCTTCTGGGATGGTTCCTGAGAGGACAATGCAAATCCCATTTTTTAGAGCAAGAGCTTCCAAGCTTCTTTTGAATTTTTCTCCTCTGCCATTGTCCAGAAAAAGGAGGCCGATCCACGTCCATTGGAAATGCAGGAGCATCTTGACAATCGCAGAGTAGGGAGTTTTTTGGTTTGGGGTCATCCAATATGAAAAAGGAAAATGTTGATTTTGCTCAGCAATCTGGTTGATGACACTATAGTTGATCTAAGATAAAACAGAAGGTATTGGTAATTTCTGTCAGTTTTAATGATAAAAGCCACATGGTAAATCTAAGGGCCTTCCCCGACTGCTGAGAGAAGTTTCAAACAATAACTGCATAAACTTTACTGGCTCCCTTGATGTTCTGTCCTGTTGTCTTGTATGCTCCCTTTGAAACTAGGGAGCTCTGATTTATCTGTGGGTGGTGTTCATGGGTGGTCCTGATGGAACACATCCCTCTGGTCAACCCTTACCCATGCAGTTTTGCCTGAGTGATGGAGTAAATGCAATGCGGCACTTTTGCTGTCAACAACTGACAAACTGACAAACATGTTAAATTATCATAGATTATTACTGCTTACTTCATTGCTTCATATGTTGGACTTGAAATATTGTTTGTTATATTCCCCCCTAGCAATTGTTTAATATTGGTATATTATTTCATTGTCTTCATTGAACTCTTTAATTGGTTGGATTTCTTTCAGACATTTGGAATGGAGAAGTCTGTTTAATAACCTCACTTTAAAAAAAACCAGTTCAAAATAGGAAAGAATATTATGACATACTTTCTTTTGTCTTGTACACTGGAGAAAGTATGTAAAAGCTGCTTTCTGGAGGTGCCCTCAACCTGTCTTGACCCATTCGTTTTTCTTTCATATCTTTCTTTTCCAATTTTTACTTCAGTCTCAAGATTATAAAAATGAGGAATTCCTCACAGAATGTTATTAAGAGTTGGAAGAAGAACAGACTGAATGGAAGATAAACTTATTTAGACAACTGTGGAAAACTGGAATAACGGGGAGGCAATCAAAAAAATATAGTGGAGCTAGTTCTTCCAAAAAAAGTGTAATTAAATGGTCTTTCAATTTAAGTGAATTAAAAGTACTGACATGGATGGTTAGTTGGCAAAGGAATAAAGCCAGAGTAAGGCTGAAAGAAACTAGGGTTTTGATTTATTAGGGGGGACTTTATACTATTGATTAGAAGGTTAAAGATGGTCGAATATAGATAATTTTTTTTAGAAAATAAAATAATATTATAACTGAATAGGTAAGATGTGTAATAAGATTAATAGATTTTTGGTTTAATATAGTGATTTTTTTTTTAAATAGAATAAGATTATAGGCAAATAGATAAGAATATTAGATTTTGTTATAAAAGGCGGGAAATGTAGAAGTTGAGATACAGTAAACTCTAGTTACCTAAAGCTTAGAAACTATAACATATCAAATGTTAAGTTGAATATTGAGGGGAAATTAAAGCCTGGGGAAAAAGTTACAACAGGACATTGATGTATATAAGATTGAATGTAAACACAATTAAGATATGTATAACTTCAAAATTATTGATAAATGTAATAAAGATGGTTTTACTTAGTTAATAAAAATAAGAATTATATTAATTCAATATGAGATAGCAGATATTAAGGGATAAAGAGAGGAAATATCTGATGTTATAACTTGAGATTTGTGCTAAAGACTTGTGTATGTTATGGAATCATTGATTACCCAGTCACCACGTTGCTTTTTAAACGTTTAATTGTAAAATTAGAAAATCAATAAACTATTATTAAAAAAAGAGTTAGAACATCCTGTCTCCTGGAGCTCCATCGCTGGATATTTTTGAGGAAAAATTGGACAGCAATTTATCTGTAGTGGTCTGACCATTCTTGGCCCGTGTAGGGAGTTGGACTTTTTTATTCTATGATTCTGTGTCCAAAGCAGCTCTTTTGTATTGGTCACTCTTCAGCTGTTCTAATATTTATTCTATGACTCTCAATTTATTTGGAAAAATATATACAAGTACTGCCTTCTAGGCAAGCACTTGTATATATTTGTATATCTGAAGAATTTACAACATGGAATTAATTTCATTTGGCTTTATACCTGTGGGATTTTGTAGATGCTCAAGACATTAGAAATATGATCAAAGAGCTCAGAATCCATCTCTTCAAGGACTGCCAGCAGGTTATTTTGTCTTCCACATCTGTAGTTTGGGATGTTCTCCTGCCCTGTGGACACCACGTCCATCATGGCTTCATATGTCAGTCTTGCACTGAAAAAGTTCTGATAGATGTTGTAGCCCAGGGTGATGTTGGGTAAAAGCCTTGAATTCTGGTTGATTTCATGAACAGCCAACAAGAAGGGCAGAAGGTGGTAGAAGGTGTTCCCACTGCAACATAAGAAATTTCCAAAGGTCATCATCTTCAAATTGGATTTTCATAAAAGCATGTCATATTTACTGTAGCTTTATAGCTATATAGTGCAATGCCAAAAGGATAAACAGACGCTCATTATTTAATTAAATTATTCAATTTATTTGAGCTTTGCAGGTGATAGATATCTTTGAAATTTCTATTGGAAGAACAGTCCCATTGACACCACTAGGAGCTTCTTGCCAAAATAAATATCAGGGAGATATAGTAAGCTTCTTATGTCAGGATCAAAAGAATCCTACCAAAATTATCACAACTGATTCTGCCTATAATTATCTCCAAATTATGACTTGGGGGGGAAAATGAGGAAAAATATTCTTATAGTTTAGTAGCCAGGTAAGGAAAACAATCGCAATAGTAAGAAAGCTTTGTACTTTCTTTTACTCAAAAAGAAAGCATGGAGGTTTCTCACTATTGTAACTGTTTCAATCTGTTTAGTATAACGTTTTCCAAAATCAAAGAATTTATTTTATTTACTTACCTATTTCCAGAGATAATATATCAGTTCACAACAATCCATAAAATGTAATTAAAATCATGCCCTTACCCCCAGGTACCAAACTAGATATGCTTACAGCTCACAACCGCCATCCTAGCACAATGCTTGGGGGAAGATCTGTGTCTTCCCAGTCCTCCAGAATGCTTATAAGGGATGCTACCAAGTATACATGTATATGTTGTGATCATATTATAGGATTTCTTCCTATTATACCCCCCTGGAGATGACTAACAGCTGGATTCAAGTGCTAGATCAGCAAGCATTATGTGAAGATTGATATCTCTTCATAAGCCTTCTTTAGATCTAGAGATTTGCTACAGAATATTCATGACTTTAGAATTATTTCCCTATATTCTACAGTTAACTACAATTAATGTGATCCTCTGTGACTAAACATTAACTTATAAAGTCTCTCCCCTCCTTGTATTTGGTTTTTAAAAAGTATGCCTTTTATTTAAACCAAAAGGACCAGGGTAACCACAAAAGTAGCAAAGGAGTTAAAGGGTGGAAAGAAAGAGTGGAGAGGGTGGTAAGAATTATAGAGTAAATGTAAGGAAAGGGAAGAAATGGTAGGGAGAAAGTACAAGCGATCTCCCTCTGCTCTAAGGTGTTCAATCACTTTATTGGGAGTTACTGCTTAACCATTGTTAATAAATAAATAAAATAAATATGAATAAATTGCTGACTCTCCACAGTACCAAGGTAATCATTTTGAAAGCAGGCAGAACCCCATCCAGGTAAGAGTCATCCTGGGACAGTGTTGACAATGCCCAGTGTTGCCCAGTGTTGAGGTTGACACTAGTAGAAGAACTTAAAAGGAATTTTGCAAACTCAGGTTTTACAAATTCATCATGTTCCCTAGGAGACTTTCCTCTAAAGCAAATTGGGAGAAGCAATAATGACTTGTCTTTCTCAAGGTGAGGAATAGGGGAAAGGAAATCATTGCTAGAAAAGACATTGGAGCAGGTAAAATCAATCACCAGAATTCTGGACATGCTGAGAATTACCTTTTCAGTTGGTGGGTTGGAGGCTTGGAGAATGAAAATTGGTATAGTCTAGCTGCAATTCCAGACATTATTCCAGTAATTAAGTAGTCTCCTGGCTTGTAGTAATGGAACCATTCCTTTTCTTCTATTATCACCTTAAGTGGACATTTCATCAGCATACAGGCACAGGGAATTTGAGACAGAAGCTGAAGCAGAAAGAGCTGTTTATGCAGCAACAGCAACATTTGACACATACTGCAGAAGATCCTTCCTATAGTTCTTTATTCAGCACAGTTAAATCTCAGAGTTCACAGAAGACCATAACTACAGTGAAGAAGTTCCACTGTGGCCCCAGATTTGGAAGAGTTATCTGCAATTTCAGACTGCTACAGTATTTGCTCCATTTTACTTCAACCTCTGCTTTCATCATAGAAGGAGGCTGTTATAATCAGATTTTCAGGTGCTGTATATCCCATTTGTTGTCACATTGATTGGTAACTAATTGGGGTGGTGGAAATCCCATAAACCTTGTTCAAAGGAGAATAAATAATCATGATTTTAATAATTAGAAGGGGAATTGGGAACGAGCATTGCCACAAAAGTGTGCAGTTGGTGAAAAGAATTTTGTTTGGCTCAGGAGAATAATCATAATCTGAGAGTCAAGAAAGCAACAATTCAGGGAAGTTTGATTGTTTTTTAGTCTATAAACTTATTCTTGGGATTCTAAAGATTAAAATGTGGAAAAACAGTTCAACGCTCTTGAATGAGTCAGCAGGCCATTATAATTCCTTCTTTTTCTGTCTGGTGTGGATGAAATCATCTTCCTCAATGAAAGTCAGATACTCCAGAATGGTTAACTCCAGATCATGATATATTGAACAACCTATTGGCGGCCCCTGTTAAATGTCTTGTATCTTTCAAAATGTGGAAGACTATCAGTCTTCATGATTACAAATAAGATCTAGTCGAAATTCCCTGGTGCATTAATCTGAAAAATGGCGTGTTACTGACTTGTTCATAATGTGATGACATTTGCTGTCATACGTTATACAGTAGGGGACCGAGAGATGGTGCTGTAGGAGTGCAATAGCAAAAAAGGCTGAAGTTGAAGGGGTAAACAAAATCTGAAAAGCTGAGACCTTGGTCAAAGCTATACGATAGGCAGATTTGAGTTCTTCTGTTAAATATGCACCTGAAACCTTTATCCATTGTATCGTCCAAAACCCATTTGATGGAGTATAAGTAAATTAATTACATATATTTCCTGGACAATTAATTGCTTCAAGGATGAATGTTAATTTGAAGCCAAAATGGGACAACTAATTCTCACTAACAGAGATGAAATGATAGAAGGTGTTGAAGCCATAGGAACCTTGGGAGGAAGTGATCATGCAATATTGGAATTCAACATTATGGAAGCACAAGCAATAGAACACAGTCAAACTAGAGTCTTGGACTTCAAGAGAGCTAATTTCAATAAACTTAGAGAGGGCATGGGAAGGATTCCATGGATGAGAATCCTCAAGGGGAAAACAACTCAAGAAGCTTGGGAAATTCTGAAAAATGAGATAATAAAAGCACAGTCTAGCACATTACAAACAAAGAGGAAAAATAAGAGCTCTCAAAAGAAACCAGCATGGCTGTATAAACAACTCTCTGACAAATTGAAAGATAAAAAGGACAAGTATAGAAAGTGGTAAGAGGGGCACATAACAAAGTCAGAATATCAGTAAATAGCCCGAGCTTGCAAAGATGAAGTGAGGAAAGCTAAGGGTCAAAATGAACTAAGGCTTGCGACCAAAGTCAAAAATAACAAAAAAAGCTTGTAAAAAGCTTGTTGGCTTTTAGTAATGACTTTGTTTGCCTCTAGATGTTCGCTGATTCGTTGTTTGATTATCTTTTCCAGAATCTTCCCGGGTATTGAGGTCAGGCTGATAGGTATGTAATTGGGTATGTCTAGTTTAACGAAGAGAAGGATGAGGGGGGACATAATAGCAGTGTTCCAATATCTCAAATTTCCTGCCCTTTTAATATTTCCTTCTTTGGGTGGCTGACTTCCCAAAATACAAAGATTTTGATAGTTTAAATCTAGTATTTTTTTATATAGTTTTTGGTAAAATTATTCTTGTTTATTATTTGGTGCGTATATTGCTACCATCAGTATCTGTTTTTGATCCATCATTATTTCCACCACTAATATTATTCCCTCTTCATCTGCATAAATTTGTTTGGGATTCATCATTTCTTTAATGTATAGAGCTATTCCTCTTTTCCTTTGAAGTGCTAATGCTAAAGTAAAGTAAAGTTTACCAATTTTCGGTTGCTCTAACAACTTATAATGTTGTCTCTTAAAGAATTCCATTGCTTTAAGTGGCGTGTCCAGTCTATATCCTTTCGTATCCCAGTAAATTAAAATCCCTTCTGGAATCAGCCATCTGAAGTTCACTCCTTTTTCAATTAATCTCCTGATATTCTCTTCGGGATTCTCTTATTCTCCTAGGAGTTTGTTTGAGGACTACAATTTCTTTTTCTTTGTATTACAAAAATTCATCTCTTACTTTTCTCAAAATCTCATCTCTTGTAGATCTTTTAAGAAATCTAACATGCACTTCCCTGGGGACTTTATTTCTTCTAGCATAGTTTGAGTTGACTCGATAGATCTGGTCTAATTCTCCTTCCATTAACTATTTCCCAGTTCCTAATGCATCTGCCAATAATTCGGTTATCAAGCCTAGGAGATCCTCTTCCTTATCTTCCATTATGTTTTGAAATCTTAAAAAGTATGAGGCTTTTTCCATCTCTATCCCTGCTATCAAGTTTTCTAGTTCTTCATTTATTTGGATCAACTTCTGATTTTCATCTTTTAAAACTTCTAGTTTCTGGTCATCTGTTTAAAATTTTCAAATTGAGAATCCATATTGTTAATTTTTTGATTCATTTTATCAAAATCACTTTTCAACTCCTCATGGTTTTTCGATGTGACCGCATGTGAGTAGCGATTGCCTCTTGAATTGCTTCTAGAGTCGCTTGAATGTTCTTTTGGAAGGTATCAGTCTTTTCTTGTTGAAGCATTGTAGCAATTGATCTCTGATAGACTGGACTTGCAGAAGCCGAAGCGGCAGCAGAAGATCCTTTTTTTTTCAACTTTAGATAAGTTAGGAGCACTCATCTTTTTCTTTAAATCATACGTTGTAATCCACCAAGTAAGTCAAAATTTATAATCCAATAAGCTCCTAACAAATAGGAGAGGTAAACAATAAAAATAGTAAGTAATAAAAAAGAGCAGAAGGGCAAAGAGAAAAAAGAGAAAAAAGAGAAAAAAGAGAGAAAAAATATACCAAAATTTGTAATCCAAAGTATTCTGTTCAGAGGGGTTTCTTGTTATTCACTCTTTCAAAACAGCTCGTAAAGATTCCAGGTCAAGCTGTATTTGTAATCCAGGGAAGTCTGATGACTTCAAACACACTTTTTATTTATAATTGTAATCCATCCTGTAAGACAGGGCAATCCAAAAAGAGCCTTTCTTTCCCAGCCACAATCCTCAGGACTTCAAATTCCAAGGACACCAAGATGTTTAAAATATAAGCAATGTCCAGGCATACGGCCAGGTTTTACTCCAATCAGAGCAAATTGCATGTAGTTCTCAGTTTTGCCATTAGATGTCATTAGATGTCCATTCCCACCCTACTTTGAAAAAGTTTAAGAAGTTAAAAACCCTATGGTTTCCAAGCAAGAAATAAACAAAAAAAAAGATTTATAAAACCCAACGTTTTCCAAGTTATCCTTCTTTTATGCCTCAGTCAGCTTATACTGTTATAAGTCAGGAGTAAGGAAAAAAAAACCCTGGAGCTAGGGGCTTTGTTTTTGAATGCTATTGGAATGCTGTTTCACAGAACTGGTAACCACTTGTAGAGAGATAAGAAAAGTAGTCTCACCCAGATCAGCTGTTTGCCTTCTGCTTTAAAATTTGTTGTCTCTGACGATCAGCTGCTTGTGGCAGACTGCATGGGTGCGGTCAGCCTTTCTTCCTGCTGGACCCCAGGGCTCCTTTGGATCAAGCAGGCCAGCTACCATTGGCCCGCGATCTGCAAAGTTTCACTCTTTGGCCAGTCGCCTCTACAGGGCGACTTTCGGACCTATTGGACTTCCCAGCTGCTAGAAATCGGACTTGAGGAAGAGAAATTCATTCCCCAGTGCCCATCTTGCAGCGACATCACAGGAAACTCCTCCTTTTACCACTGAGAATTTCAGCTGAGAAAAAAGGAATAGACTTGGGGGCTGCTTATCTGGGTGGCAGAGATAATAAATATTCTAAATTTGGGCTATCTGAATTTTGAACATAAATACTGACTTTCAGAACTGTATTGTGGAATTATTTTCTTGTAGAAGAAACATATGGAACACTTTGGATTATAAATCTTGATTGTTGAACAACCTTCAATGGTTCTTTTTTCTCCCTGGACAGAAAGGATATATTTCTTACTGGACAGAAAAAAACGAATTTTACCTATATCTACTTAGGGGAGACTCAAGAACAGACAGTTGGTTGGATAAATCTATAAAGATTCCTTATAATAATAATAAAAAAAAATGGATGTTCCATGCTCAGCATTAAATAGTAAAACATCATCTTTAACATATGTTCCCAGTAGCCTTAACGTGCCATATCACCAAGAAAATACTGATGAAACACAGAAAGAAATTCTCTCCATGATGAAATTAATGCAAAAAACAATTACTTTAGCTTGTGAGCAGATTAATAATAACACAAAGGAAATAAAAGAACAATTTTATAACCTAAATTTACAAACTCAGAAAACAACTACAAAGAAGGAACCAGCAACTCAGAAAATAGAAGGAAAACTAGAGAATGCTGACACAAATATTGAAGATCTAAAGAAATAAATTAATGACCAGACTCAGATAAATGAAAACTCAGAAGACAAAATGATAATACTGGAAATGGAAAAGACATTTTATGAATCCAAGTTTCAGAACATACTGGATGACAAGGAAGGAGAGCTGATGGAATGGAAGATAAAATCGTTAACAGAACTGTAGGGAACTGGAGAAGGAGGGAGGCGGTTTAATGAATATCAACGGGCTAGCTCTTCCAAAAATACTTTAACCAAATTGTTTCTCTTGTTCCAAATAATATATACAAAAATAGAGGAAGAATTATTTGATGATCCAAATGCACTGACTTGGAAAGTTAGTTGGGAAAGAAAGAAAGCTAGAGTAAGATTGAAGGAAACAGAAGCTTTGACCTATTAGAGGGGATGCCATATTATTAATTAGAGGTATGAATATGGTTAAGAATAGAATGTTAGAAATAGAAGTATTATTATAACTAGATAGTTAGGATTTATAATTAGAATATTATATCTTGGTATAAAAAGGGAAATAAGAATATGTTAAGAATATGTTAAGAATTTTGAAGGGATGCTTTTGGTTGCCCAAATTGTTTCAAAATTATAAATGATTGGGATACTTTGAACATGGATGGGAAATTAAAATTGAAAAAAAGCGAAAATAGGATATGGATTAAATTAGTGGAAATTGAATGCAAATGCAATTAAGATATGCTTTGGGTAGAAAAGATATTTTAAACTGATATTATTGATATTATTAGAAAAGTGTAACAAATGTTGATATGCATATGTATGTTTACTAACAGTAATAAGAATTGTATTTGCTTGATGCGGAAAAATGGTTATTGCCAGAAGAAGAGAGGATATACTGGCGGGTATAATAGTGCACTTAGTTGGAAGAAGCTTATATGTACCACAGAATTACTAATGGACTTAATTATCACATTGTCTATTGAGCACTTGTATGTGAAAATAGAAAATTAATAAAACATTTATATATATAAAAAAGAAAATCATGAGAAGAAAAGTTGTCATGATGTTTATCAAAAATTAAAATATCAAGTTGCCCATTAGGAGTATTTCTCCCCTTCCCTTTTGAAACATGTCGGTTTCGGGATTTGAGATGATTAAAAGCAAATAATAAGAATCAACTGAAAGCACATTCAGGGAAAGCCAGGTTTGTAGGATTTCTTCAGCTGTATTATACCTCTACTATTGCTTAATGGTTTCCACTCTTTTTTAAAGGTGAAGGGTGAAAATCAATAAATATTTTATTTAGAAAGAGGCCCTGCTTTTTAAAAAAATTAATGGGGGTCCCCATAACTTATCTTTTAGATTGTTATGTATATGCTTCTCATAGCCAAAAACATCTGTTCTCCTCCGTTTCTCTCACAGGAAATGAGAGAAATCCTAGATCCAAACTAAGCCAAAACATACATACATACATACATACATACATACATACATACATACATACATACATCACATATCTAGGAACCAGAAGTGTGTGACTATTGCAAAGGAATGGCAGGATTTTCCATGATGTGCAGATCATCTCTTCTGAGATGGTGTGCATGGGATAACCACCATGTTCATTCTTATTGAGTGCTGGGCACTGGACACTTTGATTTGGTAAAGAATTGGAGGGAGTAAATTTTTCTCATCTTTGCAGATAACCCAGAAGTAACTAAGATAGGTAAGAAGCTATAATGACAGAAATCAAAATTAGGACAGTCTAGAATCCTGACTTAGCATAATGAGTGAAATTGATCAGTATGTAAATAAAAAGACATACATTGCAATTGCATTTGTGAGGGCTTTGCTCTTCTAGTGCTTTCTGAATATCCAAAGACAGCTAGTTTAGAAGGCAGAGGTAATGGCATTACCAAGACAAGATCAAATAAAAGTAGTACTGACTTACATGACATAGCATTCCTAATTTGTTCCACAATAGACAAAAAAACAAAGACAAAGAAAAGACACATGAACACAAAAAAACCCTATATATTCAAAGGTAAAGGTTTAGATAGGTATAGGTAAAGATTTCCTCTGTCAGTCTTGATCAACCCAAGGACTGGTGCTTATCTTTGATTCATAAACGAAAAACCGGCTTTGTCTGAAGATGCTTTCATGGTCATGTGGCTGGCAGGACAATACACCGAAGGTGCACAGAACATTGTTACTTTCCCACTGAACTGGTACCTATTTATCTACTTGCATTTATGTGCTTTTGAATTGCTAGAGTGGCAACACACACACACACACACACATGCTATATGTATATGTATATGGAAATGTATATGGATATGGATATGGATATGGACATGGATAAAATACAGGAATCTATTTTAATGCTTCTCATAAGCACACCTTCATTGTCACATCAGGTGTCTACACGACTTTTTTTTCAAATCATTCAGAGTTGTATATATTTTTATTTGACTGAAGACAGTCTAAAATAATAATTTGTCTCATTAATTTATTCAAAAGTATGGTGTTCATGTTAATATTTTATCTATTCTTAATATATAGAGTATTATCTCTCTCTGTTTCTCTCTCTCTCAATCTCTCTCATCTCTCTCTCTCTCTCTCTTCTCTATCTATCATCTCTCTCTCTCTCTCTCTCTCTCTATCTATCTATCTATCTATCTATCTATCTATCTATCTATCTATCTATCTATCTATCTATCTATCTATCTATCTATCTATCTATCTATCTATCTATCTATCTATTATCTTACATTATCCAGCCAGAAGAGATCAATCAAATATATATTAGAAATTAATGTCAGAATATCATCCCAGAAAATAAAATATAACACTAACCTATATAGCAACAAAAACACAAATCATCATTAGCCATAGTCTTTAATTTAATCTAAAACTATCTCAGAACACCTCTGGTAACATCTCTGGCCTGGTTTCAGAAATTTTATTAATGTTATTGATGATACTTATGATTTAACATAAATTCAGATTATAGCAATTGAAGGATATGATTATTTCAAATAGTTTGAGTTGTTTTAGCAGCTTTACTACTCAATTATTATAATATAAAATTCACATGGAATGAAGAAACATAAGCTACAACACATAAAACATGACTTCAAAGTATGTGATTTTATACTGAATGTAAACTGTACAAAAATAAACACCAACATCAGGAGACTTAATGATTTTTTATCATCAGATTTTCTTTGGTGTTCATGGCAGGTCTCAGGATAATAATGTAGCATTTGGGGATAAAGATGCAGACTAGTAAACCCAGGCTGGAGGCCAGGATGGAGAAGATCTGCACGGCTACCATATATTTCCCTTTGGAGCTCAAGTAGATGGGTACAAAGGAGATCCATACACTACAAAAAACCAACATGCTGAAGGTGATCAGTTTGGCTTCATTGAAACTCCCTGGCAGCTTTCGAGCCAGAAATGCCACCAAGAAGCAAATGACAGCCAGAAAACCCATGTAGCCAAGGGCAGTGTAGAACATGGCAACTGAGCCTTCATTGCACTGCAACAAGATGTGTCCTGGTTGGGAATGAAAGTCAGAATCTGGGAATGGGGGAAAATTTCCCAGCCATATCATACAGATGCCTACTTGAATACCAGAGCAGGCTAAGACAATAGAGTTGGCCAGACTCTTCCCCAGCCATTTCCTCATGCTGCTGCCTGGCTTTGTGGCCAGGAAGGCCACCACCACCATTACTGTCTTGGCCAGCACAGAAGATACAGCAACTGAGAAAACAATACTGAAAATGGTTTGTCGAAGAAAACAAGTCATTTTTATGGGGCGACCAATGAATAGAAGAGAAGTCAAGAAAGAAAGCAGGAGTGAAACCAGGAGGATGTAGGTGAGTTCACAGTTGTTGGCTTTGACTATGGGAGTTTCTCGGTATTTAATGAAGGTTCCGAGAATAAAGGCAGTGGTCAGGGACAAAGCAATGGCAAAGAAAGCCAGGATGAATCCCAACAATTCTTCATAGGATAAGAAGCTTATACTTTTGGGGACACACTGATCTCGCTTCTTGTTGGAATGATGGTCATCTGGACACTTGTCACATTGGGATGCATCTGAAAAAAAATAGTTAGCATGTATCTGTTTCTGCAGCTGTAGGAGCATGAAAACCACAACAAAACTCAATTACTTCATTTTCAAGGAATAATATAATATTTCTGCCCAGAGGTATCCGTATGACACAACATTTGTTAAATGTTAAAATGTAGCCTTTTTTTAAAGGCTAAAGAGAAATGTGATTATCAGCTCTCAAAGACTTGTCCTCTTGCCTGAAACCAAACAAGAAAATTACAACTCAATAGAAATCAACAACCTTTCATTATTTATTTTAATATTTACATCATCATACAAAATTTGGTAATAGTGCCCAATATTGAAAGTTTGTCGATGCCTTTAAGAAATTTAATGTATTTCTTGCTTCTTTATCAAATACCCCCCCCAAAGCAAGAGAGAATATTGATTGTATCCTGATTTATTCTTTCTTTCTTTTTTCTTTTTGGAGCCACCTACTGTACCTTTTTGCACAGAGAATGTTCCTTTCATACACAGAGAACAGTCATAGCAGCAAACTGGTGCTCCCTCTCTCTCAAGCTTGGCATAACCTGGGGAGCAACTTTCTGTACATCTTGAATAAGGCACCGTCTAAACAGAAACAGAAAGATTACTCAGGGCAATATATGAATTAGAAGGGTTTACTGAAATCAACTGGTTTCCAGACGCTCAGAAGTACACTGAGCAAAATCAATCAAGGACTGGTTGTTGTTCTTGTTGTTAGTTGTGAAGTTGACCCCATGGACAACGTTCCTCCAGGCCTTCCTGTCATCTACCATCTTCTGGAGTCCATTTAAGCTCATGTCTACTGCTTCAGTGACTCCATCCAGCCACCTCATTCTCTGTCGTCCTCTTCTTTCCCAGCATTAGGCTCTTCTCCATTGAGTCCTTCCTTCTCATTAGGTGGCCAAAGTACTTGAGTTTCAACTTCAGCATCTGGCCTTCTAAAGAGCAGTCAGGGTTGATCTCCTCTAGCACTGACCGGTTTGATCGCCTTGCAGTCCAGGGGACTGGTAGCATGGGCTTTAATTACTCTGCTTGCAAGTGCCAAATGAAAGGTGAGAATTAGAATGAGAATGCTATAACTTATTTGTTTCCCAACTTGGCTTTCTCAGGAAACCTCCAAAATGTAGCTTTCTCTTCAGTCATTATTTTTCTCTCTTACAACTGATCATTGTATAATTGTATGTAAATGACTTTTTTAGCTGCCCTCATTTCCCTCACCACATTCTTTAATGACATCTTTCTCTTATGCAATTCAATGGGCTAAGTTTTTCGTATTCTGGATTTTCGCCTAAAGGTGCTTTTTCAAAAGGCAACTGGTCTTTGTTTTCTCTTGAAGACATTTCGCTTTTCATCTCAGAAGCTTCTTCAGTTCTGACTGAATCGTGGAGGATGAAAGGATTTATATTCCTCGCAGTCATCTGGTCATTAGCAATCTTTCTGAGAGTTGTTAAGGCTACTTGGAGGGTCACCTGAATAGTGCAAATGGGTGTGGAACCTTGGAACTGCTGAATCTATATCCTGTTTACAACATAGTCCTTCAGCAGTTCCAAATCCTTCCATCCTCCACCATTCAGTCAGAACTGAAGATGTTTCTTCTATGAGAAGTGAAATGTCTTCAAGGAAAAACAAACTCCAGGTGACTTTTGAAAAAGCACCTTTGGCACAACAATAAGCTGGATGACAGAGAATAATAATAACAATAACAATAACAATAACAATAACAATAACAATAACAACAACAACAACAATAATAATAATAATAATAATAATAATAATAATAATAATAATAATAATAATAATAATAATAATAATAATAATAATAATAATAATAATAATAATAATAAAGTTGGAAGGGACCTTGGCGGTCATCTAGCCCAACCCCCTGCTCAGGCAGGAAACCCTATATCATTTCGGACAAGTGGCTGTCCAGTCTCTTCTTAAAAACTTTCAGTGTTGGAGCATTCACTGCTTCAAGAGGCAGGTTGTTCTACTGGTTAATTGTTCTAACTGTCAGGAATTTTCTCCTTAGTTCTAGGTTGCTTCTCTCCTTGATTAGTTTCCATCCGTTGCTTCCACTTTCTATACTTTTCCTCCATATACATTTAGGATTTTCTGTTACTGAAAACAAGATGATTTGATATACTGTAAATTATGGCTTCATCCCATAATACAGTTGATGGTACAGCAGGTTCCAATGTGTGATAGATTAGTGAAAAACCTCTAAAATAAAATATCTAATACATTAATGAGGCTTATTTGGAAGTCATCACAATTGACTTCAATAAGTATTATTTCTGAGCAGAAAAGTTTGAACATATGGAGGTAAATAGAAGAGCAAAAAGTAAGCAGCATCAGCTATTTTGTTAAATAATGTTGGCCATTGAATGGCACTCTGATTGATGGAAATCTTGACTTCCGAGGAGGCTTCTCTTTCTACACTCCCAATTTTCACCCCTGCATCAGACTTTTCCCAAAATGATGTCCAGTGCATGATATTAAAGTCACAAAGAGGAACTCCATTTTCATCAAAATAAATCCCATCTCTGGAAATATTGTGATGTTGGAAGATTCTCAGGAACCTATGAAGCTGCAGAAACAGAGAAAAAACATTACAATTTGAGCCGTTATTCAATGTTTGGCAATGTTTCTTCCTATTATTCTGGACTGGAAGTACTCTGAATAATAATAATAATAATAATAATAATAATAATAATAATAATAATAATAATAATAATAATAATAATAATAATAATAATAATAATAATAATAATAATAATAATAATAATAAAGTTGGAAGACACCTTGGAGGTCATCTAGTCCAACCCCCTGCTCAGGCAGGAAACCCTATATCATTTTGGACAAACGGCTGTTCAGTCTCTTCTTAAAAACTTCCAGTGTTGGAGCATTCACCGCTTCAAGAGGCAGGTTGTTCTACTGGTTAATTGTTCTAACTGTCAGGAACTTTCTCCTTAGTTCTAGGTTGCTTCTCTCCTTGATTAGTTTCCATCCATTGCTTCTTGTCCTGCCTTCAGGTGCTTTGGGAAAAAACTTCACTCCCTCTTCTTTGTGGCAGCCCCTGAGATATTGGAACAATGCTATCATGTCCCCCCTCATCCTTCTCTTCATTAAACTAGACATACCCAATTCCAGTAGCCGTTCCTTATATACGTTTTAGCCTCCAGTCCCCTAATCATCTTTGTTGCTCTTCTCTGTAATCTTTCTAGAGTCTCAACATCTTTTTTATATCGTGGTGACCAAAACTGGATGCAGTATTCCAAGTGTGGCCTTACCAAGCATTGTAAAGTGGTATTCATACTTTGCGTAATCTAGATTCTATCCCTCTGTTAATGCAGCCTAGCACTGTGTTTTTGGTTTTTGGGAGCTGCAGCACACTACTGGCTCATATTTAAGTGATTGTCTACTAGGACTCCGAGATCCCTCTCACAGTTACTACTATTGAGCAAGGTACCCCCTAAACCATACCTGTACATTTGGTTTTTCTTGCCTAAATGCAGAACCTTACTTTTTTCACCATTGAATTTCATTTTGTTAGATAGCGCCCAGTGTTCAAGTCTGTCCAGATCCTCCTGTATCTTAAGCCTGTCTTCTGGAGTGTTGGCTATTCCTGCCAGCTTGGTGTCGTCTGCAAATTTGATGCATTCCCCATCTATCCCCTAGTCCAAATCTTTGATGAAGATGTTGAAGAGCACTGGGCCCAGAACAGAGCCCTGGGGCACCCCCACTACACACTTCCCTCCATGTAGATGCAGTTCCATTGAATACCACATGCTGAATACGGCCAGCCAGCCAGCTACGAATCCATCTGGTGGTGATGCTAACCCACATTTTTCTATCTTATCAAGTAGTAGGTTGTGATCTACTTTATCAAATGCCTTACTGAAGTCCAAGTAAATTATATCCACAGCATTCCTCTGATCCACTAATTTTGTCACTTGGTCAAAGAATGCAATAAGATTGGTCTGGCATGATCTGTTTTTGACAAACCCATGTTGGCTTTTAGTAATGACTTTGTTTGTCTCTAGGTGTTCGCTGATTTGTTGTTTGATTATCTTTTCCAGAATCTTTCCAGGTATTGAGATCAGGCTGATAGGTCTGTAATTTCCTGGATCCATTTTTTCCCCTTTTTTGAAGATGGGAACTACATCAGCTCTTTTCCAGTCCTCTTGTAGTTCCCCAGTGCTCCAGGATCTTTGAAAAATATAGTTCAGTGGTTCTGAGATCACATCAGCCAGTTTCTTGAGAACTTTGGGGTGTAATCCATCTTGTCCTGGTGATTTGAACTCGTCTAGGCTGGACAGGTGCTCACTTACCATTTTCTTGCCTATCTTAACTTGTGTTTCTATTCTGTTTTTTATGGCACTATTTTGATAGGTTGGTCTGTTTTTTCCCCTTTGTGTAAAGATAGATGCAAAAAACGAGTTAAATAGTTCTGCTTTCTCCCTGTTGCTTGTCACCTTCTTGCCACTTTCACCTACTAATGGACTAATCATTTCCTTAACTTTTTTCTTGTTTCTTACATGTTGAAAGAAGCTCTTTTTTCGTTATTTTTGACTTTGGTTGCAAGCCTTAGTTCATTTTGAGCCTTAGCTTTCCTCACTTCATCTTTGCAGGCTCGGGCTATTTGCTGATATTCTGACTTTGTTATGTGCCCCTCTTTCCACTTTCTATACTTGTCCTTTTTGTCTTTCAATTTATCAGACAGTTCTTTATGCAGCCATGCTGGGTTTTTTTGAGAGCTGTTATTTTTCCTCTTTGTGGTTATTGTGCTAGACTGGGCTTTTATTATGTCACTTTTCAAAATTTCCCAAGCTTCTTGAGTTGTTTTCCCCTTGGGGAATCTCATCCATGGAATCCTTCTCAAGCCCTCTCTAAGTTTATTGAAATTAGCTCTCTTAAAGTCCAAGACTCTAGTTTGACTGTGTTCTATTGCTTGTGCTTCCATAATGTTGAATTCCAATATTGCATGATCACTTCCTCCCAAGGTTCCTATGGCTTCAACACCTTCTATCATTTCATCTCTGTTAGTGTGAATTAGATTTAAAATGGCTAATTCCCTAGTTCCGTTCTCTATTTTTTGGGAGATAAAATTGTCTCCTAGGTTTGTCAGGAATCTACTTGATCTTCCCCTTGGTGCAGAATTTGTCTCCCAGTTGATGTGCAAGGTAAAGTCCCCCATTACTATTGTGATGTGCTTCCTACATACCTTAGTTAGCTGACTAGCAAAAAGTTCATCTATTTCCTCTGTTTGGTTGGGTGGCCTATACTATACACTTATGGCAATAATTCAACTTCGTCAGATCACCATTACAGTCTGAAAGAGATTGATTCAGTATTTCACGGGAAGCTTCTCTCATCATTCTCCAGGGCTCTACAGCTCTTTTTCAGATATTTATCTCACATTCTTGAAAATGTGGGATAGACAACACCACCACCAAATGGTTTATAACTGGCTGACAAATCGTACTCAATGTGTAGTCCTCTAGGGAACTACATCCATATGGAAAGAATAAGCTGTGGGGTACCCCAAGGTTCCATTTTAGACCCAGCACTCTTCAATATCTTCATAAAAGATCTAGACGAGGGAATTGAAAAGGAACTCATCAGATTGCAGATGATACTAAACTGGCAGAAATAGCCATCTCCTCAGAAGACAAGCCCAAGATCCAAAAAGATCTTGACAGACTTGAACACTGAGCCCTATCTAACAAAATGAAATTCAACATAGATAAAGGTAAGGTTTTGCACTTAGGCAAGAAAAACTAACTATACAGATATAGACTAGGTGAAACTTGGCTTAATGTCAGTAACTGTGAGAGGAATGTGTGGATGAACATTTTGTGGCCCTCAGAAGATGCTTTGAAAAAACATTGATTTATATCTTGTTGCTATGTTAGAAATTGTTAGGTAGCAAAGTCCAATTTCAATCCAGAACAAACAATCAAGCCTAACTCCTTAGCTTGGAAACTAGATCACTTTGTGATCACAAGAAAGGGTTGAGGATTGCTGGAATATTCTGATACTTATTTAATTTTGAAAATCACATTGTCACCATAGAGCTATTTCTGTCACAAAAGCATCCCAAACCAGCACAGGTTGTTTAACTTTGGAAAGTTTTTCTCCATCATCTCCTTCTCAAACTCACTCTCAAATACTATAAACTGGGCAATTGTTCTTTGGAATATTCCACCCCTCTTTACATCTAATTTAATATTGAGGAATTGGACAGGGGAAATCAGTAGAACCTCAAAGAAGAAGACTTACCTGCCATGGCTGCACAATCTGGGATGATTCATGGTATCCAACTTGCATTCTCCTCTTACTCTGTTGGGACGAAGAGGCAGCACTGAGGACCCATGCCACAGTTTGAATTACTTTGGAAATACTGGAGGGATCCTGAGAGAGGATTCTTGCAATCACATCATGGGGTGGGAATTCCCAGTCCTCTTTTTCTTTGCATTTTTTCCAAATTTTCTTAGCTAATAAAGGACTTGAATTGGAACATTGGAATGCTTCCTTTCCATACACTGTGACCATAGATGTATAAGTTTTAAAGTCATAATACTGAGTCCTTCTCTTTGTCTTGGTGAGGAAGGAAAACAAAGCATATTTATTTTGGAGATCAACCGAGAGGTCAAAAGTACCTACACTTAAAGCTGTCAAAGTTGTTGCAATCCACACTCTTCCCACAATGAATTTCTTACTCTTCTCAAGCCATTGTATTACTGATGTTAATATCATTGAGGCCTTAGAATCCAGTTGGCATGCTATAATTTTTATTTGACTCTTGATAAGAGAACGGAATATTTCCCATTTTTCTTGCATGAGGGTGTCTCCAGCACTTGTCTTCATATTTGCTTCTGGGATGGTTCCTGAGAGGACAATGCAAATCCCATTTTTTAGAGCAAGAGCTTCCAAGCTTCTTTTGAATTTTTCTCCTCTGTCATTGTCCAGAGAAAGGAGGCCGATCCACGTCCATTGAAAATGCAGGAGCATCTTGACAATCGCAGAGTAGGGAGGGTTTTCGTTTGGGGTCATCCGATATGAAAAAGGAAAATGTTTATTTTGCTCAGCAATCTGGTTGATGACACTGTAGTTGATCTAAGATAAAACAGAAGGTATTGGTAATTTGTGTCAGTTTTAATGATAAAAGTCACATGGTAAATCTAAGGGCCTTTCCCTACTGCTGAGAGAAGTTTCAAACAATAACTGCATGAATTTTACTGGCTCCCTTGATGTTCTGTCCTGTTGTCTTGTATGCTCCCTTTGAAACTGGGGAGCCCTGAATTATCTGTGGGTGGTGTTCATGGGTGGTCCTGATGGAGCACATCCCTCTGGTCAACCCTTACCCATGCAGTTTTGCCTGAGTGATGGAGTAAATAAAACGCGGCACTTTTGCTGTCAACAACAACTCACATGAGCCCTACATACTTTGTTTTTACCCACATTGTAAATCTGTGGCTCACCCACCCGCTCATGGAATATTTTTTTTTAACTGATAAACATGTTAAATTCTCATAGATTATTCCTGCTTATTTCATTGCTTCATACGTTGGACTTGAAATATTGTTTGTTATATTCCCCCTTAGCAATTGTTTAATATTGGTATATTATTTTATTGTTTTCATTCATATAATTGATTTCAAATATTTCTATATGAACTGTTTAATTGGATGAATTTCTTTCAGACATTTAGAATGCAAAAGTCTGTTTAATAACCTCACTTTAAAAAAACCCCAAGACAACTGGCATTGTGTCAAGCTCCAGTTCAAAATAGGAAAGAATATTATGACATACTTTCTTTTGTCTTGTACACTGGAGAAAGCTAAAAGCTGCTTTCCGGGGGTGCCCTCAAACTGTCTTGACCCATTCCTTTTTCTTTCATATCTTTCTTTTCCAATTTTTACTTCAGTCTCAAGACTATAAAAATGAGGAATTCCTCACTGTGAAAGTTATTAAGAGTTGAAACATCCTGTCTCCTGGAGTTCCATCACTGGATATTTTTGAGGAAATATTGGACCACAATTTATCTGTAGTGGTCTGACCATTCTTGGTCCATGTAGGGAGTTGGACTTTTTTATTCTACGATTCTGTGCACAAAACCAGCTCTTATGTATTGGTCACTCTTCAGCTCTTCTAATATTTATTCTATGACTCTCTATTTATTTGGAAATATATATACAAGTGCTGCCTTTTAGGCAAGCACTTGTATATATTTGTATATCTGAAGAATTTACAACATGGAATTAATTACATTTGGCTTTATACCTGTGGGATTTTTATGATACTCAAGACATTAGAAATATGATCAAAGAGTTCAGAATCCATATCTTCAAGGACTGCCAGCAGGTTTCTTTGTCTTCCACATCTGTAGTTTGGGATGTTCTCCTGCCCTGTGGACACCACGTCGATCATGGCCTCATATGTCAGTCTTGCACTGAAAAAGTTCTGATAGATGTTGTAGCCCAGGGTGATATTGGGCAAGAGCCTTGAATTCTGGTTGATTTCATGAACAGCCAACAAGAAGGGCAGAATGTGGTAGAAGGTGTTCTCACTGCAACATAAGAAATCTCCAAAGCATGTCATCTTTAGTGTAGCTTTACTGTAGCTTTATAGCTATATATATTATAGCTATATAGTGCAATGCCAAAAAGATAATCAGACACTCATTATTTAATTAAATTATTCAATTTATTTGGGCTTTGCAGGTGATAGATATCTTTGAAATTTCTATTAGAAGAACAGTCCCATTGACATCACTAGGAACTTCTTGCCAAAAGAAATATCAGGGAGATATAGTAACTTCTTATGTCAGGATCAAAAGAATCCTACCAAAATTACCAGAACTGATTCTGCCTATAATTATCTCTAAATTATGACTTGCGGGGTGGTGGGTGAGGAAAATTATTCTATAGTTTAGTAACCAGATAAGGAAAACAATCACAATAGTAAGAAAGCTTTGTACTTTCTTTTACTCAAAAAGAAAGCATGGAGGTTTGTTACTATTGTAACTGTTTCAATCTGTTTAGAATAACCTTTTGCAAAATCAAAGCATTTATTTTATTTACTGACCTATTTCCAGAGATAATATATGAGTTCACAACAATCCATAACATGTAATTAAAATCATGCCCGTACCCTCAGGCACCAGACTAGATATGCCTACAGCTCAGAACCCCATCCTAGCACAATGGTTGGGGGAAGATCTGTGTCTTCCCAGTCCTTCAGAATGCTTATAAGGGATGCTACCAAATATACATGTATATGTTGTGATCATATTATAGGATTTCTTCCTATTATACCCCCCTGGAGATGACTAAAATGCATTTGGGTCAATATAAAAGGGGAGAAATGACATTGCCATAGGTGTATACTATAGGCCACCCAACCAAACAGAGGAAATAGATGAACTTTTTGCTAGTCAGTTAACTAAGGTATGTACAAAGCACATCACCATAGTAATGGGGGACTTTAATTACCCTGACATCAACTGGGAGACAAATGCTGCACCAAGTGGAAGATCAAAGATTCCTTACAAACCTAGCAGACAACTTTGTCTCCCAAAAAGTAGAGAAGGGAACTAGGGGATTAGCCATATTGGATCTAATCCTCACTAACAGATGAAAAGATAGAAGGTGTTGAAGCCACAGGAACCTTGGGGGGGAGTGATCATGCAATATTGGAATTCAACATTCTGGAAGCACAAGCAATAGAACACAGTCAAACTAGATTCTTGGATTTTAAGAGAGCTAATTTCAATAAACTTAGCGAGAGCTAGAGAACGATTCCATGGATGACAATCCTCAAGGAGAAAACAACTCAAGAAGCTTGGGAAATTTGGAAAAATGAGATAATAAAATCCCAATCTAGCACAATAACAACAAAGCAACAGCTCTCAAAAGAAACCAGCATGGCTGCATAAAGAAGTCTCTGATAAATTTTATTTTTCAATAAAGGACAAGTATAAAAACTGGAAAGAGGTGCACATAACTAAAGCAGAATATCAGCAAATAGTCTGAGCCTGCAAAGATGAAGTGAGGAAAGATAAGACTCAAAATGAACTAAGGCTTGTGACCAAAGTCAAAAATAACAAAAAAATCTTCTTTCAACATGTAAAAAACAAGAAAAAAGTTAAGGAAATGATTAGTCCATTAGTGGGGGAAAGTGGAAAGAAGGTGACAAGCAACAGGGAGAAAGCAGAACTATTTAACTCATTTTTTGCATCTGTCTTTACACAAAGGGAAAAAACAGTCCAACCTATCAAAAACAGTACCATGAAAAATAGATTACAAAACACAAGTTAAGATAGGCAAGAAATTGGTAAGTGAGCACCTATCCAGCGTAGACAGGTTCAAATCACCAGGACCAGATGAATTACATTCCAAGGTTCTCAAGGAACTGGCAGATGTGATCTCAGAACCACTGAACTATATTTTTCAAAGATCCTGGAGCACTGGGGAACTACCAGAGGACTGGAAAAGAGCTGATGTAGTTCCCATCTTCAAAAAGGTGAAAAATAGATCCAGGAAATGACAGACCTATCAGCCTGACCTCAATACCTGGGAAGATTCTGGAAAAGATAATCAAATAACAAATCAGCGAACACCTAGAGACAAACAAAAATCATTACTAAAAGCCAACACGGGTTTGTCAAAAACAGATCATGCCAGACAAATCTTATTGCATTCTTTGACCAAGTGACAAAATTTGTGGACCAGAGAAATGCTGTGGATATAATTTACTTGGACTTCAGTAAGGCGTTTGATAAAGTAGATCACAAACTACTACTTGATAAGGTAGAAAAATGTGGGTTAGACAGCATCACCACGAGATGGATTTACAGCTGGCTGACCGGCTGTACTCAGCGTTTGATCCTCAATGGAACTGCATCTACATATAGGGTAGTGTGTAGTGGGGTGCTCCAGGGCTCTGTTCTGGGCCCAGTGCTCTTCAACATCTTCATCAACGATTTGAACGAGGGGATAGACGGGGATCAAATTTGCAGACAACATCAAGCTGGCAGGAATAGCCAACACTCCAGAAGACAGGCTTAAGATACAGGAGGATCTGGACAGACTTGAACACTGGGCGCTATCTAACAAAATGAAATTCAATGGTGAAAAAAGTAAAGTTCTACATTTAGTCAAGAAAAACCAAATGTACAGGTATAGTATAGGTGGTACCTTGCTCAATAGTAGCAACTGTGAGAGGGATCTTGGAGTCCTAGTGGACAATCACTTAGATATGAGCCAGCAGTGTGCTGCAGCTGCCAAAAAAGCCAACACAGTGTTAGGCGGCATTAACAGAGGGATAGAATCAAGATCCCGTGAAGTATTAATACTACTTTACAATGCCTTGGTAAGGCCACACTTGGAATACTGCATCCAGTTTTGGTCACCACGATGTAAAAAAGATGTTGAGACTCTAGAAAAAGTACAGAGAAGAGCACCAAAGATGATGAGAGGTCTGGAGTCTAAAACATATAAGGAATGGTTGCTGGAATTGGATATGTCTAGCTTATTGAAGAGAAGGACGAGGGGGCACATGATAGCAGTGTTCCAATATCTCAGGGGCTGCCACAAAGAAGAGGGAGTGAAGCTATTTTCCAAAGCGCCTGAAGGCAAGACAAGAAGCAACGGATGGAAACTAATCAAGGAGAGAAGCAACCTAGAACTAAGGAGAAATTTCCTGACAGTTAGAACAATTAACCAGTGGAACAACCTGCCTCCAGAAGTGGTGAATGCTCCAACACTGGAAGTTTTTAAGAAGAGATTAGACAGTCATTTGTCTGAAATGGAATAGGGTTTCCTTCCTGAACAGGGGGTTGGACTAGATGACCTCCAAGGTGCCTTCCAACTTTATTATTATTGTTATTGTTATTAACAGCTGGATTAGCAAGTGCTATTACTTATCTGAAGATGGATATCTCTTCATAAGCCTTCTTTAGATCTAGAGATTTGCTGTAGAATATTCATGACTTTAGAATTATTTCCCTATATTCTACAGTTAACTACAATTAATGTTATGTGCAATTTACTCTGTGACTAAACATTATCTTATAAAGTCTCTCCCCTCCTTGAATTTGGTTTTTAAAAGGTATGCCTTTTATTTAAACCAAAAGGAACAGGGTAACCACAAAAGTAGCAAAAGTGTTAAAGAGTGGAAAGAAAGAATGGAGAGGGTGGTAGGAATTATAGAGTAAATGTAAGGAAAGGGAAGAAATGGTAGGGAGAAAGTACAAGCGATCTCCCTCTGCTCTAAGGTATTCAATCACTTTATTGGGAGTTACTGCTTAACTATTGTTAATAAATAAATAAAATAAATATGAATAAATGGCTGACTCTCCACAGTACCAAGGTAATCATTTTGAAAGCAGGCAGAACCCCATCCAGGTAAGAGTCATCCTGGGACAGTGTTAACAATGCCCATGTTGCCCAGTGTTGAGGTTGTCAGTAGTGGAAGAATTTAAAAGGAACTTTGCAAACTCAGGTTTTACAAATTCATCATGTTCCCTAGGAGACTTTCCTCTAAAGCAAATTGGGAGAAGCAATAATGACTTGCCTTTCTCAAAGTGAGGAATATGGGAAAGGAAATCATTGCTAGAAAAGACATTGGAGCAGGTAAAATCAATCACCAGAATTCTGGACATGCTGAGAATTACCTTTTCAGTTGGTGGGTTGGAGGCTTGGAGAATGAAAATTGGTATAGTCTAGCTGCAATTCCAGACATTATTCCAGTAATTAAGTAGTCTCCTGGCTTGTAGTAATGGAACCATTCCTTTTCTTCTATTATCACCTTAAGTGGACATTTCATCAGCATACAGGCACAGGGAATTTGAGACAGAAGCTGAAGCAGAAAGAGCTGTTTATGCAGCAACACCAACATTTGACATATACTGCAGAAGATCCTTCCTATAGTTCTTTATTCAGCACAGTTAAATCTCAGAGTTCACAGAAGACCATAACTACAGTGAAGAAGTTCCAGTTGGCTCCAGATTTGGAAGAGTTATCTGCAATTTCAGACTGCTACAGTATTTGCTCGATTTTACTCCAACCTCTGCTCTCATCATAGAAGGAGGCTGTTAGAAATCAGATTTTCAGGTGCTGTATATCCCATTTGTTGTCACATTGATTAGTAACTAATTGGGGTGGTGGAAATCCCATAAACCTTGTTCAAAGGAGAATAAATAATTATGGTTTTAATAATTAGAAGGGGAATTGGGAACGAGCTTTGCCACAAAAGTTTGCAGTTGGAGAAAAGAATTTTGTTTGGCTCAGGAGAATAATCCTAATCTAAGAGTCAAGAAAGCAACAATTCAGGGAAGTTTGATTGTTCTTTAGTCTATAAACTTATTCTTGGGATTCTAAATATTAAAATGTGGAAAAACAGTTCAACATTCTTGGACTAGTCAGCAGGCCATTATAATTCCTTCTTATTCTGTCTGATGTGGATGAAATCAACTTCCTCAATGAAAGTCAGATACTCCAGAATAGTTAACTCCAGATCATGATGTATAGAACAATATATTGGAGGCCCCTGCTAAATGTCTTGTATCTTTCAAAATGTGGAAAACTATCAGTCTTCCTGATTACAAATAAGATCTAGTCGAAATTCCCTGGTGCATTAATATGAAAAATGGCCTGTTACTGACTTGTTCATAATGTGATGACATTTGCTATGATAAGTTATCTAGTAGGGGGCCAAGAGATGGTGCTGTAGGAGTGCAATAGCAAAAAAGGCTGAAGTTGAAGAGGTAAACAAAATCTGAGAAGCTGAGACCATGGTCAATGCTATACGATGGGCAGATTTGAGTCCGTCTGCTAAATATGCACCTGAGACCCTTGTCCATTGCATCCTCCAAAACCCATTTGATGGAGTATAAGTAAATTAATTACATATATTTCCTGGACAATTAGTTGCTTCAAGGATGAACATTAATCTGAAGCCAGAATGGGACAGCTCACAGTAGCCAACTCATTGTGGCCAACTGGCTATGGCCAACTCATCATGGCACAAGTCACCATGAGACAATTTAACAATTTCATATAATTATTTAAAATGTGCTGGGTGTGATTTACTTTTTTATTAATTGGAAGTGGGAAAAGATCCACTTCCAAGTAATATTTTCCCCATTGTCCCCTGTTACATTTTTTGAGGTTTCCTTAGAAGATGGGTGGATTGGGATAAATAATATTTCTGTCACCCCTTATTTCAGTGGGAAATCAGGTGATTTCAGGGACTTGAAGACCGAAAGAAGAAGTAATAGAGAATTGCCAAAGGGGACCTATCTTTTATTCAGAGTCTGGGTTAGGATATTTCACCTCTGGCTTAATTTAAATACAAGGACTTAACTAAAATACTGTACATAGAATAATATTATAAAGGCAGGATTGGCACAGCACTGAATTCTCCACATCAGATCAATAACGCATTTGTATACCTCACGGCATTTAAAAATGAAACATGCTTTCCCTAGGAATATATTCCCTTAGTCCGTCAAAGAAACTGTGGGAAATCTAATGAAAGTAGATTAACTATCTATTGACTAGCAAACAGAGAGAAAATGTTAGTGTACTGAAGAGCCTATTGATTCAGTGATATGATTTGTGCTCAAATCTAAATGACTTCCAACAGTTCTCACACATTCTGAAACAAGGATCACAGTATTACTTATCTTTCTATTTCAAATGTAATTGACCCCCTCCCCCAGTGGTGGGATTAAAATATGGGAACAACCAGTTCTCTGTGTGGATGTCGCTTCCGGAAGTCTATTCTGGGCCTGGGCAACAAAAAATTAGCTACCGGTTCTGCCAAAATGGTGTGAACTGGCTGAATACCACCACTGCCCTCCCCCAAAAAATCCAATGTTCCTGAATCTTTGAAATTTTGAGTCTGTGGATAATTCTGGGAGTTTCAACATTCATGGAATTGGCTGGAGACATACCCTTTCTGACTAAATATTTGAACTGGATGGGCTGAAATTGGGTTGAGAAAGTGTTCATATAATATTCTACTACCAAGCGATGTATGATTTTAAATGTCAAAACTTTGAACTGCATTTAGAAGCTAGTCAGGACCAAAGCTAATAGGAAATCAGTGCAGAATCCCTTTGATGCACCAACAGCTGAGTAATTGCATTCTAGTCCAATTGAAACTATTGAACGGTCTTTGAAGAAACACCCATGTACAACACATTGGATTAGTCCAGGGAAGGGTGAAAAGGGCTTGGGTTATTCTGGCAAGTTCCTCTTACTCCAGATAGAGTTGTAAAAGATGTACTGTACTAGACAGCTGGCAAGTTCTTAAAGAGATGGGAGTATCAGACCATCTTATTTGTCTCTTGAGAAACCTATATGCGGGTCAAGAAGCAACAGTGAGAATGGGACACGGAACCACTGATTGGTTCAAAATTGGGAAAGGAGTCCGGCAAGGCTGTATACTGTTGCCCTGCCTATTTAACTTATATGCAGAGCACATCATGAGAAAGGCAGGGCTAGATGAATCAAAAGTTGGAATTAAGATTGCTGGGAGAAATATCAACAACCTAAGATATGCAAATGATACCACTCTAATGGCAGAAAGTGAAGAAGAACTAAAGTGCCTCTTGATGCGGGTGAAGAAAGAGAGTGCAAAAGTTTCCTTGAAACTCAACATAAAGAAAACCAAGATCATGGCATCCAGCCCTCTCAATTCCTGGCAAATAGATGGGGAAGAAATGGAGGTAGTGACAGATTTTATTTTCCTGGGCTCCAAGATCACCACAGACGGAGATTTACACTAGAGAGTTGGATTTAGCCATCATTAACAATCTGAATGGTGTTTCTGTGTGCATGTCCCTACTAAATCAGGAATTTCCTCTGTTCCAATGCACCTATCTAACTGAAATCAATTGCAGAGTATTACATACTAGTTGATGACCCACATAGTGTTTAGGATTCATATGAGTCACAGCTGTTGGTGATAAAAGTGTCCCACTGCATCTACTCTAATACCCAGGCTTAATTGCATGGCTAGGATTTTACCAGAAGGATGTGCTGCATGAGGATTATCCATGAGGATCTCTCTTAGATTGTCATAGCTCCCTTAGCACAAATGGAAGTAGGAAAAGAGGAGAGAACTCTAAGGGAGCCAGCATATGCAATGCAGGTATTCTTTTCTGCATATTTTTCTCAGGAGTGGGGAAAGGGCCTTACCTTTAAACATCTGTCTTTTATCATTAAACTGTCACAAACTAGCAATAACTTCTCTTTTATCTTAGATCAACTATGGTGACATTAGCCGCATTCCTGATCAAAATCATCATGTTCCTTTTTTCTACCGATGACGCCTAAACCAGAACCTCCTTACTCTGCAATTGTCAAGCTGCTCTTGCATTTCCGATGGACATGGATCGGCCTCTTTTCTCAGGACAATGAAAGAGGAGAAAACTTTAAAAGAAGCTTGGAAACTGTAGCTGTAAAAAATGGGATTTGCATTGTCCTCTCAGTGGCCATCCCAGCAACAACTTTGGATATACGTACTGGAGACATGTTTGAGGAAGAAAAAAGGAAAATAGTACTCCTTCTTATAAATACTGAAGTAAAAATTATAGTTTGCCAACTGGACTGTCAGGCTATAGGAATACTATTAGCAGTAATACGTGGTACTGACAGGATTAATACATTCATTGGGGGGAAAGTGTGGATTGTGACAACTTTGTCATTTTTAAGTATAGAAATATTTTCCTATAGGCTTGATCTCCAACATAAGCATGCTTTGTTTTCCTTCATTACTCAGACAAACAGAAGACAATACTACCATCTTAATTCATATTCCCCTGCTGAGAAACAGTTTGTAAAGAAAGCATTCCAGTGTTCCTATTCAAAGCCTGCGTTGTCTAAGAAAGTTTGGGAATGATGCATAGAAAAAGAGAACCAGGTATTACCACCCCAGGATGTGCTTGCAAGAATGCTGCCTGAGGATGCCTCCAGTATTTCCAGAGCAATCCAAGCTGTGGCCTCAGTCTTCAATGTTATCTCTTCCTCCCACCTGAGTAAGAGGAGGAGGTGGATTGGAGATCGTCAGTCACCCCAGATTATACAGCCATGGCAGGTAAGACCTGTCCTTCGAGGTTCCATTGTTGGTTCTCTTTCAACTCCTCCAAATCAAATTGGATGTAGAGATATTCGAAACAGCTGCCCAACATGTAATATTTAAGAGTGAATGAGAGAGAGATTACAGGCATTCTAAACTGAAACTACCTGTGCTGGTTTGAGGTGCTGTAACTACAGAGATACAGTGGTTCTAAAGTGACAAGCAATTTTTCCCACTTGTAAATTAGCAATAGCAATAGCACTTAGACTTGTATACCACTTTACAGTGCTTCACAGCCCTCTCTAAGGATTTTTTACAGAGTCAGTGTATTGCCCTCAACAATCTGGGTCCTCATTTTACCGACCTTGGAAAGATGGAAGGCTTAGTCAACCTTGAGCCTGTGAGACTCGAACTGCCAAACTGCTGGCAGCTGGCAGTCAGCAGAAGTAACCTGCAGTACTGCATTCTAACCACTGTGCTACCAGTTTAAAACAGTTTCAGGATACTCCAGCAGTTCCCAGATGAGGTTCAGGTAGGTAGCTAAATCCAGGTCTGGCCTTTTGTCAAGATTAAGTTTACATACAGGTAAGAACAGTTATTATATGTACATATATGAAAATAAGATTGAGTCTGCAACATAAGCATTTTAAATGTTTTTTTTAATTCTGCATTAGATTTTGGGTAACTCTAATTTGCCATAGCACCTCTGGAAGAGAGTAAAATCAGTGTTAAGCATAAATACTATAAGGATGAATTAGACTTGATCCCTGTTTGGCAGAATTTCTAACCATTATGCAACATAATAGGATTTCATGCTGTAGGTTTTGTCTTAGCTTCATTTGTACCATTCTCAGTTAGATTTACACCAGACTCCACAAAGAAACAATAAACACTGATAGCTATGAGTTTAAACTTATTAAAACCCTCTTAACAGCCTTGTAACAAAATTACTTAGTAGTAACTTTGTTATACTAAATAATAATAATAATAATAATAATAATAATAAAAATAATAATAATAATAATAATAATAATAATAATAATAATAATAATAATAATAATAATAATAATAATAATAATAATAATAATAATAATAATAATGATGATGATGATGATGATGATGATGATGATGATGATGATGATGTTGGAAGGACCTTGGAGGTCATCTAGTCCAACCCCCTGCTCAGGAAGGAAACCCTATACCATTTCAGACAAATGGCTGTCCAGTCTCTTCTTAAAAACTTCCAGTGTTGGAGCATTCACCACTTCTGGAGGCAGGTTGTTCCACTGGTTAATTGTTCTAACTGTCAGGAAGTTTCTCCTTAATTCTAGGTTGCTTCTCTCCTTGATTAGTTTCCATCCGTTGCTTCTTGTCCTGCCTTCAGACGTCTTGGAAAATAGCTTCACTCCCTCTTCTTTGTGGCAGCCCCTGAGATATTGGAACACTGCTATCATGTCCCCCCTCGTCCTTCTCTTCATTAAACTAGACATACCCAATTCCAGCAACCATTCCTTATATGTTTTAACCTCCAGTCCCTTAATCATGTTTGTTGCTCTTCTCTGTACTCTTTCTAGAGTCTCAAGGTTTTTTTTTTTATAATTACAAAAGGGGATTATGTCTATCTCCACTTTAAAAAAAAAAAGCTAATAATTTATTGTTTGTACCTTTGAGTCAGTTTTTGATTCCTGACAACTGCCTGGACTAGTTTCTGCAGTTTTCTTGCCAAGAGATTAGAAGTGTTTTGCCCTGGCCTGCTTCCTGAAGCTGAGAGAGGGCCAAATTAGAACTCACTATCAATTAAAAAATGAAAAAAGTAAGGTTGTACATTTAGGAAGAAAAACCAAATGCATAGGTATAGAACAGGTGGCATCTGGCTCAATAGTAGTAACTGCGAGAGGGATCTTGGAGTCCTAGTAGTCAATCAAATTTGATCTGCCAAAAAAAGCCAACACAATCTTAGGCTGCATTAATAGAGGGATATAATCAAAATCATGTGAAATGTTAATACTGCTTTATAATGCCTTGGTAATACCACACTTGCAATACTGAATCCTGTTTTGGTCACCATGATATAAAAAAGATATTGAGACTCTAGAACAGGGGTATCAAACTCGCAACATCACGTGACCTGTCCTGACATATTGCACCTTTTTTTCCATTGCCGGTAATGGGGTGGGCGCGGTTTTGGCATGACGCATCTGGCCTGCAGACCAGCAGTTTGACAGCCCTGCTGTAGAAAGAGTGCAGAGAAGAAGATGCATGATTAGGGTACTGGAGGCTAAAACCTATGAAACACGATTGCAGGAATTGGGTATGTCTAGTTTAATGAAAAGAAGGACCAGGGGTGATATGATAGCAATGTTCCCATATTTAAGGGGCTGCCACGAAGAAGAGGGGGTCAAGTTATTCTCCAAAGCACCTGAAGGCAGGACAAGAAGAAATGGATGGAAACTAATCAAGGAGAGAAGCAACCTAGAACTAAGGGGAAATTTCCTGACAGAAAAAATAAGCAGTAGAATGACTTGCCTCCAGATGTTGTGGGTGCTCCAACACTGGAGATTTTTAAGAAGACACTGGACAACCATTTGTCTGAAATAGTATAAGGTTTCCTGCTTGAACAGGGGATTGGACTGGAAGACCTCCAAGGTGCCTTCCAACTCTGTTATTCTGGTTTCTAGCCTGGTGTCTTCACCATTACACCAAACTGACTGATGAAGAAACACTTTATTGATTGGGTTCCTAGCCCAACCAAGTTCACTGTGTCTTTTATTTCTTTGGAGATCCTCTGCACTTCTGTTCCATAAAAGCCTTTGTGTTTTCTACAGTGGCTCAAAGGTAGATCTCTTGCTCCTTTTTTTGTTCCCTGCTAGCCTTCCTTCTTCCACAGTTTTTTCTTGTTACAATTCAGATAAAGGGTGATGGAAAGAGAAGGAAGCCTTTCTTCTCAGCAGGGCTTTGAATTCCTTGAAGCATGTTGTACTTCAGCAAGGTTACCACTCTATGGCTCAGCTTTTTTGCAGGCCAGAAAGTGATCTGTCACCTAGCTGTTTGTGTCTTTGCTTTGTGCCTTTGCTTCTGAGTTCTGCCTCTTTACAGGCTCTATTAGGTACACACTTGTGCACTTCCCTAGGTGCACCACAGGAGGAGAGCAAGCTAGTTTTGCACCAGAGATACAAGCATCTTTTCCTGCAGCAGCATCCAAGCCTTCTCTCTTCTCTGAAGCCGCCTTACAACCCGGTCGCAACAGGGAAGGTTCAGGATTTTAACCGCCCCATGAAGTGCTGGCTTGTCTCCCCACCGAAGTTGTACCTATTTATCTACTCGCATAAAACATGATTTTGAACTGCTAGGTGGACAGAAGCTAAGGCAAGTGATGGGAGCTCACCTCCACATCCAACTGCTGATGCTGGCTATACTGTCTGAAGACTGGGGAAAAGCTGAAGTAGGATGCTTGCAATCTACTAAGCAATTTACAGTGTGGTTTGCTCTCTGTACAGAAATCTTTTAGGCAATAGGAAATAGGCTATGATTTCATAGGAAAACACTTGGGTCTAACAAAATTCAATTAATTCTTAAAATTTCACCCTTCTGTAATTTTAGTTTATGTTAAAATGTTTGGTAGGACAATATAGTGATTCCTTCAAGGAAATGGAAGACATATCTGAAGAAGAACTAGTATTCCATGAAAAAGGAGGGAGAGAAGCTTCCTATGAAATACTGAATCATTCTTTTTCAGATCAAAGTGATTAACTGAAAAGGTTGAATTATTCAGAGTGCTTCCAATCCAGAATGATAGCCACAATACAGCACTCAAAAAAAAAGCTCAAATGTTTAAACTGCATGTATGTCTTTGCAGCTTCATCAGTTCCTGAGAAACTTTCAGCTTCACAATATTTCCAGGGATGGCATTTATTTGGATGAAAATGAAATTCCTGTTGCTGATTTTGATATCATGCATTGGACAATTTTTCCCAACAAGTCAACTGCTGGGGTGAAAGTTGGGAGTGTAGAAAGAGAAGTTCTCTCTGAAGTCAAGGTCTCCATACATCAGGGTGCCATCCTATGGCCAGCATCATTCCACAAGGTAGTTGTTTCTGCTTAGTTTTTGGTTTCTATTTGGTGTCTTTATGTATTCTGCTCCAAGATAATTCATATTGAGAAGAATTGAGATAACCTCCAAATAAGAAAATCTATAGCAACTTTATTTCCATAGGTATTATGTATCTTTAGCAGTTTTTCTGTAGCTTAATAACAAACGGGAAACTGTCACATCATCAATTGTGCTCGGGCCCTCCACAGGGTACATTATTGAACTGGAATAGGAAAATATTATTAAAATCCTATAAAACAATCTTATTTTCAATAAAAGAAAAGCTAAAATTTCAAGGGACTAGCCCACTGGATTGTATAAGCAAAGGTTGTTGAGAGTGAGGTGAGGGAAATATAAGCAGTTGAATAAAATCACTTATATGATACAGGGTTCAGTCATAAGAAAAAAACAGAAAGCCAGATTTCGGAGGTTTCCTGCCAAAGCAAAGAGGGAGAGAAAGATAGAATGTATAGCATTCCTGCACATACCCAAAAGAGAAACACCGTTTGCAATGGAATGATTTTCCTTCAGAATGGAGAACAAGATAAAGGAAGGTTTCTGGATTGACAATGGAGATATTAGAGAAAGAGAATCACCTTTTATTTGCTGTTTCTGCAAATAAATATTTATTTATTTATTATTTATATTTCTGCAACCAACCCCATGATTGTGTGGGCCCTTGTGTCCCTCCCACACAAGGCTACACAGCCAAGTTTTGACCTCTTGGTAGAAGACCAAGACATTGGGGACTTTCTTCACCTTTGAGGACAAGATGTTCCACAATGCAGGGCCAGTGGAACAAAAAGCCCTCTTCCTAGGCCTTGCCAGTCAGAATTCTTTGACTGACAGGGTCTGTAGTATGCCTTCCCTGCCTGAATGAGAGGGATGGACTGATGTGATAAAGTGATGTATGACCTTTTCCATAAAGGTCAGTATTAATTTATGTGTATCTCCAGTAGATAGGGTAACTTCTATGCTACCACTCAGTGAGTTCCTTGGCTTCCAGAAATCAGCTTATTGAAATAAACCCCTCTTATTCATATGTTGCCCTGGCTGAGCTCTATTTTTTATGTTTAGATGGTGCCGTCTTCTAGATGTTCAGAAAGTTGTTACCCAGGATATGCCAAAGTCATTCGAGAGGAAGCAGCAGTTTGCTGCTACGACTGTTCTCTGTATATGGATGGAATGTTCTCTGTGCGGGAAGGTAAGTGGCTGTCGAAAAAAAAAAGAAATTGAGGATGCAATCAGAATTCTTTCCTGCTTTTCTGGCTACATTTTTAAAGTTATTTTCTTTCTTGCTAGTTATAGACCCAATTAGTAGCATAGGATTTTCGTAATTCCATGGAGCAAGAAAAATGAATTTCTTGAAGGGTTCCAGAAACTTTTCAAAGATTGGTTACTATTACTCAATTTTGCAATTTTGCTATTAAAATAAATAATGAAAAACTGCTGTAATATCTCGAGTTGCTATCTTCTTACTTGGTTTCAGGAAAGAAGGCAAGTCTTATGAGTATTGATCATGTCATTGGTTTTCAGCCTTTAAATATGGGATGACTGTTTCTAATTAATGTTGAGTCCTATAAATATATCTGAAAGAAATATTGAATTATTCCTTGGTCATGTGCATATCTTTGTGATATGGGTTTCCCTGGTGGACAACTGAGTTCCAGCATGGTTCTTATTTTGTCACAGAATGGTTCCAATTAATACCATATATTCAGTCCATATATTCAATAATTCTCTTCTACTTGTTGGAAGAATCAAATGAGTGAACCTGGTATAACAACCCAAACAGCATCCCTTGTCATCATCAAATATACATGCTAACAAAGCAGCAACCACATCCCAACTGTAATTATTTAAAGCCAAATTCTAGACTTGTGCCAACCCGATTCTTCAGGTAGAATTTAAACAACAGTGTTGTAATACATTTTCACTGTTCAGACCATACTCAGCTGTATGTTCCATAGCACTTCCTCACTACTTCTCATTTGTTCATTCATCCTTCATTAATATATTTTCTTGCCATCTAACTTAAGCCTTAATCAAGTAAAATCAAAAAGTATTTTCTAATCTCCTCCTCTCCCAATATCCTTTTTTACTTGATTACTTTTAGAAATATATTTTAGGTATTATAGTATACATTTTTTTCATCTGCATTTGTCATGATCTTACAGCTGCAGAAACAGACACATGCAACAAATATTTTTCAGATTCAGCCCATTGTGAAAAGTGTCCAGATGATCAGCACTCCATTAAGAAGCGAGATCAATGTGTCCCCAAAGTTATAACTTTCCTGTTCTGTAAAGAAAACTTGTGTCTCATCCTGGTTCTTTTTGCCTTGGCCTTATCCATAACTACTGCCTTTTTTCTGGGAAACCCAGATATACCGAGAAACCCCCATAGTCAACTGGGATCTCACCTACGTTCTTCTGATCTCCCTCCTACTTTCCTTCTTGACCTCATTTCTATTCATTGGCTGCCCCAACACAATGACTTGTCTTCTTCAACAAACCACCTTCAGCATTGTGTTCTCAGTTGCCGTGCCTTCCTTACTGGCCAAGACTAATAATAACTATCCATTGGATTTTTGTAAATGGGTATGAAAAACAGGAAGAAAGAGGGCCAAGAATATATGAGCACAGAATGAGTGAGTTTTAAATTGAAAAGTTAATGACCAGAACTAAAGAGATGACTTTGGTCATAGAAACATAGAATGGAAAAATTAAATGGAGCTGTAGAAATCCTCTAGTCAAGGGGTTCCCCAATCCCTGGGCCTTGCCCCACTACTGGGCCTTGAGCCATTCAGAACCAGGCTGCAGTAGTGGTGGGAGAATGTGTGTGCGAGTGCGTGTCCACATTCCCACTTGCATGAGCAGCGTATGAGCATGTGCATGTGCGCTCCATTTGTGCAAGCAACAGGCATGTATGCCCGATGCTCACACAGACCCATCCCCTCGCCCCCCTCCCCCCACCAGTCTGCAAAGGCAGAAAGGTTGGGGAACTCTGCTCTAGTCCAATCCTTTTCCAGAGTAGGAATCCTCAGATCATTAGAGACAAATGGCTGTCCAATCTCTCCTTCAAAACCTCAAGTTATGGAGCTGCAAGAGGCAGGTTAGCCCAGCAGCTAATCACTTTCAATTAATCAGTGGAACAACCTGCTTCCAGAAACTGTGAATGCTCCAACACTGGAAGTTTTTAAGAAGAGACTGGACAGCCATTTGTCTGAAATGAGAGGGTTTCCTGCCTGAGCAGGGGGGCTGGACTAGATGAGCTCAAAGGTCCCTTCCAACTTTATTGTTGTTGTTGTTATTATTTTTATTATTTTTATTTTTATTATCTTTTATTCATTAAACATGAACCTCAGTCAAATGAACATTCAAACTGGCTGGCGCTGATGGTTGACACGGGTTGCTACCAGCATCCTCAGTGTCAACCAGGTACCTCCTTAAAATATAAGATGTTCTGAGTAGCACAGTTTTTTGTAACATTGCTGGAGTTATTGCAGGAAGCTGCAGTTTCTTGATGTATTTTGCAAAGTTTTTGGACATAGTTCCCAGTGCCCCGATGACAATGGGTACCACTGTTACACGTTTCATCCATAATCGCGCAGTTTCGATGGCCAGGTCGTGATATTTCGTAATTTTTTCCAGTTCTTTTTCTTTGACTCTGGCATCTCCTGGTACCGCAATATCAATCAGCTGTACGCTTCGGTTCTCTACAACTGCGATATCCGGCGTATTGTGTTCCAAATGGCGATCTGTCTGTATTCGAAAGTCCCACAAGATCTTTTATTATTATTATTATTATTATTATTATTATTATTATTATTATTATTATTATTATTATTATTATTATTATTATTATTATTATTATTATTATTATTATTATTATTATTATTATTATTATTATTATTATTATTATTATTATTGTTGTTGTTGTTGTTGTTGTTATGTTCTGATCTTTAATCTACATATCTTGTAGCTCTTATCTGTTGTTACATTCTGTTTTTACCTTCTCCAGTACTCTTGGGTTTCCTTTATTGTATTTATTGGTCCAGCTCCTATCTTCTTAATCCAGTGCTCTTAGTTCCAGACTCCTTGTACTCAGTCTATCTTCTATTGAAATACCCTTATTCTCTAACTACTCCAAACTATACCTCCAAATTGTTGAATCATTACACCTCCATATTTCTCTGTTGCTAACTTCTCTATGTCCTTATTTTTATAGCACTAATCTCTATATTCCCAGTTTTGTGTGTATGTTTGTGTATGTTTGTGAGGGGGGGGAGGGAAGGAAAGGGAAGGGAAGGTAATATCTTTTCTAGTTCCCAACCACATTCACTTTCTTTTATCTTTTTGGAATTCCTCCCCTCTTCTGTTCCATCAATGGCCTGAAGGTGGGTCTTTTGGGTCTTTCTTTGTTCCCAGTTGGGCTTTTGTCTTTGAGATCTTCTGCCTTGCTCCAGTTCAGAGTGGGGTGATGGAAGAGAGAAAGAAGAGTCCTTGGGCACCCCAATTTCTAGTTGTTACCACTATTTCCTTTCTGTTCAGCAAAACTTTGGCCTCATTGAAGTACTTTGGGCTTCAGGAAAGTTTCCATTTGGTGCTCTCTGGCTCAGAGTTTTCACAGCTCACATAGATATCCATCAGCTGGCAGGTCTTTGTGTCATTTCTCTTGAGTACCATGACAAGCCTTCTTGTTTCTCCCTCTGTTTGGACACTACAGCTTCCATGCAATAGTCCACTCTTCACCCTCCATGTCCAGCTGCTGCTGGCTATGCCATCTGAAGATTGGGGGAGAGCTAAAATGGGATCCATGCAATCTGCTAAGCAAAGGAGAGTTGGGTTTGGTTCCAAGACAAGACCGCTTTTAGAAAGTTGGACAAATGGGATTATTCCCTACTGCCAGAGTCTATATTTATGTGTATATGTACATACATACAAAATATTTTATTAAACAAAGTAAAGTATAATGAATTTAAAAAGTTTCATGCAGTATCACAGGAAAACATTGGATCTAATGTGATTTAGTTTCAATTTCAGTCTAATGCAACTTTATTTATTTATTTGGTTAAAATTCTGATGCTAAGCTATGATTTGGTAGGATAACTGGTACTGGCTGGAGATGGAGGGAGAGAATTCCTGAATCATCCTCTTTCAGACAAAAATGCTGAGCTGAAGAGATTGAATTACTCAGAACACTTCCAATCCAGAATATTAGTTAGAAAACATTGAATAAAGGTTCAAATGGGAATATGGAACCTGCACAGGTATTTTTTCTTTGTCTTTGCAGCTACAACAGAAGCTAAGAAACTTCCAGATTCACAATATTTACAAAGATACAATTTATCTGGATAAAAGTTGAATTCCTTTTTCTAATTTTGATATCATGCACTGGAGAATGTTTCCCAATAAGTCTGTTGTTGGTGTGAAAGTTGGGAGTATAGAAAGAGAAACGTCCTCTGAAGTCAAGGTCTCCAACAATCAGAATGCCATTGTGTGGCCAACATCATTTAACAAGGTAGCTGATACTGCTTGGGTTTGGATTTTTCTGTTACCTCCCCATATGCAAACTTTTCTGTTCCAAAATAATTCTTATTGAAGACAATCAAGATAATTTTCAAATAAGGAAACATAACACCCCATTAATTCATTAGCTACCATGATTTTTTAGCGCTTTCAGTAATTTATCACCAAATGGTGGTAATCTTCTTTAAAGATATTCAAAACAATCTTTGTCTGTCCATGTGGGTTATGAATTATAATGTGTAACTGCAAGTAGTCCTCCGTTAGCAACCATATGTACAGCGACTGTTCAAATTTGGAATGGTGTTGAACAAGTGGTACTTATGACTGGTTCTCAAAGTCAACAGTCCCAAACCTTTCCAGCCTGATGGCCTGGCCTGGCACAGGGAGGGGCATGTCAGTGGCAGGTGCACATGCGCAGGCACAGCTCTATTTGTGTGAGTGGCACACATGAGGGCCCTCCACTCACACAAATGGAGCTTAGCACATGAGTGGAGAATGTTTGTATTTGCGCACAAAGCTCCACTTGAGCAGAGGGTGCTTGTACTCACATGTGAAGTTCCATTCACATAAGCACAAGCACCCTCTACTTGCAGGAGTGGAGCTTCATGTGCTTGCGCTTGCCTATCTCTCCTGTGGCCCAGTTTTGAACAGGCAATGGCCCGGTAGTGGGCATTGCAGCAAGCCCACAGTGACATGATTGCAATCTGGTTGCTAGTTCTCCCTTACAATGGTTGCAAGGTCCTGCAGTCCCATGATAACCATTAGCAAGCTTCCCTGCTGGCTTTCCATAAGCAAAGTCAATAGGGCAGATGGTAGGAAAGGTTGCAAGTTAGTCTCACAGAATTTTCCCTCAAGCAGCTTCACTATGGAGTACAAGATTCACAGATCTTGTTCTTCATAGTATGCACTTGAGATGCAGCATCCCATTACTTGCCCAGTTGCACTTGTGCCTCAAAGCAGCATTCCTTCTCCAGCTCACATGCACTCGTGTTGTGCCATAACAATCTGTCCTCAGTCTGCTTGCACTCATGTTTCGCTTCACCAATTTTTCCCCAACTGGCACAGTATCCCCACCCCACCTTACTCCATAGCATTCATCCACTCACCTGCCTGCTTATAAGCCACCCAGGACTTTTGAGTTCCTGCCAGCTTCTCCACTGACTTTGTTTGAGGGAAGGTTGCAGGAAGTTGCAAGTTGCTGTCATTTGAGTTCTTTCCTTAATGACTCACAATTCTCACTTAATAACAGTAATGAGTACTGCTAAGATTGCCATCACTAAGCAATGTAATCACAGGACATCATACTTGATGATCACATCACTTAAAGACAATTGGCTCAATTACTGTTGTTAAGCAAGAACTACTTATAGTGATACTGAGGAAGTAACCTTCAGAAGTCATCTTCTTTGAAACAATTGCATTAAAAGCACATGGCGAACTTATATAAGTTGTCTGAAAGCAGTGCAGATAAACTGTCATCGGGAAATTTTAATAATCTAATTTTTAGATGAGTTGAACATCTGTTGTTAATGATGATGAGTGTTTTTTTTGGTGTCTCCTTATGAATAGGGCATTCTTTCTTCTCATTTAATGTCCATATCTTAAATGATAGTCTTGGTCTTCTTTTGAACTTTAAATCTATGAAAATATTGGAAGCACTCGGTGTTGGGTTATGGGCATAACCACTGAACTATTGAAGACAGAGCAGCACAGAGCAGATTCTGGATGCTTTGGTACCAACCTGTGTGGCTAGATGTTAATAGCGACAGAATGTCCATCAGACACCTTTTCTTGCCTTCAGGATCCCCACCTTGGCAGAGATAGCAATGACTATTTGCTAATGTCTGACCCAGTGTTTCAGAGTTTCTAGTCATCGAGTGTTGGTACTGAATAGCATGGGAAGTTGTTTGGTTGATGTGGTAGAGCAGGGGTGTTAAACTGCCTACCCGCAGGCCAGACGCGTCACGAAGAAACCACACTCACCCATTGCCAGCAATGGGGAAAAAGTTCTGATATGTCATGCAATGTCACGTGATATCGCGAGTTTGACATGTCTGTGGTAGAGGAACAGCTTAGATTTGGGGGCTGCTTCAAACCTTCTCACATGGAAGAGAGGCCATTTTGTTTCCCTCATATGGTAGTAGCAATTCAAGATTTAATTGTTTGTTCCTGTGGCCCATTTTTTGCATTTTGGCTTTGTTGGTTTTATCAGTTTTTATCTAGCAAGTTGGAACATTATAAATCCTCTTCATTCTGCCTTGATGTGGATGAGGATTATGTTAGGAATTCTTCCTAAATTCAAGGGAGATTCAAGGTTCTGTGGGTGGTAATATAATAATAAGGGAATGTGTTATATATGTGTATATATATATATATATATATATATATATATATATATATATATATATATATATATATATATATATATATATATATATATATATATATGTTATATATGTGTTGCATGTGTTAGCAATGGTAATGGTCCAAGACAGAGGAGTATATAAGTACTTCACTTTCAAGAAATCGTTGAAGACCAAGAGAAAAACTAGATCAAACATGCCCTTAAAATGTCTGGTCCAAACATGCCTTCCAATATGATGAAAGGAAATATTAACTAAGAAGTACACTAGTTTGATTATTTGTCTGAAACAATCCAGAGATGATGATTATGATTTATGATGATGATGATGATACTCATATAGTGTTGTTACATTAGCCAGAAGACTACAATGAAATTGCAAAGTAGTAGTTTGGCTGCATGTTTACCAGCTCTGACAGATATATGATTGTGTGCTTCCCATGGTGCATCACAAGAGGACAAGTTGACATTGCACCAGGAAAAAAGACAAGTTGCTCTTCCTGCAGCACCATCCAACTCCCTTCTCTCACCATAGCTGTCTTGCAAATGGGCGCCACAACCGGGAAGGTTCAGAGGGCAGAAATCTGACTGCCAGTACAAAGCACCAGCTTAACTATCCACCAAAGTGGTACCTATTTTATCTGAAATTAATCAAAAAATGGCACTCAGCAGTTAGGCATCCTGCTGAGCTGGTCATTTCTTCCCACTTATTTACTATATAAACTGGTTTCCAGCTTAATTCCCATTGCAGTTACACAGAGGAAAGGATATTTTGTTTCATGTTCAGTAGCTTTTTGAAAAAGCACCTTTGGGAGATAAAAGATAAAAGAACAAATTCCTAACCTAAATATACACAGTCAGAAAACAATTACAAAGAAGGAACCAGCAACCCAGAAAATAGAAGGAAAACTAGAGAATGCTGACACAAATATTGATGATCTAAAGGAAGAAACTAATGACCAGACTCAGATAAATGAAAACTCAGAAGACACAATGATAATACTGGAAACGGAAAAGACATTTTATAAACCAAAGTTTCAGAACATACTGGATGACAAGGAAGGAGAGCTGATGGAATGGAAGATAAAATTGTTAACAGAACTGTAGGGAACTGGAGAAGGAGGGAGGCGGTTTAATGAATATCAACAGGCTAGCTCTTCCAAAAACACTTTAACCAAATTGTTTCTCTTGTTCCAAATAATATATACAAAAATAGAGGAAGAATTATTTGATGATCCAAATGCACTGACTTGGAAAGTTAGTTGGGAAAGAAAGAAAGCTAGAGTAAGATTGAAGGATGCCACATTATTAATTAGAGGTTTGAATATGGTTAAGAATAGATTGTTAGAAATAGAAGTATTATTATAACTAGATAGTTAGGATTTATAATTAGAATATTATATCTTGCTATAAAAAGGGAAATAAGAATATGTTAAGAATTTTGAATAAGGGATGTTTTTGGTTGCCCAAATACAACTTGTTTCAAAATCAAAAATGATTGGGATACTTTGAACGTGGATGGGAAATTAAAATTGAAAAAAGCGAAAATAGGATATGGATTAAATAAGTGGAAATTGAGTGCAAATGCAATTAAGATATGCTTTGGCTAGAAAAGATATTTTAAACTGATATTATTGATATTATTAGAAAAGCGTAACAAATGTTGATATACAATTGTATGCTTACTAACAATAATAAGAACTGTGTTTGCTTGATGTGGAAAAAATGGTTATTGCCAGAAGAAGAGATGTACTGGTGGGTGTAATAGTGGACTTAGTTGGAAGAAGCTTATATGTACCACAGAATTACTAATGGACTTAATCATCACATTGTCTATTGAGCACTTGTATGTGAAAATAGAAAATTAATAAAACATTTATATATAAAAAAATAAAATCATGAGAAGAAATGTTGTCATGATGTTTATCAAAAATTAAAATATCAAGTTGTCCATTAGGAGTATTTTTCCCCTTCCTTTGAAACATGTTGGTTTCGGGATTTGAGATGATTAAAAGCAAATGATAAGAATCAACTGAAAGCACACTCAGGGAAAGCCATGTTTGTAGGATTTCTTCAGCTGTATTATACCTCTACTATTGCTTAATGGTTTTCACTCTTTTTTTAAAGTGAAAGGTAGCAAATCCAATAAATATTTTATTTAGAAAGAGGCCCTGCTTTTAAAAAAAATTAATGGGGGTCCCCATAACTTATCTTTTAGATAGTTATGTATATGATTCTCATAGCCAAAAACATCTGTTCTCCTCCGTTTCTCTCACAGGAAATGAGAGAAATCCTAGATCCAAAGTAAGCCAAAACATACATACATACATACATACATACATACATACATACATACATACATACATACATACATACATACATACATAGATACTTCACATATCTAGGAACCAGAAGTGTGTAACTCTTGCAAAGGAATGGCAGGATTTTCCATGATGTGCAGATCATCTCTTCTGAGATGGTGTGCATGGGACAACTACTAAGTATATTCTTATTGAGTGCTGGGCACTGGGCACTTTGATTAGGTAAACAATTGAAGTGAGTAATTTTTTCTCATCTTTGCAGATAACCCAGAAGTAACTAGGATAGGTAAGAATCTACAATGACAGAAATCAAAATTAGGACAGTCTAGAATCCTGACTTAGCATAATGAGTGAAATTGATCAGTATGTGAATAAAAAGACATACATTGCAATTACATTTGGGAGGGCTTTGCTTTTCCAGTGCTTTCTGAATATCCAAAGACAGATAGTGTAGAAGGCAGAGGTAATGGCATTACCAAGACAAGATCAAATAAAAGTAGTACTGACTTACATGACATAGCATTCCTAATCTGTTCTACATTAGACAAAAAAACAAAGACAAAGAAAAGACACATGCACACATACACAAAACCTTATATATTTAAAGGTAAAGGTTTAGGTAGGTATAGGCAAAGATTTCCACTGTCAGTCTTGACCAATCCAAGGACTGGTGCTTATCTTTGATTCACAAATGAAAAACTGGCTTTGTCTGAAGATGCTTTCATGGTCATGTGGCCGGCATGACTATACACCGAAGGTGCACAGGACATTGTTACTTTCCCACTGAAGTGATACCTATTTATCTACTTGCATTTATGTGCTTTTGAATTGCTAGGATGGCAGCACACACACACACACACACACACACACACTATATGTATAAGCAGACTCTCCAACCTCCAGCTTTCAGTCTGATGACGTCGGCAGGGGACCGACGAAAGCTTAGCAATAAACAGTTGTTTTTATACTTATCTCGGAGTACGATGATTTTTATACTTTTGATATGAATACATCCGGTATTCGCATTTTTAAAGTAATTAGAGATAAATATGAATATATATATGGAAATGTATATGTATATGGACATGGATAAAAAACAGGAATCCGTTTTAATACTTCTCATAAGCACACCTTCATTGTCACATCAGGTGTCTACATGACTTTTTTTTCAAATCATTCAGAGTTGTACATATTTTTCTTTTGATTGAATACAGTCTAAAAAAATAATTTGTCTCATTAATTTATTCAAAAGTATGGAGGAAAAAAAAAGTTGCCCCAGTGTTCATGTTGATATTTTATCTATTCTTAATATATTGAATGTTATCTGTCTCTCTGTTTCTCTCTCTCTCAAACTCTCTCATCTATCTATCTATCTATCTATCTATCTATCTATCTATCTATCTATCTATCTATCTATCTATCTATCTATCTATCTATCTATCTATCTATCTATCTATCTATCTATCTATCTATCTATCTATCTATCTATCTATCTATCTATCTA